>JASCZW010000485.1:0-41774 GCA_034211315.2 Aedes japonicus
CTTTTCTTCTTCATTGTAGGCCTTTGACGAGCGACGAGTACATGCAACTGGTTTTCAGACAAACAATTGCAATCATATGACGCTGCGGCCGGAGGTGTACACACGGCGATTGGTGTCATCTGAGGGACGACGATCTGGCAATTGGTTTTCGGGCCTATCACACTGCAGTTATGCAACAGCCCCAGTGGAAGTCGGGAAGCCAGGAGACCCTTAGTGTCTACGTGTGTTTGTGTGTGTCTGAAAAATTGATTAATTTGTTGAGATCTGTTCCCAATCGTCGGGAAGGTTATTCGCTCGAGAGGGAAAGAGGAAAAAGAGGCTATCGTAGCAAAAGTGTCGTCAATGGTCGTCGTTCCACTGTCGGTGGCGATATCGCAGTCGTGAAGTGAACAAGCAGTTAGAAGACAGTTCGTGTTCGTGTGGTTCCCAGTATTGCGGCGAACCGTGTTAGTCTCGGTCGTAGCCGGTTAGTCTTTATCAGAACACCGTCAAGATGAGTATGAGTAAGTGGATTATTTGTTCGTTTGATTGTTTGGTTGTTTGAATCTTTTTGTGTGTTACAAGTGCGATTGGTTTTTGTTGTTTCTTGAGAAAATTGTGTTTTTTCTCTCCAAGTCGTTGAACATAAATTATAATCAGGTGAATTGTTTATCGTAATAGTAGTTGGATGGGGGTTTCCAGAAAGTAATTCGTACTAGCAGTTGCGTTTGCATATCTGATTCTTGATGAAAAAAAATTGCTGCGGAATAACGTGAAACTGCATAATGGCTGTTAACTATTAATTTTACACCATGTGCATACTAAATTGAATGATCGACAAACTGTCAAGACAACATTTCGAATAATTTTATAGTGTGAACTTGTTTTGCTGTATTGTTAACAGCGACCACCAAAAAACTAGTGTACCAAAAGTGAATAAAAAGGTGGAGTGAGTTACTGTATCGGTTATCAGCGCTAGTAAGGATTAAATTGATCACCAGTAGGTATTTAACATTGATGTCCTTGTTAGGAAAAGCAATTAGTGATTCATGTTGTCCGATTATAAATTGTTGTTATAAATTGATAGAATTCGAGGTCAGTACCATGTAACGACTGGTTTGATTTTGAGACAATGATGATCGATGAGCGGAAAGGTTGAAACATTTCCTTGATTCCTAGAGTCGTAAATCGACTCCATTATAGTCTTACATTGGCCGAGTATAAAGTGACTATCAAATCACTTGACATCATGGATTTGGACAATTTTCAACATTCAGATTGACTCCGAAACCTTTCAGGAAGGTTACGTTCCCGTTCTGTTGTTTAAAATCTACCAACATTAACGGGATTTTTACAAACCAGTGGTTAGCTTCACGTTCTTGCTTATTTGAACTATCGTGTTGAATTTGGTTGATTTACCTATTCAATTAACTAGCACACAAACGAATCAATTAATCAACCAAACTTATTTTTACTATTCCATATGTACTAAATCAGTAAGCCTTGAATTTGATGAATATCGAAATATTGGATTATGCTTCTAGAAGCATCCAAACATCTAAATTGTCTAAAACGGTCAAAAGATAAGCTTTCTGTAGTGGAATTTAAACTAGTGATAGTTTAAAAAAGTGTTTCAGGTTTTAGTGTTTTAGAAAAAGTGATTAAGTGAAGTGTTCATTCAAATTTTCCTAGTTTTCCAATCTACACACTAAGAAAATTTTACAGTATTCGGTAATTTTTTACCGAATTTTCAACAGCTGAACGTTCGGTAATCTGTTCGGTAATTAAATCAATTACCGAACGTACGGTACTCGTTTTTTTTGATGAACTGTCAAAAAATACCGTACAGTTCGGTAATGGGAGATTTGATGATCTGTCAAAAACTACCGTACAGTTTGGTAATTTGTGTAGTCTGGTACCGAACCATTTCGGTATTTATTTTGTTTTTATCATTACACATCAAAATTTTCGGATGTGGAGCGAGATAAGGCGCTATAACCTTGGCAATTATTGCCACGCTTTTGGTTCAAATGCCAAAAGTTCACCTCCGAGCAAAAGGAGCATAAACTAATCTTTCTAGAATCTATGCTCCCAACGATAAGGTACAAATTATCACACTGTATAACTCAACATGGAAGCGTTTGGTACGGGAGGTCCACGCTTTCTTCCTTCCCTTGATTCAGAGTAGTAAAGCGATTTTAGATCTCTCTGGAATCGCTCTATTTCTTAGAATCCTCTCTGCGGCACATACTACGCAGTTGGCCTGGCCGATGACAAGAAAAATGATGTATTCAAGAAAACATCATTTTCCAGGATGCTTTCAAGAATTGGCTGCGTTAGTATGAGATTAGATTAGATTAGATTAGATTATACATCAAAATTTTCGGATGTATACCGGTATTAACATATTTTAAAAAAAAACAAGGCAATGCTTGCAAAAATTTCGTTCCCGTTGTACCGTGGTCTCGATAACCAGAATAACACCAGTGTCCTTTTTTTAAATGCTGTTTTGTATGGCGGGGCGATCCGGAAACATATCCGGAGACTTGTTCCCGCCAGTAAAAGCATATAAACACCGGAGAAACCTGTAAATAATTAGGGGTAAGGATAGTTAAATGAAATCTTAAGGATAATCTCGATTCTGCTCCTGCAGCTGCTGGCATACCTGCTCCATCACCGTTGGTTTCGGGTTTTCTGCCACCAGATGAAAACTCATCAAAACAACCTTTTGGAACACCACTGAACCACGAGACTTCATGTAAAATGGCCGATAGTTTGACAGTTAATAATACTTTACCGGGCTTCAGTAATTCAGAGTTCAGTTTTACTTTTTGTTCGGTAAAGTGCTTACCGTATTCAGTGATTCTTTGTTTTTACCGTAGGAATTGTATTTTTTTTCTACCGAATACGGTACATAAAACACAACACAACAGATCGTTCGCAGGGTGGCCACAGAACCGGGAAAACCGGGAAAACCGGGAATTACCCGGGAATTCTAAAAAACCGGGAGAAACCGGGAAAAAACCGGGAATTTATGTTCACATGATTGTTCATAATTTAGATTGTGTGTTATTATCACCGACCTCTAGCTATTCCTTTCTTAGCGTGTTCATCTATAACGATCTGTGAAATTTTAGAGTGTGTCAATTGATTTACCTTCTATAAATATCCTGCACAGAAAAAAATCTTGCAGTAGAAACTACCATTTTACCCGACTACGCCTATCTTTAAAACTACCATGAAATTTCAGTCAAATTTACTACGTTTATCTTCAAACCTTCAACGTTTGTGGTATATTTGACAGACCTTATGTTGATACCAACTCTACTATGGTTGATTTCAATCGCAGGCATGGTAAAATCAAACGCATTTATAGTCAGGTGAAAATTGTTGGTATTTGCGCTCAATTTGACCCTCGAAATGGTAGTTTCTACTGTGGTTTTTTTTGCGTGTGGATCATTCTTGTAAGTTTGTAGCGACCAGAGTTGCCACAATATTTTTCGTTCCCATCTTTAATTTTCACCAAAAAATCCTTTTTTTCTGTGTTTAACAGCAGCAAATGTTGGCAAGAACCTTGCTTCAAACATTCAAATTTAGATGGTCTTATTCAGATTGTAGAAAGTTCGCAATGAACTTTCTAAGCAAGATAAAAGCCAGCTTCCCATCTGCTTGTTTGAAACACAGCAGTTTTCTCCAACAAGTTTCCAAGTCATGATCTTCGATGGCCTGTATCTCTTTTTTTTTTTCTCGTAAAAGCACGGATATTGTTTAGAAATTCAATTGAACTCCTTCAAAGTGTACAGCTTCTTGGGTTCAACACACGATGCAGTTCCTGTTGTCAATTGACTAGAACGATAGCCATTTGGTGGCAGCTCGATGCAGAACGATGCTTCAAATCCAAGATATTTTGTATCATCTGGAATTCTTTGGATCATTTGAGGCTGCATGATAAGTAACTATAAATATCTTGCATCAACTGTTCCAGTGGCAGCTTCTTGCATGTATAGCTTGCACAAAGAACCAAAAAGTGACAAGTATATTTGATAATTATCAAATGAGATCTGACACGTTTCAGCAGCTTTTTGACGGATTGGTCAGAACCCATCATTACCGATGCTCCATCTGATCGACAGCCAAGCTTTTTTTTTTGTAATTGTGCCATCGATCTGGTATTGTTCAACAATTGCACAATATATATTGAAATGGAGTTTTCATAAGGGGACATTGGGTCGCAATCATAAACAATGGCTTCTACCACAAATTTCTCGAGAATGCTAACTTAATCATAGGGAAATACCACGATCATTATACAGAAGCGAATAGAAGAATTGAAGTTGTAGTTTACTTGACTTTAGAATAGATGTTGTAGTTTACTTGAGTGAGTTTGCATTTTCAAGAAATTTGCGGAAGAAGCCATTGTTTACGTTTGCGACATTGGCCCTTATGAAAATTCCATGTCGATATATAGGTTTTCGCACGGCAATATGATATTAAAGATAACCAAAAACACTTTCAAAATATTATGCTTCGAATAACAAAAATAAATATCGAGAACATTCTTCTATTCGGCATGAATGCATTAAGATATTTCTAAATTAGAAGAACAACCCTAGTAGCACACTTGTTGCCATTCAGTTGAAATTACATACATATGACTTGATAAGTCATATTCAAGTTACTACAACTAATTATGATCGTAAAGTGCTACTTGGGAATATTTTTATAGAAATCCATGTAGGATACTCTGTCGAATTTTGTGGAGCAATCGATTGAGGAACTTTAAAAAAAACACTGCTCCAGCGGAATACTTGAAGAAATGTTTAGAGATTTATATCTAAGAATCCTTGCAAACATTCTAGACAAAACTTATAAATAATTCTACAAAACCCCTTGCAGAATATTTAACGTGAAGGATTGAATACACGAGATTATGAAACTCGTGCAAACTAAATTTCTTAAATTTCTTCAATAAATCAGGGTTTTTTTCCAAGAATTATTTCAGCAATTACCTTATAGTTTTTAATTCTTTCAGGTGTCCTTTACAATCACAACACTTCATAATTTCAGGGATTCCACCATAAATGTCATCATAAGAAATTTTAACAGAACAGCCAATGAACTGCCAGAAGAAACGGCTGAAAGAATCGCTGGAAGAATGGCTACAAACTCCTGAAGAATACCTATAGAAACGCCAGAACGAATTTCTCAAGCAATGGCTGAGAACTTTTCATAGAAAACTTTTGGTAAAAGTTTCTTAAAAAAATTATAAAGAAATCATTTGGCAGTACACACACAAACTGACTTTCAGACTGTCATCTGTTTTCAGACTATCATTTAAATTATTTTCTTTAGCTTCATGGGCCTAAAACTGAAAGTAGAATTTGTAAATAGTTGGGTCCTAAAATGTAGTCATTTTTGTATTATAAACAACGTTTATACTGAAAATATCATTTTATTAAGCTTTGGAACTCAATTCGTTCAAAATTGTTTGCTTCGAGTAATTGTTTTCTATTCGTTATTCTAGTTTATTACTACATGATCCGCGCCTTAACCCGAGAAAACCGGGAAAAAACCGGGAATTTGAAAATAAAAATTGAGTGGTCACCCTGCGTTCGGTAAAGTGTTACAAAATTACGGTAAAATTATTCAGATTTACCGAAAAATCGGTAATTCTTTGTGTATAGCGAATTATTTCAGAATTTTTTTACCGAACATCAAAATTGAATTTAAGTGTGTAAATTGTGTTAACGTACTTATTTGAGATTTACCACGTCGGAGCAAATCAGACTACATTGATCGATGACTAGCCTTAGGCTGTATACCAATTCGTGAATTAATTTTAATTTTCACTTAAACTTGACAGATGGAAAATAATCGAATAAGTCTGCTATTCGAGCTGACTTATTTCTGACAGACGGGAACTCAATTTTGACAGACATCTTATCGAAAGTTTGTTGATCGATTACAAAGAGATTTCAATCGATTAATCTGTCAAGTTTGAGTGAAAATTATAATTAATTCGCGAATTGGTATACATCCTTGATACCTTTCACTTTTTAGTTTTTGAAAAGCCTCAAATCGATTCCATATCACTTGGAAATGGCAGATTACTATGGATCTGAGAATATCGTTAGAATTTTCAACGATACGGGTTGTGGGGTTTTCCGAACAAATACTGCACACTTAGAAATCCATGTTCGGTAATTTTTACCGAAGTCTAAACAACCTTAGATCCAATCTTGCAACCGTAGTAGAATGAAACTCTCCAATATTGTTATGGAAGTGAGTTGGAGGTAAACTATTTCCATACTATAAAATGAAAATGAAAATAGAAGTGATTTGGAGGTAAACTATAAACTGACAACTTCATCCACTTACATGATGAATACAGCTAGCAGCCGAGTGATGGTAATAATGCAATCATGATAACATACTAAACCAATTTCACAGTTGGCTGAAGGTCACCATTGACCAGCGAATATTTCATCTATCATCGTCATAATGTCAGTGAAGCCCTTGAGTTTTAATCTAGACCAATCCCATAGCAACGATTGAATACATATTTTGAAATTTTCCCCATTCCATTTGTTAAATCACTCGAATAACTCGCACTATTATTTGAATAGCAATCTACAGTCAATTATATTTTGAGCTGTGTTCTTCAAATTTTAAATCCGAGTTTAATGTGTCATTCATTGCTAGCATGAATTGGTAACGTTTGCAAATGACAGCTAAATGACAGCAGTTGAAATGCCGTTCTACTGCTGGGGAGTTTAGCTTTGAGAATGCTGATTCAATGGTTGATTGAAAATGCGATGCAAAAGAAAATTAAATCTTCGTTTTGCCTCTCACATTTTCTTCTTCTCCTGTGCTGATGATGTGCTTTCTGTTTATACATCCCATTTTTCTTATGAACGAGGAAACTCAAATTCGCTGAAGTTTTGCATTTCCTAGGATAAGATTCAAACTCGCTACTTTGTGGTCAATTTGTTTTTATTCCGCGTCCCTTCAAGGCAGTCTACGAAGAGCGTATCGGATAAAACGTCGTTGAATTGACTCAATGCGTTCGACACCATTTTGAAAATTAGGGTCCCAGACCGGGGAAGCATATTCCAAGGTGGACCTGACCAACGAACAGTACAGCGACTTAGGCAGTACACGTCTCAAAATTCTTTAGCCACACGAAAAATGAAACCGAGATTTTGATAAGCTTTCGGTATGATGTAGGACGTGTGAGGTGTGTACATGAGTTTATCCTTGAGTATCACACCAAGGTCCTTTACTTGGCTTGTCTCTTTGCAGAGGAGTTCCGACTGAGGAATAACTGAAGATAATAGGAGACTTCTTCCTAGAAAAAGTGACAACGGTACACTTTCCCGGATTCAAGAGCATACAGTTTATCAAGGTTGCGGCTTATCATTTTTGACTTATCCATATTCATTTGCCGATAGCTCTTCTCAGAAGCTCAATTTCAAAATATAATGTATGATGAACTTATGGAGCTTGAGTAGACCTACAACTTGGTCTAACATCACATAGCTCTATCTCTTATATCTGAGGAATAAGAGCGTGTATTCGCGGTGATCTTCGCGATGATATTCTGGTGAAGATCACGCGATTATCATCGTGAAGATCACTGTGAATATACGCTCTCATGTCGAAGATGTAGGAGTTAGAGCAATGTACTGTATGACAAAGTTGTAGGTCTACTCATGCACTACAAGTTCATCATACATCATATTATCAAATCGACCCTCTGAAAGGAGATATTGGCAAATGAATATGCCTGAGTCAAAAATGATAAGCCGCAACCCTGCAGTTTATCTCGCACCACCTTTGTACTATCCCTAAATCTTCTTGCAACTGTGAGGCGTCTTGTAGCGAATCCACGCAAGTGTAGATTTTAAGGTCGTCAGCAAAGCTTAGTCGAAGAGATTTTAGCAACAGGTTGACATCGTCAAAGTACAAGAGAAATATCAGCGGCCCAAGAGAGACTTTCTTTGGAACATGTTTGTCGATCAAGTGGCTCAAGATGTTGGAGAACGTAGTAGTGGCATTATCGACGTCGTTCATGTCGAGGTTTTCCTTGCAGTTAATACTGCTGAGCACATCGAGAATGCTGTCGTAATCTGTATTTCAGAAGTCATGGTAGGTGGATAACGGTACAATAGCTGGTTCTATCAGTTCACTAGTCACGGGATTGAGAAGAAGTGGTGGATGATGAGGCATCTGTTTTACTAGTGCAAATGGGGCTAGCATGATGCTTGCTGGAGTGTCGGCATTTACGAAGCAAAGGTCGTCTATTGTCATTAATAATGTCGCTAATCTGACGTAAGGATGCAAAGGAATAATGATCAAGTATCGAAACTTACTTGGCATAGATGCGCGATTGAGAAGGGTCGGGATAAAGGAAGCTGTCGGGTCCACGCCGCCATTTGACACCGGGGAAATCCTCGATTATTACGATTTCGCCACTAAAGAAGGTATTTCCAGAAACTTGTTCAACTGACTGAAGGTACACATTTATGAAATCAACGTCGCTAACTCTGTCAGGAGGAAACTAAACGGCACATAGGTACAGGGTATGATCCTTGATGTTCAACGAGATCCAAACTTGCTCCGCCGACTTCCAAGATTCATCTTCATCGATGTGCGATTCTAGCCCGTAACGTACACTTACGACTATTTGGAGCACTTCGGTCGAACCGAAATACCTTGTACGATGAACCAAAAGCAGCTATAGAGGGTGTGTTGTCATTGAGCCATGAGTAAGTAAGTACGATTATGTCGTACGAACAATCCGTGCTAGCCAGAAGAATCAGACTGGACTAGAGTTCATACTGCCGACATTCTGGTAGTAAACTTGCAGTCCTTACGGTGGGAGGTCCAGGAGGAGTTCGCGGTATTGGACGAGGTTCGTGAGCGGCCGTGACAGCTGCTGATCGCAGCAGATTTGAGTCGCCAATTTGCAGAGATAATGCGACGTTTGGTCGATGAAGGTTGACTGCTAACGGCGAATTGATCAGCGCATGAAATATTCGAGATAACAGCGTACTTTCCTGGAATCAGAGTTCGGAAGACCCCGTCTTCCATCTCAAACGCAGGACCGAGACGGTTGTTGGTCGCTGATAGTGGAGGCTCGACTGCGATGAGAGGAATAGGGGTCGAGAGTTTCGTGATGGCCGCAACTGCACTGCCGATCAAGTCCGCTGCGGCAGGCCTTCCGATGCGGTTACAGAGGACAACGTCAAAAAAGTTCATGAAATGGTGTTGGTTGACCGGAAAGCGAAGGTGCGTGAGCTAGCAGATGCCACAAACATTAGTACTGAGCGCACATGTCATATTTTGGGCGAGATTCTACATATGCAAATGTTACCCTGCCGCTGGGTGCTGCGCATGCTCGCTCCCGACCAAAAACACGAACGCGAGAGCACTTCGAAACAGTCGAAAATCTTTCCGATTACGCATCAGCAAGTCTAAAGCTGATGCGGAATCGGAAGGACTTTTGGCGTCGATTGGTAACTTTTGATGAAACCTGGATCCATTATTACACACCAGCGAACAGCATGAGTGCCCGGCAATAGACTGGAGCTCCAAAGCGGCCTAGGGAGGCTCAATGGGTCGGAAAGATTTTGGCATCGGTTTTCTATGCTTTTATCTAAGTAGTGCCCACTGGCCAAACGATGAACCGCTAGAAATGTCCTCTTCTGAGCTGGTAAATTTCTATCGATTCGATAGCAAGTCGTTTGAAGTCAACAATCCTGTGATCGTTCCTGATAACCACTGGTTTTCGACGCAACTGATTCACATGTATCATATCGCCTGGACTGGAGACCATTGTCAACAACATCAAGGAACGGCATCGTATCCTGAAGATTCACTAAAAGTATACGACGTAAAAGAGTATACAACGTCATGTGTCGTGAGCTTAGAGCAAAAAGAACCGTTCCGCAAATGGGAAACCTGCCACCAGAGAGAACAACCCCGTTTACCAATACGGGTATTGACTGTTTTTGACCGTTGTCAGTAAAAGTGGGTCGTCGAGGTGAAAAGAGGTACTGCGTTGTGCGAGGTTATGAACGTGGTGAACAGCAGGCCGTTGACACATGTTCCAGCTGCTCCTCAGGACCCTGAACCGAAAACTCCTAACATGTTGCTGCTTGGCCGAAACAATTCAATTCAGTTTGACCATGATTTTGACGAACGAGATCTGAATTGTCGTGCTGCTTACAAACATTCGCAGATCTATGCCGATCGTTTCTGGCGCAAATGGATCTCCACGTATCGATCAAAGTTGATCAGAAACAGGAAGTGGTCGGACAGCAGGAATTACCTGGAATACCATGTCGGTGACCTAATCATGATTGTGGACGAATCGTTACATCGAGTTGCGGTGCGGACATCAAAATCGACCTACACTCGACCGGTTAGCAAGCTTGTGTTGCTCCAAGCCATTAGTTCGGTTCCTTGTTCGGAGAATGTTGGTGACACTGCAAGAACTGACGTCACGAGATCAGACATCGTGTCATCCGTTGGCGCGTAACCATGGAAACAAAACAAAACTTAGGAGCATCGCAGCAACCAAAGAAATAAGAACAGGTGAAAATTTGGGACAGAAGCTAAATTAAGTTAGAAGAGGCAAGATCAGTTTAGAATCAGCTATAACAAAAGAGAATAAAAAACTAAAATAAAGTAGAGTAAGAGTGCTTTCTATTGCAAAATTAAAAGGAAAAACCAGTGGTTGTTCTCGTGTTACTGTTCGTGCTGTGAAAATCAAAAAGGAACTGTATCTAACGCTCTTTTCTCAACGTACTTAGTGTCTGGACTTGGACAATATCCCACAGGTGAGCAACCGCAATAGCAATATCCGGCCATCAACGACCCGAAGTGTGCTACAGTTTTTGTCGTGCATACTCTTCGTGGAAAGAATAAAACCATCAACTAGTATTACCGTATTACTGTGCATTATTGGAATTATTGAAGCCGAAATCTATGCAAAAACATGTAGAGGAAAACAATTTTGTTTTTGCAAGACAATGCGTCGGCGCACAAGAGCATCACAGCCACGGCTAAAATCAAGGACTTACGGCTCCAATTGCTTCCAGATTTGGCTCCCTCGGACTATTCAAGCATAACTTTTCAAAAGGACGTATGTCGCAAATGTAAACAAATCAAGTTTTTCATTCTATCCTGTCATTAATAGCACCCTTAATGTAGTTGCAATTGCCAAATAACATTATCAAAATTATTCAGTTATGTGCGCCAATTTTCATATGCGACCTATCTGATCCTTTTAAATGTTATGCAAATAGTTCAGTTACACCACACAGGAAGATGAAAATTATACCCGGTGTATCTGACATGACGCAAGTGCTAAACGTTCTGAAATACTGACGTATCCAACCGGTGTATGTTACAAGCAAGATGTCACACTGACGTATCTAACAAGGTGTATGTGTAGGTGTGGAGGCAAACCGGTGTATGTGTTAATTTTTTCAAAAATAGAGCGAAAGTGAATGAAAACCAGGATTTTCACTTTTTATAATATTATTCAACCATGATAGAATGAACAGATCAAATAAAACTTGAAGTAAAGTTAAATAGGATTTAATGAAAGCACCTGAACATCAACCTCATATTTCAATTCCTATCAAATGTTAGATACTTCTATTTGAAAAGTTATGTTTGTATTATCTGTTCCCAATTCTCAAAAAATGGCTCATCTTTAAAAAAAATCAGCCCACGCGAGGAAATCATCGACAAAGGGAGGAGTATTTCAGACCTTCCGGAAAATTACTTTTCAAGTTGAAGTTGAAAAATCAAAGCTGAATAAGTGTATTCCATATTCACCAGATCAATAGCCAATTTGAATCGATATTCGAGTAATTTATGTTTATACCTAAAGCCATTTGTAAACAATAACTTTAAATGTCCATTTCACGAATTACGAGAATCCCACCATATCCTGCTACTCCATATGGTAGAACCAACATTCTTCTACTCAAATGCTGCTTTCATTTCACGAGAGTGATTTGAGAATCAAGAGAAATCGATATTGAAAGTCATTGTTTACAAAATGGCTTTTAGGTGCTTAACATGAATTACTCGAGATATGCTCGATTGGCTCCGCCAAGTGACAGTTCAAATTGGCTCCCCGTCATTGTATCCGCCAGACTATGAATCTATTGACTATAAGTGTACCGAGCTTTGAAACGGCAAAAATAACCTCAGCAAGGCTTACGGTAAAAGTCGCCAAAATCAATCTGGTTGCTGTCAAATTGTCTGACTGTCGGGGTTATTTTGAAACGCTTTATATAAATTCAAAGTTATTTCGAGGAAGTATTTGAAAGCCAATACTGAAGGAATATGTAACAAGCCATAAGAGAATTATGATCTTGTTTTTCTTTTTTCACAGAAGCAAGTTCAAGCACTATTAACAAATGTGAATGCACTTTATTGCAAATAAAATCCATCCCTGACTTATCAAGCCCATGCTCTGGTTTAAACGCTTTTATCACAAAGCCTTGGTTGGTTTATGACTTTGTGCTTGCCATGATTGATGTGATACGATACTGATTATTATTTATTGTAGATAAAAAAAACCGGTGGCTTCTGACGTTTGACCGTTCAAACCGGTTTTCAGATGACAAGCATTTTGGTTAAATCCGGCTCAATTAATTACAGGTTATCAATGACATTGAGAAAATGTTTCACGCAGGAAGCAGGGATCTGCTCAGAAAACAATAAATCTCGAGTAATTCATGATTAGGGCCTAAAAGCCATTTGTAAACAATGACTTTAAACGTTGATCTCTAACGAATCGCGAGAATCCTACTACATCCAGCTACTCCATATGGTAAAACTAACATTCTTCTATCAGATGCTGCTTTCATTTAATGAGAGTGATATTAGATTCAAGAGAAATCGACATTTAAAGTCATTGTTTACAAATGGCTTTTAGGCCCTTAACATGAATTACTCGAGAAATAATTTTCTCAAGAAACAACTGATTCAATTGAGTTAAATGCCCTCCAACCAACATATCCGACTAACTTCCCCCACCTCTTTCCCATTGCCCACAGGTTCATACACCGAGAGTTCCTCCGAGGAGGACGATCTGTCGCCGCGGGACAAGGTGCAGCAGAACTCCAAGGCGTTCGCCGATTTCTGCGTGCGGAATATCAAGCAGCACTCGTTCGGCCGACATGAGATCGAAATTGCCGAACAGGAGATGCCCGGCATTATGGCCCTACGGAAGCAGGCCCTCGAGGACAAACCCCTGAAGGGGGCGAACATTGTCGGTTGCACACACATCAATGCCCAGACGGCCGTCCTGATCGAGACACTCATCAGCCTTGGGGCCAACGTGAGATGGGCTGCCTGCAATATCTACTCTACACAGGTAATTTTGTGTTATTCGCGCAACTCGGCTTGATGCCAGAGTAAACATTGAGCGAACGGTTGCCATCGTTGTCTTATCAGATATGATAACGGGGTTTGTAGGCTTTTAATGGAGAAGCTGTGATGAGTGTTGTTCCATGTTCGTATGTCAAGTGGTCTCATTCTTGGAAAATTGAGGACAATTCAAAGCGCATTGATTAGAATGTGTATGATGAATTGCTTTAGGCAATTATTTATCAGCTTGTTCTTTGTGTTTGTTGTATTGTACTTTTCCATTTAGAATGAAGTGAGCCGCTGCTCTGGCGGAAAGTGGCGTACCGATCTTTGCCTGGCGGGGTGAGATCGAGGAGGATTTCTGGTGGTGCATCGACAAATGTGTCCACGCAGAGAACTGGCAACCCAACATGATCCTGGATGATGGCGGTGATGCCACGCATTTGATGTTGAAGAAATATCCGGTTATGTTCAAGATGATCAAGGGAATCGTCGACGAAAGCGTTACCGGAGTGCATCGCTTGTATCAGTTGTCCAAGACGAGCAAACTGACGGTGCCGGCCATGAATGTGAAAGATGCTATCACCAAGACTAAGTTTGATAGTTTGTACAGTTGCAAGGAATCGGTGATTGACAGGTACGTAATGATGGATTGATCTGGATTGCAAGAATTGATTGATGATTATTTGGTTTTTGCAGTTTGAAGCGGGCTACGGATATTATGATTGGTGGTAAGCAGGTCGTTTTGTGCGGATATGGTGAGGTTGGTAAAGGTTGTGCTCAAGCTTTGAAGGCGCTCGGTTGTATTGTGTACGTAACGGAAATCGATCCGATCTGTGCCCTGCAGGCTTGTATGGATGGTTTCCGTGTGGTCAAACTGAATGAGGTGATACGGACGGTTGACGTCGTGATCACGTGCACCGGCAATAAGAACGTGGTGACCCGTGAGCACATGGATAAAATGAAGAACGGTTGCATCGTGTGCAACATGGGCCATTCCAACACGGAGATCGACGTCAACAGTCTGCGAACCTCGGAACTGCAGTGGGAAAAATGCGCTCCCAGGTTGATCACATTATTTGGCCTGGCCCCGATGGGAAACGTATCATTCTGCTAGCCGAGGGACGGCTGGTGAACCTGTCTTGCTCAAGCGTGTCGTCATTCGTTGCGTCAATCACGGCTGCTACCCAAGCACTGGCACTAATTGAACTGTTCAACGCACCGCCCGGACGGTACAAAGCGGATGTGTATCTGCTGCCGAAGAAGATGGGTAAGATATTCTGTCGTTGTTGAGGAGGAAGAACTAATCAATGTTTGTCAGATTATATTCTTAAGAAAAGTTTGCTTCAGCTATTAATAATTGCAAACCTCTTTAGCGTGTTTTTTTAATCATTCCAACCTAGAACTTTCTAGGAGTCAGACAGTGAAGTTCCCAAGCTAACGAATTTCGAATAACGTTCTCATCAACCAATTACTAATCAATTTCATTTACTCAATTGACAGACGAGTACGTTGCCAGTTTACACCTGCCCACGCTGGATGCCCATCTGACGGAATTGACCGATGACCAGGCGCGCTACATGGGCCTCAATAAGGCCGGCCCATTCAAACCAAACTACTACAGGTATTAGTCTTGTGCGTATTAAAACAACATAAACAACAGTTTTAAAGCATTTTTCGGACGATAAAAAAACAGTTCAAAAGAAAGTATTCAGTTCGAGAACAAAAGATGCGATTGGTGAGCATTGTAGTTCCGAACGGAAATCACAGCCGGGAAAAGTTATATGATGAAAAAAAAAAAGAATAAAACAAATTGGACGAGCTACGTCCGAACATGGTAGATGAGTAGGACATTTTTAGAAATGTAGATTAGTAGAATCAAAACGAGAAAGAGCACGGTAAACGCGCAGCAGAATTTGAAGAAACATGAAACGAAACTCTTCCGCTTCCACTATGATGCAAATACTGTGAAACGAAACAAGCCGACTTATACACTGTTAAATCCCGCAAGATGAAAATTATGTACTGAAAATGGAGAAAAAAAACGCAAATAGATAAAGCATATTGCCAATGGGAAGGATAAAATGCGAACATGTCGGGGGCAAAACAACCGACGTCTATTTTCGGAACTAGCGTTATCAGCGATGCTCTTATTTGATATGTCAATTATGGCGATAAGTTATGGATTCGTTTTTGTCTACGGTTTAACTGAATACAAGAAAAATTGAATAAGCAGCGAAAGTTGTCCAATTCGGTCTTTATCAGAGAAATTCGTCGACGTCGTCCAACGCGCTCGTATCACAATTCTGGATTAATATTTTACTGGCGAATTCCGATATAGGGCACTTGCTTTGCATTATTATCGATAAACTTAATGAACCACGCTAAGTATCACCCTTGTACTAGGCTACCTACCTTTGTTTGTAGAAACTTCTCCAAGGCATTTAATTTCGGATTAATTAAACGTACGTAGAAGGCATTTTGCCGAAGCACCTCTTTTCCAATTTTACGATACAGTAATGCATAGCGATTGTTTCTCTTTCCACCGCACGCAATAGACACACACACAAATTTGCAGGAGTAGTCGTGTATTATTATCATTATGCAGCCTATTATTATCTATTTTATTGTATAACTATTATTAATATTATCTATAAACAGTCGAGCGATAATAGTTGCAAAGAAGTTAAGAATATAACACCCATTTTTAAGGCGCGATGCGTAAAGTTTTCTTGTTCGTGGTAATCTCACAACTTCCTTTTTAATTGATAGCAACATACAATTTTGTAACTAGAAATCAGAAGAAAAATTAGTATTTTCCATTTAATTCCAACTACTTTCGCTTATCTTGACAGATACGCGTATTTCGTCTACAATGTGTATACTTCTTCAGTGTCTCGTACTAATAACTCGACTACGAGACACATTGTAGACGAAATACGCGTATCTGTCAAGATAAGCAAAGGTTGTTGGAATTAAATGGAAAATACTAATTTTTCTTCTGATTCCTATTTACAGGTATAAATAACCACTAAACAGCTCAAATCTCTAGGATTTTTACAATTTTGTTTTTTTTTCTGTTAATGATGAAATTTAAGTTAATGGAAAGTTGCAGTTTGGATGTTTCTTTTTCTGTCTTTCGTTGATGCGTGGTTTTAAATTGAGCTCTTAGAACATTGTTTACGTCCAGAACATACAATGACACCCGAATATTTTAACGCTGCACTATGGTGGATATAAATAATCACTGAAAATTTTTTCATTTTTTTACAGTAATCAATAAGCTGATGATGATTTTATGATTTTGAACTAAGAAAGAATATTATCTGGATGGCAAATCAGCACTAGAAACAATTGCCGCAACACTTACAGTTCCCTTGGTGGAGGACAAAAATCAGGATTCCTTATTAACTCACATCTATCAACCATCAACGGAACAACTCAGTGTTTGATGTAGTACCACCTTCAGTAGTTGAGGACCACCAAAAACCCGGGATAAGACATCCAATTGAAGTGACATCCTGGAATGATTGCTGCTGATTCGGTGAGTTCGTTTCTGTTTATTGTTAAATATTTTTATCTAGTACTCTAAAATATTATTCAAATATGTGAAAATCGACTTGTGCACCAAACATACAACATTTGAGCCTTGAAATATCACTCGCATATAACGAACCATAGACCATTCCCTTGTCAACTCTTTGTCATCTATGAGGGTATGGATGAGTAGCTGGGCTTGCTTTGGGTAGGCGACAGCTCATCATTGTCTTTCACTTTTCCTCGTAATGGAGTTGACGGATGTGGTCACACACCTATTTGTGCTGTGCTATGAACTTATGAATTTATCTAGTATCTACTTCTAAGGCATGGCCCACCTAGTCATAGAATAAAATCTTTTGATTATTACAGCGCTCTTAGTTGAGGTTTTCGAAGCATGTTGTATTTTTTCAATTGATAAAACGCTCTCGTTTTGGAAACAGTCACCATAAAATAGGAGCGTAGAAAAAAAATCGGGCACTGTCACCTGGAAAATCCATCCATGGTCTGCGTTCTAGCTGGCTAAAGTGTTGATTTTTCCTAGAAAACCCGTATGGCGCGTGCTCGAAACGTATAGAAAAACCTTGTCGCAGACTCGGAAGCCTCAAAGGAAAACCTGGAGTGGAACTGCCAATCGTCAGCTCAATGGAAAGGTTGTGAGGTCCATCAGAAGCAACCCAAGGTATGTCCGATTGCGATTTGAGTAGGGCGAACAGTCCAGCGAATTTGCTATTGCGAAAGCTTACAGGCAGACCGCGCCAGTAGGCAACCCAATCGATCTCTAAGGCACAATACCGTAGCCTTCTGTATGACAACCTGCAAACAAAGTACGGTTGGTGCATACTTCTGGATGAAGTATTTCTGGAAGAAATCCGATATAAACGGGAGCAACGTTAAACTTGTTTATTAGCTACGACTACTCGAAATATTGGCTACACCGTATGGAAAGCGTGAACATTTGAAGTACAACATTTGAAACTCCACTGTCCACGCTTTAATAGTATACGAATGAAGTTTTCGTTTGATAACATATTCACCTTCCTAAACGAACTGTTTTTTTATTGTAAAATTTTTATTGGTCTAAGAAGTATAAAAGTAATAACTCACATAATTGATTCATGCTTCATTATCTAACTCAAATTCAAGTCCTGCTACATCGATTCTATCATTAATTGAATTAATATAGTAGATATAAATTGCAAATAGTTTCATAATTTTAACAACTGTTCAAAACTCAAAATCATAACCTATTCGGGGAAGTAGCCGAGTTCGCCAGGATGGCCAACTTGGATTTATGAGATCCATAGCAAGAAGAAGCATCGCCGACGTAGACGTTCAAATACATGGAGGGCATGTAGTCTCAGCTACTGGCCCTTGAACTGGGATGTCAAGTGATGGCTAATCTGAGAAAGAAGAAGAACTTCCAAGACCAATAGTTAGAACGCGAAGCCTGCGCTCAGAAAACAAAGGTGTTCGTTGCTGAGAAAATGATGTACTCGTTGTTTTACAAAACTGAATAACTCCAAAAGCAAATGCTGTTCCTCATCCAGTCACACGATGGTCCGGTGACATTTTGGTCGGATCTAGCAAGTTGTCACTACAGTCGGGACGTACAACAATGGTACAACGGACTTTGTTCCGAAAACCCTCAATCCGCTCAATTGGCCCCAGTTCAGGCTAATTGATAATTACTGGGCAATTATGCGAAGAAAACAAGGTAAACGGTACAGTCATCAAAACGGCAGCTCAGATTATAAATTGGTTGGTGTCACCGCGTGCTTATTAATTTTAATCTAGAAGTAAGATGCAATAAGCAAACCATTTCGTCGTAGAAATGTATCCCGACGTAGACACTAAACTTAAGGAAATGTAATGAAAAGTAGGGCGGAGAGGAACAGTTTTCGGTTTACGTAATGAGTTACATCACTCGGGCGAGAACGCTTCACGCACCCGAGATAAGAAAACACACCCACGCGCAGCTAATGAGCAGGCGCGATTATGTTAAGCATGTCCTTTCTCTGTTTGTCCTTAAGCCAAGGATATGGCTTGAGGAGGGAACGGCACAAAAGTTGATATTTAATTTTAAGCTCAGACCCGAGTTACGAATCAGAGATAAACACAAGAGCATAATGAGAAATACTAGGTCTGAAAGGCATAAAGAATGCAAGGAAAATAAAACTAGATTAACATCTTCAACGACGAACGAAGCGTCACCTAGAATCGGGCCATATGATAGAAAATTAATGGTGCCTTATGGGTTATGGAAAGTTCTGGAAAATTACATAAGAACTTTAAGGATTATATACTTTACTAAGAATCAAGAATTCAACTCGTAGGCTTAAGATAACTAGATAAAGAGAGTTTCAATAAAGTCAAGTTTGAAGCAAAACTTCCCGAGCAAGGAGGTCAGCTTAGGAGATTAATTTAGAATCCGAAACTTCTCACGAAGAAAACCCCATCCAGGAGACCTTCAACAGAACTTTGGAACTCGGTAGTCCCCAGAAAAAATCCTCCAAGGGCTTTCTGAAAGCTAACTATGTTTTTATTGCGTACAGTACATTTGAATTATAATGTTTTGAAATTGGAAATATCTTCCCAACATCATGGGATCCCTGTAGTGAACAGTAATTTATGCTAGAACCAAAGATGTGAAGAGAAAGTGTCGATAGGTCCGATAAAGCTTGGCAGGTTATGAAATTGAATAGAAGTAGTTTGAAATTGACCGTAGGGCTTTTGTTAGGCAGTATTTCGAAGCACACCTCAATTCTATTAGCGTGATTAGCAGTATGTGTGTTTTATTTATTTTTTCTGCTAAGTGACCGGGTCAATTTTCAGCCAGTGATACTGGAAATATCTTATTCAGGTACAGCTATTGCAGAAACAGCTTTTTCATTATAAATCAACGATTTTACCAAGCAAAATGGACATAGTAGTAGAACAAGCGTTAATAACAGAACAGGTATAGACCCAAGTCCAGTTAAAATGACCGGTCCACTCGATGATGGAAAACCTGGTGGAGCTTAGTCTAGAGGGTCAACCGACTAACCGACAGAAAATTGCACCTGTAAGTGCGACTGGCAGCTACAAAGATGCTGCTACGACTGTACGCAAAGGTGATATAGGACAACATAGCAATGTGTTATCTAGATCGCTTAAATGTTCAAAGGATATCCGAAATTGATTTCGATCAAAATCTAACGATATGCTCGCGAATGTCGTATTCTGGATTGCATTCCCATAAACTAAACGCCTTACTTTTACCCCAAGAGACAGTCTCCATTCACCACCAATGTATACACCACCAGTGTATACAACGCCTCCAAATGTGTAAATGTCGATAACATTACCGCTTCAACGCACGAACGATGTTTTACGAGACAGAACATCGCAAAGCATAGCCCCCAGCAATGGAAATAAAGCCATGTCATCATGCCAAAGACATGTCCCACCCACTTATCTTGCTGGCCCCGAAAAAGGATGTTTTGGGTTCAGGGGAACAGCCACCGCCGGCAACTCACTTCGTGATGAGCAGGTTTACTTGGTCACGGCTTTGGTTTGTTAGGCAACTGCGGTTTTTGGGAATTTCCCGTGACGTCAGGGTCATCCGTCGATTGAGGTTTTTATTCTTCAGCAGAAGTTAAGCTTTCAGTGACAAAATCTCCGCAGTTCTTCGAATGCTCGTAGGCAATCGTTAGGCTGTTAATAAAGTTCATAGTAAATTTTCGACAAAATGCAAAATAAAGTGGCCAGTTTAAAAACGCAGTCGCCTCTTTTCGGGCAACTAGTGATCGGTCCTCCCGGTTCGGGGAAAACAACCTCTGTGCCAAAATGAAAAAGTTTCTGGAGAAGCTAGAAAGAGACGTTACCGTCGTCAATCTGGATCCTGGCAACGATAACATGGAATACGAAAACAGCATTGATATCATGCAGCTCATTACGGTTCAGGACGTGATGGAGCAGTTCAACTGGGACCAAATGGAGCGCTAATCTATTGTATGGAATTCCTGGAAACCAATTTCGGATGGCTTCTCGATCAGTTGAAAGCTTCCCCCTGCAAATACTTCATATTCGATTGTCCTGGCTAGGTGGAACTATACACTCATCACAACGCGATGAGGAACGTTTTCGAACAACTGGAAAAACTCGGCTACTATTTATCTCCACTTTGCTTCTGTCACTTCATACCATGTTACAGATGGGACTACCGCATGTGAATGTTCTCAGCAAGGCGGATTTGCTCAAAGAATACGAATCCAAACTGTCCTTCAATCTGGAGTACTACACCGAAGTTTTGGACTTAAACTATTTGCTAGATTGCGTCGACATTTCCATGGCCTGGGGGAACAACAAATACAAAAAGCTGAACGCGGCCATCGTCTCAATGGTGGAGGACTACAGTTTGGTTTCCTTCAGCTTGCTCGATTGCAATAGCGACGATAGTTTGCTCAGACTTAAAAATGCAATCGATAAAGCCAACGGGTATGTGTATGGCGCCGGGGAAGAAAAGAACGTCAACACCCAGTTGGCTTGCGCAGTGGGAGCAGAAACGCAGACGGAGCGGATGGAAAGAGACTTAAATCCCTATAAGAGTTAGGTTCGAGTTAATAAATGAAGAATACAGAGGAGACAGTACTGGTAGTCGTCATTCGAAAGAAACGCCCTGCAATATGAGCTGGGGACAATGTTGAAATTGTTCTGCGAACTCAAGATAGGTGAGTGGATGATGTTTCTATTGTATTATTTTCGTAAATGCCTTCATACCGCTACAAATGTTTCCCTTCAGATCCAAAAACCTGTTCTGCGTTGGGTGTGTTCACTGCTCGGGGCTTTTGAATGAAATATTATACTCAGATGTGATCTATCAATAATGTGTCGGATTTTTTTTTCTTTTGTATCCATTGCTATACCGCTTTACCTTGAAATGGCAGATGAAGAGTAATGACTAGTTTAATTACAAATAATATTCGCTGTAATGATAAAGTTCAAGTTTGCTTTAAAAGCAAATAACTCTATCATAATTTGGAGGACGAATGTACGATAATAGGGAAGTTTGAATTCGCAACACCTATTACCTTCAAGAAGCTCACATAATTCGTCCTTAGGCCTTCTCTGTACTACAAACAATTCGAGAGAAGGTTGTAGACACGGACCTTGAAGCTCTGAAGACAAGCATTTGACCCTTTTTTTTGCGTTCATTTTTCCGACCCATATCATTCGGAAACGAATCCGATTGACATTTCAATCGGTGCAGAGACTTTCAAATTAAAATTTCCGGCTTTTTCAGCAGATCGCTCCGTTTCTAGCCACCCTAATCCTTGATCAGATTTTAAACGAAAAGTAGGACAAGAAGATCGTACTCGTATCGCAAAAGTAGATCGAATCGGTGGGAGCATATCTTCTTCTTCTGCCACTGGATCAATTTGGTCATCATGATCCGAAGTATCATGAGTAACGAAATACTCGCAGCCAAGCAGTTTCGTCATCCTCCCAGCCATAAAACTCGTCCTCGTCGCTATCCAGCGCATTTGGCTCCACTGTCACTTTCGGAATATCGTTCAGTGTCAACTCCACTTCAGCTTCAGCTGATGTTGGTTGGCCTTCCGGTTCCCTGCGATGTCTGACGACACCCTTTGATTCATTTACATGAGGCGGTAATTCGTTTGGGCGGTGGTTACATTCCATTATTCCAAATGTTTCGTCGAGATCGTGGTTCAAAGGTCTGGATGTAAGTAGCGGTTTCATTCGTGTTATGTCAAGACTTATGTCCAACCACTACTCGCTAGACGCCCATCTCTACAGAATTAACCACGTCGATAGCAATTTATGTAGGTGCGGAAACGGTTATGATGACAGTGCTTACGCAGTTTCGCATTGCCCGGATAATGATGCCTGCAGTGCACGACTATTGGATACCCTAGAGGCCCGAGGTGACAACCCTTCCGCGAGGTAAGAGATGTTTTGGGAATGCGAGATTCATTCATTTTATTAACGTCTCTTTAAACTGTACGTCTGCTGTAGACGTTTTAGTTCATTCGAGACGGATTGGGAATGCGTGATCTTCCCTACATGCAAGCGATTTACGAATTCCTTTGTTATTCTGATCTGAGAGTGTAACGTCATAACCCGAGAAGAGTGTAGCGTGTCGCGAGATCGCGCCGTGCTAGCGATTCATTAAAAAAACTGCATACAATCAATTGCGCTGTTGTGTGTTGGTGATTCTTCCTCAAGCGAGTCCAAAGTGTCGTCGTTCGCGGGTATTGTGGGGGAAGATATTTCCTGCAATCAAGTGCCAGTATCTAGAACTAGATTTTAGAAGAAAATACCACAACCGTACCAAAGTGAATTTTGATTCAGTGTTCAGGATTAGTTTGTAAATTAATTAGTGCAAGAAGAGTGTATTAGACACAGATATCATGTTACTACCGGAAGTTTTCCGACACGGCGGCGACGGCCGGGTTGATGTGGACGAGTGCCAACGGCAGCAGCTGCTGTCCTGCAGGACTTGGCCATCTAGGATATCGAGGAGAGCTGGTTTGCAAAGCAACAAATAATTTATTTCTTCCATATTTTGAAGACAATATCTAATATCCTGTTTTATTTTATTTCGTCTATTTTGTTTTGTTTTGTTTTTCGTTATGCTTGTCTCTTTTCAGTTACATTGGAGCGGCCCATTGCTTTTAGCGAAAAGTGCTACATATTTTCAGCGTATTGTTAACCAAAACGAATCCGGCTGCTAACCTTTTCCCAACTATCCAACATCCCAGTGATTTCTCGTGGAAGTGCAGAGGATTTCTCGGCTTCCTAAAAAGCGAGTATCATGTCAACACGTTCCTTTCCATTCCCTACTTGACCAGCATTCGGACACGGCCGGCGCCGGTATTGCTTTATAATGGGTCACCAGTTTTTACACATTGAAGATGTATGTTAGCCCCAAACATCATCTGTTGGTTCTTTGTGCAAATACAGCTGATCTGGCAATAACGGAATTGCATCCGTGGGCGGTCAATCATGCTCATGCTCATGCTCACGTCAGGGTCATCCGTCGATTGATTTAGGCCAATCGGGAAGCTTCAAAGTTTGGAGGAAACGACAGTATCAGGAAGAACCTGGAACCGGGAATAATCTTCGAAATCGATTGTAAGAACTGAGTTATTAACTTTCAAAATCTAAACATTTTTCGTAATGCCTAGGACAGACATACAACGTACAGCGTGGTTGTACTCCTTTAGTCTAGTACGTGTTTTTTGGTACTGGATCAAAGTATTTGACAGTTCGTACAACGGTCAGCGTTGTATGTCTGCTCCAGGCATAACGCTCTAACTTCTCGTTCTCGCAAAGTTTTCCCTAGTATTGCAAACCCAGACGGTGCCCTATGTAAAAAAAGACGATAAAATCAACGGTGTGATATCGTTTTGAGAGAGATACTCATCAGTAGCATCAGTTAGATAATAATATTACAAATACACATAGGTTTTTTACACGATACGTTCCACTTTTACTATGAAACAGCGTAAAAAAAAGACTAAATTGAGTTTATCAATTCGCATGCATAAACATTTTAAATTACTTCGAATTTGTTTGCATGTGATACCTTGCATGCAAAGGTCAAAATACAGTTTTTTAAAATTTTGAGTATATACAACACAAATTGTGAATTTTTTGAAAAACTTCCTTACGATTACTTTTGGCCCAAAATGGAAAACGTGACTCGAATGTTGTCGATAAGTTGTTCCGTTCTGGAGTTATCGCCGAAAACAAACCGTGTCAAAAAAGACCTTAGCACAGACAGACGTTTAAGCAAGAACAAAATTATTCGATAACTTTGTGTAAATTTTCAAATTGCTAGCAAGCGCTAGCGTTAGCAATTCTTGCTTCGCTAACGCCACATAGTTCACTTAGTCGAGGTGTCCACTGATGTGGCGAAGTTGTGGCATCTGCTAGCATGTCAAAATATCACTTCGTCGTTCGGCACATGCCACCCGATATTGACACGATGTTTTGACGTGCAATTAGATGCCACATAGCGGCTACAAAATTGACAGATTTGCTTTTTGCTAGTTGCTTATTGTCATTTGGCGATTCCTTATAAATTGACTGTTGCGAAATTTTACACACGCTGAGATGCAAGCTTGAATGGCTGTGACCTTAGTGTTATAATGCAGAGGTTCTAATCGGCTCTTAAGCTTAATTAACAATTCTAGACAAAATAGTCAATAGGTCGAAAGTAACATTTGTAAACAATGACTTCTAGCGTATTTTTCTGGGACCTGCTTGCTCCCACAACCAAAATAGCACCAGAAACAGATAGAATGAGTTATTACCTTCCCATCGGTAGTAGATATAGATGTAAGCAACCTGGCATTTCCAGGAAATTTACGTTTTAAGTCATTTTTTACAATTGTTACTTGCGACCGATTTTGTCTTCAATTGTAAAACCATCATCACACTCTGTGGAAGGCCCAAACAGCACCCTCAAGCATTCAATGCGGCTGCTACACCGACATCTGTATTTTATATTGAACAGAAAAATCGCTAATAACAATTACAGAAATTAGTAAATGTTGTACAAAAAACTGTTCTCTCAGTATAAATTCATTTTTACAGAATGAAACCAGCCTAAAATATGACCGAACTGAAATAATGGATTCAAGTGTGTACTGAGCTTTTGGGAGCACTATTATTTACATAACTTTTTACTGTGCACAACTCTGCTCTGACAGCTCTCAGAAGTCGCTCATTCTGGTCATTCTGCCTTGCGCTCTCAGCACTCTCCCAGTTCCGATTTTTAAATCTCGATGTTGCTGAGCTGCTGCATTGGCATTCTCTTTGAGTTTCAGTTGTGTGAGAGAGATAGGAACATTCAGTTCCAACCGAGATCAAGATAGGATCAGCTTGTTATCTGCTGGACGTCTGCGTGTATGTTTTTATTTACAACCGGTATCGGGCTGAGGTTCTCACTGGCAATAAGTTCGGGTATCACTGGTTGGTTCAAAAACATAGACGGTAATAAAAAGCTATTTTATTTCTGTCCATTCTTCCTTGTGCCGGCTAATACTCATCACTCTTGTTATTGTTTTGATACGGTTGATTTGTTCGCATCGCATTACTACTGATAAGCGAGAGACAGTGCCGTTGTGACTGTGGGAAATGCTGTTCGGTTCTTTCATGTTCTTGATGTGATTACTCGTAGTGCACATTTTATTCGCAAAGACAGTGGTAAGTTGAGTTGAACTCAAAAAACAGCGAAGAGCTACTTAATTAAACTAATTAGATTAACTTGCAGTTAACGAATCGGTAAACCATGGCACCCAACAAGCCATACTATCGACTATTAGAAATCCTTGTTGTGTGCATAATTGCAACGCAGATAAGTGCCAAATATGAATACGAAGTAAAATACTTCGATGTTCCTCTGGATCATTTCACGTACGTGAATGAGAGTGTCACTTTTAAAATGAGGTTAGATAGTTGGATGTCCCGGATGATCAACATGCATAACAATGATCCACCCCTTTCACTTCCAGATACCTTGTCAATAATACGTACAACACGAATGGCAATGGACCCATTCTTTTCTATACCGGAAATGAGGGTGACATCGAGAACTTCGCTCAAAATACGGGATTTATGTGGGAATTGGCACCCAAGTTGAAAGCATCACTCGTATTTGCGGAGCATCGTTATTACGGTAAAACGCTTCCCTTCGGAAATGCTTCGTACGAGTCCCCGAAGCATTTGGGTTATTTGAGTTCGGAGCAAGCTCTGGCGGATTTTGCTGATCTGCTGGCGGAAATCAATCCTTCCAATCGGTCCACTCGCGGTAGGCCGGTTATAGCATTTGGTGGTTCCTACGGTGGAATGTTGGCCGCGTGGTTCCGCATAAAGTATCCGCATCTGGTGACGGGTGCAATCGCCTCTTCGGCACCGATTCTTCAATTTGATACGGATTGTAACGTTTTCAATCAGATTCTGACATCCGTTTTCAGCGTTGCCTATACCAAAGAATGTTCTCAAAATATCGCACGATCGTGGGACGCATTGAAAAACTACTCCTCGACGGCCGATGGACTGAAGGTATTGAAGGACAAATTCAAGTTCTGTGGCAACATTACCAAAGCGGAAGATATCACAGGAACCTTTTTTGATTATCTTGCTGATGTGTACGGAAATCTAGCCATGATAAATTACCCGTACAATTCGTCCTTCCTGGCACCGGTTCCAGCGTACCCGGTGAGGGAGTTCTGTGGCCGTTTGGCTCAGAACTTCACCGGGCTAGAGTTGATTGGTCGCCTACAGGAGGCGGTGAGCATCTACTCGAACTACACGGGTCAGACTAAATGTTTGAACATTGCCAGTGCCTATGATGACAACATGGGTGCTTCCGGTTGGGAGTTCCAATCGTGCACAGAGATGTGGATGCCGATGTGTTCCGCGGGTTCCGGAAAGGACATGTTCCCGAAGAAACCTTGGGACGAGAAGAAGTTTTCCGACGACTGTTTCAAGAAATTTGGAGTGAGGCCGAAGAAGAACGTCGCTAGGACCATTTACGGGGGACAATATCTGGAGTGAGTTGGAAACGATACAATAATATGGTTGTTAGGAATAATGGAGATAATTTTTTACTTTATTTTTAGCGGAGTTTCGAACATCGTGTTCAGCAACGGTTTGATGGATCCGTGGTCCGGAGGTGGCGTTCTCAATTCTACCAATAAGGCTATCATTGTTGTATTGATACCGGAGGGTGCTCATCACGTTGACTTGCGCGCTTCAAACGATAACGATAATGGATCGGTAATCATAGCGAGACAGATTCATCTACAGAACATCCAGATGTGGATCAAGCAGTACCGCAAAAGATTGGCTTAGATTGTTATGTAATGGCAGGGTCTTAAATCAATCATGTTGATTTCTGTACGTTGAGATTAACAAAAGATTCATTCTCGTGTTGAATCGACTATCTTTAAAATAAGGGTGAAGTTGGGATAATAAAATCATTTTTTTCTCAAAATTCAGATTCATGTTACTTTAGGGAAAGAGCGTGAATCTGTCAAGATTTTCCGAGACTCTAGGTGATATTTGTCACTTGCGAAGTTAGGGAAGACAAGTCGCAGTGAATGGGCAAATCAAATTGAGAGTTTATGTCGATCTGAATACTATTCTTGCCTCATTTTATGTAGGCACTTAAGTTCAGCTTTCCGGTCAACACTAAACATTCATGCGTTCGCAATACATAACAAAAATTGGATCTTGCAGCTTTTCGAATTACCCGCTTTAGATGTCAATCCAGATTCCAGTTCGAATTTATTTGAAACTTTTTTGTTCGTTTTTGAAAAAGACGCTAGTTTTATCCACGGGAGGATGTTGTGGTGTAACGACCGATCAAGACTTTACCGCCACTTTTTACCACGTAGAACTTCGCCAGGCAATGGGACTGCTTGTCCACCGTAGGCTTCGTGCTTTCATGGATTCTTTACGTTGTTAGTTTGATACAATCCCTTTGCTGCCTTCTTCCACTGACATAATAAGTTATGTTTAGTGTCAAACACAGCATACACTGATCCCCGACCCGGTACTCCAATCTCTCATCGCATATCGCCGTCGTTGTTGCAAAAAGTCACGTAGGAAATGAGTCCGTTTTGTCGCTATGTCAACAATGTGCTTCATAGTGTCTGAGTCATCATCCTTGTTATGTGTTCTTGGTTCTAGGGTCCTTTCGTTTCCTGAACCTTCAAATCCGC
The DNA here is from genome assembly GCA_034211315.2 of Aedes japonicus. NCBI lineage: Eukaryota > Metazoa > Arthropoda > Insecta > Diptera > Culicidae > Aedes > Aedes japonicus. The sequence goes on from JASCZW010000485.1 coordinate 28,650, forward strand.
TCTCATAGTGGCCACCAATACAGTGAGACACCCCTTGAATCTACGCCGATTGATTGGTCGCAACAGGTGTAATAGTTAGATCAATGCATTGTTCTACAAAGGTGAAATCCGAAGAGAGTGGCTGCAACCCAGTTGTCATTGCTTATTACTTGATTGCGTACAATTTTCACGTCTTATTTGAGCGGAAATATAATTGGTTTTCGTACAGCCTATTTTTCTCGTAACACCCTGTTCGTTCCCTACAACCTGTATAACGTGATGTACACAGAGAACAGACATCCAGGCTTGAACATTTTTTTCAATTTACTGTGTAAATTTTCAAAAGCAAACCGCTGTAAAACCAGCGCCGCCTCAGTCTAGGTTTCACCAAACCAAAATTGACAGCCTATCAAATCCACAAGGCGCGCAGGTGGCGCCATCAACATACGAATCACCAAAAATAACGGAAACAAGCCGTAATTATGAAATGGCAGTTACGAAATTTACACACGTGAGGCACTTTAGCTTGGATGTCTGTTCTCTGTGATATAGAGTATCTTGATATCAGTATCTACACATCTACGCAGCAATCGGCTATTCTTGTTGCCGCATCTATCCAGGGCAACGCTGCTTAGCAACCAACCAAATGTATTAGTCACCCATGACCCATGATGAAATATTAATTTTCAATTCCTAGTAAGCACTCTCAATCTATCAAGGTTACTTTCAATATAGTTCCTAAATAGTTTCAAAGTTCTTAAGTTTATTCTTCCGATTCCCTGAAACTGAATCTCAATAGGCTATGGGCATCACATAGAAGGAGTTGACGAAGAATTTCGCAGTTTCGTGGAAATGGAAGCGAGTTCTAGAATTGGATTTCACCGCCCTGGTCAAGGATGAAGGGTTTGACGATGATTCGTCAAGTGTCGATATAATCAGTCTTTTGAATTAATACTAATAATTTTAGCTGAGATATTTCTATAAAGTTAAGTTGTTTTTCTGTTTTTTTCTTTCTTCGAAACTTGATTTATCATACCTTTAGCATAGCTATAGAAACAGTTGCGCATGATTTAACAACAGCTGCCTATCTCTATTGTTAGAGGGACCGCCAGGGCTCAAGTACGGGTCTATACTAACCATTCTAGCACCAACAAGACCTTCGAAACCAACGTTCATCCGCTTCGCTTAGCTTAGATTAGATTAGTTGTATAGTTTTGTATTATTACTAACTTTTCTCTCCTGCTTTATTGTTACTCTTGGTGGTAGGCAGATGTGTCTATTATAGTTATTCTCATCAACTCACATTAACAATTACTTTGCTATTTTTTCTTTTCAAATTTATTTTTCTTCACTTCTCTCTCTTGTTTTTGTTGTCAATAACGCATTGCTGCCAATAACGCATTTCTGAAGGGATCAACGGTGTTTTAATTATGTGATCGTTATCTATAGTTTTATAAATAACTGAATGTTTGTTATTATACTTACCTAGTTAATAGTCGCTTGCATATAGTCGGTAGCACTTCCTCTTATGTTTAACATGTTAGCTTTGGATAATGGAATGCTTGATATATTAACAGTGCTATCGTTCTTACTTAAAAAGGTTCATCAACAGTAATATTTAGTTCTAGAATTGGATTTATCTTGCGAAGCTGTTCTCGAAACCGCCGGCGTTGTAGACTCAGATGGTGTGTGGCCCTGGAAGCAGCAGCAATTTCGCTGAATTTAGCTGGACAGAGAGTCTTTTCTGATGAGTTGTTGCGTGAAAAAGCAACCACCAACGAGATGAGGGAAGGGCTTGAAGCAACTTTTTCTGACGCTACCGAATTCGTTCGAGCCGTTGGTAACCTAAGCGCTGGACCATTAGGAGAATACCGGCGAGGACAAATCAGCCGCATTTTTCGGAAGAAAATACGCCGGAAAGTACCAGAAATGCGGCATGCATGGGTACAAGAAAAAAGACTGCAAACAACGCTACATCGCCATAAAACTGAAAGGCCTGCTAAGTACAGTGGATAAACAAAATTACAAATCAATGGTCGCGTCATGTATAATGACCATAGTACCAGAATTGTCTCTACTGAAGTACCTAAGGGCGCTGGACTTTGTGTGTTCTAAGCCAGTAGTAGCGGTCGAACTTTAAAAGAAATTAGTGACTACTGACCACGATCACCGATCTCCCACGCTGTAAACAGGATCAATGATGATATGTCGAATGTCTTGTAGGTTTCGACGGGGACAAAAAAGGAAAAAGAGCGGAGATATGGAAACAGCAATGAACTAAAACGTCTACAGCAGACGTACAGTTTAAAGGCGTTAATAGAATCCAGAAAATCTAACACGTGATAGAACCAACAACGTGTCATTCAATAACACTCCGGCCTTAGCGATCATTTGATGAGTGACAAATCTGTTTTTATTTTCATTTGTTTAAGCGATCGCGAATTCCATCGAAATAAAAGTTGCGAAGGAAAGTCAATCGATGACGGCTACGAAAATAGAATTTTCGTAAAGAACGTCGTTCGGATCAGAAACTTGATGTCGGTGAAAAACTGACACGCGCCGGTATTGATGTGCTGTTTTCCAGAAACATAATGGCTCTCTTGAAGAAGATGGAAAACTATTGGCAAAGACAGCTTGTACCAAATAGTCTGACGTTGGAAAACGCTCGTACAAATGTATGCGAAACGGAATCCGGTGGAATGTGGCAATGGCGACTGTGTCAAAAAAAACATCAGTGTCGAATACGCTTGGTCCAAACAAATGAAGTAGTTATTCAGTTTTATAGAAGAAAAAAGCTAAACAACTTCTCACACTTGTTTGAACAAACAGTTATTCAGCATTGATGTTTTATAATATTCATAGCCAGATGTCGGAGGACTACGTTCGAAAGACGCATTCTAAGCTTCCAGCGTCGTCTTGAGGATGTCGTGAAGTAACAATGAAGGACACATCAGAGTAAATTTGGTCGAAAGAACTGAATAACGATAACTGAAAGAATTACCATCATTTTTTTCCTGTCGGACCCTGTAAACCAGATTGGTTCTATTTTGCATACTTGAAAATCACGTTGCTCTTGTTCCATAGAATGTCAAGTTGTATAGATTCGATTTTCGCTGAATTTCTATGGCTGGCCAACCAATTGATACGTTGTGGATGCGTTTACCTGAATATGACAGCGAAAGTAGTTTCTCCATAGGTTTTCTGTTAAATTTACGTCAACCAAATGCAAACGTGTCTATTGTGGTGACCCTTAATGCGATTGGCGTGTAATACAGATGAATCTTACTAGCGTCGTAACCTTTGTTTATCAGTTACTGATTTTTCGTAAATAGGCAAAGCATTTTCAAAGTTAACCTCCAAAACATGTGATCACGGTCTATTAAGCATTGTGCATTACCTCCAACAAGTAGAAGCAACATAAATAGAAAAAATTATGGCATCACTGGCGTTTGCTACCAAACCTTCAATTCCCATTAACCTCGCTCATGAAAAGCTTCCTGTCACGTAGGCCAGAAGCCTCCATGAGCTCTCCACATTACTGACTCCAGGACATCGCGCGGCTTTCAACACCCTCTCTCCCGATGAGGCAAGCAGGAGAGGCAAATCACTCGGCAAAAAACATGGCATTCCTCCAGCAGCAAGTGCTTACTGTGTAGTCCCGCATGATTTCATCTCCACCTCCTCCTGGGGAGAGCAGATTGATTGGTAGCGCACGCTCTTCTCTTGGTAACAAAACGCAGATGAATAAAACAAAGGATCGACCGTGGGTTTATGGGAATCCAAGTCAGCTAAATCTCGTGTTCAGTTCAACAACTACCTTTCTCAAATGTATCATCCTTCGGGCAAGACCACCAGCACCCGACAGGGGTGTAAAAACCAAAGGAAAGAACTTTAACACATTGTTACCCCCTTTTGTAGTGCCATTAGATTCAAGTGATGAAAACGAAGATTTAGATCAACCTGAGGAGATTTGGTTGGATAACGTTTTGAAAGTGAGATTAACTGCGGTAGTTTTTGTTTTAGATTGGATTTTGATAAATAGAATTTGTAGTATAGTATTTGTGAGTCGTAGAAAAAAGCGTGCGTGTATATTTCCCCATTCCCGAGAAGCTGTGGTTGCCCAAATTCAGACTTTGAACTCATTGCTATGAAGGATTAAATGCAAAACGGATCTGTATTCGTTGAAAACAAGGACAATATGAACGTTGCCGGTTTTCTTCGAGGAACGCAAACCTATTAGAAAGAAGCCGTTTGAGGTCGCAGGTTTGTTTTTAGTAATGCGCATTTGAGGAAGTTACCGTCGAGTCGAGTAATCAACTGAAGTTGGCGTTTTAGTTTGGAAAAGATTTAAGGAAGTCGTCAATCTGGAAGTGGAATAACCAGGAAAATTGATCGGTCAGTGACAGAGGAAAAATTGAATTAGAAATTTTCCTCATCTTTGCCCGGTGTGTGGTGTGTTGAGGAACGAGAGAACGTCGGAGAAAGTGCGTACATCCAACAGCAGTCATATGTGACCGTGGCCGGAGAGCGAGCGAGAAAACGAGCACTGGAGGCAGGTCTGTGTACTCCGCGAATGGTTGAACTAACATTTGTCACTTTAGCCTGTGTCCTGTCGGTGAGGTGAAGTTTGGGTTCATTCCAGCGGCATCGACCCGCTTCTGATGGGAAAATGAGAGAAGAAGTACACGCGAGCGAGGAAAATAAATAAAGTAAACTGACTGGTTGGTTGACGCTCATCAGTTCAGCACGTGTGTGTAGTAGACGGGGAGTCGTTACGAATCTCCGTCGATCGATACCAGCGATTTGTCAACAGCAGCGAAGAAAACTCGGAAAGGACTCAAACAAAACAAAAGGACTAACAACCTTTTTCCTTTCTTGACATTCGACGCAGTTTCCGTGTGGCAGTGGGAAGTCGAGGGTGATGTGAGTTCAGTAAAAAGTGTTTATTACTGAGACATTGCTGTGGCCGTCTTGCACCTATGCAGACGTAACCGGTTATTGTATCCAGTGCTCGAGGAAGAACAAAGAAAGTAAGAGCTTGGAGGAAAGCAGGTGATTTTGGAGGGGAGAGAAACATGATTCTAATCATGAATCGATAATTACCTAAACGGTAGGTTGAGTGCGTGGGGTTTTTACATAAGAGTAATTTGGGATACACGGGGAGACTTTATTACGTTTGATGATAGTGTAGATTAGGAAGTCTTAAAACGAGTATTGGTTGTCAAAATGTAACTGATATGTGTTGATATGTGATTATTTCGAGGCAATTATTCCTCGGAACTTCAACTGAATCTTATAAAGGGTAAGGAATCTACAAATGACCCATGTCACAGAAGGACACGCCCACAATGAGAGGGTTTGTGGTCAGATTTCTAAACCTTTTGGGTCCATACCAACTAAATCATCACCTCAAGCTGAGTGTCAATCATCGCGGTCGCCTGGGCCGTAAGTGATTCTGTGACGAGATGTGCTTGGAACATATTTATTTTCATGCAAAAGCAGGAGGGTTTACGTCCCATAGCGCCTATTCAGGGTGTGTTTAAAAAAAACCATGGAACCAAAAACATTTTCACTGATCTATTCGAAACTGTACAGCGATGAAACATAATGCACGTTGATACATTCGCACGAACTTAAAAATTGTAAAATGAGCGATTTTTGGGGATATGACCGAAGCAAAGCGGGGTATGACAAGTAGCGATAAAAACAGGTGCACCCCCTCACAGAATTTGCGGAATATTCGAAGCGTAATAAGTCAGTTTGCTCCCAATGCAATAGAAAACAGATTTCTTCAAAATCTGGTGGAATATTACTTGAACGTTGCCTGATTCTTTTCAAAATGTTGGTGTATGAATTATCAGCATTTATAGTTCAAATGCATTACAACTTGCCAGTTATATCGAGCGCCATGCACGAAGCTCGAAGTCCTGGAGCTAGTGTGAAGTCCGTTAGCCAAATTTTAGAAACGCAACTATCGTCGGTATTTGAGAACAACGCACTCACCGGTACCGTGGAGTTAGTTTTCTACTTGACGCCAGGCGGTGCTCATACTGTTTTGAGGGCCATAATGCCACTTAATGTCAGATTCGGAATACGGAAACTCAAATCAACCCCTATTCTGAAAATACATATGCAATTGTAATTTTCGTCCAAAGATATCGAAATTTTATCTTTCATAGTTGTTGGATAATATGAAAAACTTTGCAAGTATGGATGCGTATTTTATTTTGTCCAGTACTGTATTATGTATTAGAAAAAAGATGTTCAAAATGTTCATTTACTTGAAATTGAAATTTACACTCCAGTTTCCACTAAAGGTGATATCACACAAAGCGTAACACAGCAAAACAAAAATACACGTAATTCAACAAAACCGATTGTTTATTTCACAAAAATAGTGTTATTCCTACATTCAAGGTTGTACGGTATCAAATTGCACCACTTTTAAATGGCTGTAACTTTTTACCCTTTGGGTATTTTTTATTGAAATTTTGCGTGGAATTAGACCAATGTGTTTTTGTTTACGCTGTGTAAGTTTCACTAGCAGATGTGCAATCGTTGCGAAGATGGAGTCGGAAGAACAGCAGCGGCGCAAAGAAATCTTGCGTACGTACCTTAAAAATCCAGATCATTCTTATCGTGCCATCAGCAGGAAGCTGGGAATGGTACATTCTACGGTGTCTCGTGATTTAAATCGGTACCACGAACGTTTGACCATCGATCGGAAAGAAAAAAGTGGCAAAAATGGATCTCCGTATGGTGTTAAGGACCACAAGCGGGTAGTTCAAGCTTTCAAAAGGAATACAAACAGTTCAGTTCGAGATGTGGCGAATAAACTGAATCTAACCAAAACTTTCGTGCAAGATGCCAAAAAACGTGAAGGACTACATACGTACACAGTCCAAAAGGCACCTAATCGCGATGAACGGCAGAAAACGGTAGGTAAAACATGTGCACGGAAGCTCTACACCCAGATGTTGACGAAACCGCATTGCCTCAGACTTCCGGCAGCTTCCGGGACTCCAGCTATTGTGTTGATCATAAATTCGATGTCCCTGACGACTTTAGGAAGCAGAAGATGTCAAAGTTTGCCAAAACAAATATATGATTTGGCAAGCAATTTCTCGTGTGGAAAGCGGAGCACCCCATTCTTGACAACTGGAACGGTCAATCGGCAGGGGTACCTAAAGGAATGGCTCCAAAAGCGTCAACTTCCTCTTCTGAGGTCACGCGATGGTCCTACGATTTTCTGGCCGGATTTAGCCTCGTGCCATTACTCGAAAGACGTTTTGGAGTGGTACAAGGCTAAGGAGGTCAATTTCGTGCCGAAGCATCTCAATCCACCGAAGGCACCGGAACTGCGGTCAATTGAAAATTACTGGGCCATCATGAAGCAGGCACTTCGGAAGCATCCCAAGGAAGTGAAATCGAAGGAAGATATGAAGAAAAAATGGATTGCCACGCAAAAAAAAAGTTGGTCCAAATGTTGTACAGGACCTTATGAGTAGTGTAAAGAAGAAGGTTCGTGCATTTGCATATGGAATTGAAACTGAGCGAAACAAACATGGGAAAATATTCATAACATGTTTTATTTTACTCCCTGAAAGTTTGAAGGTGATTGGTTGAACGGGCGAATTTTGCCGAATATTTGTGTGTGTCGCAATTTGATTCCGTACACCCTTTAGAAACAGTTGATTAAGATTTTAATCCTCCTTTCTGTAAAATTCCATAACTTTCTGTGGTACACCCGCCATCAGGTTCCGTACGGTATCCTCAGGTTCGCCCGCCGAGACGATTCTCCATCTTTTTTTTTAAATCATCGGTACCATTTGCTTTCTTCTTAGTTTCGAAGAGTTTCCGCTTAACTAGAACCCAGTACTTCCTTATTGGGACTACTTAAGTTCTGGACAATTTGATGGATTGGTTGTTTTTGGCACATATTTGACCTGTTGTACCTTATATCATTCCAGGCCGAATTTCGTATAATAACAAGAGGCCAAATCATGCCAAACCATAGCTGGAGAGTCGTGGCTTCTGATGAACGGTAGCGACCGCTTTTACAAAAATTCTTTCTCGTACACTTCCTTAGTGCCGGTAGAAACGAAACTTTTAGATGTTCGACCACAAGTACATATGACTTGCCAAATCAAATACTTCTTCGGGAATTTGGATACCTTCTTTATCCGGAAATGGTCCTTTCCATTGCGGTATAAAAAACCAGACCAGGAAACTGTTTAAAGTCTTACGTACGTTTCGTCGTCCATTATGATACAAGAAAATGTTCGCAAAAAATTGGTGTAAAGCTCCTTAGGGAAGGTCCATAAATTACGTCACGCAGTAGGGGGGGAGGGGGGGTTTGAGAAAACGTGACGATCCATACAAAAAAATTTGAAGGTCCATACAAAAAACGTGACAAGGGGGGGGGGTTATAAAAAGTCATTTTTTGCGTGACGTAATTAATGGACGTTCCCTTAGCACGACTTTTCGCAGTGAAATTTTGCTTGTCATCGCGGTTAAGCACCTCTTTGTACGCCTTCAGTCCTTGCCTCTGCTTCACTTTTTGTACGTATGATTTTGACTTCCCAACTTTGCGAGGCACATGTTGCACAGAAAGATTGGGATTTTCTCAATAATGGTTACAATCTTCTTATCCATTTGTCTTGAGCATACTTTTCGATTTGTTCCACTTCCTACCTTCCGATCCACATTCAAGCGCTGGTCAAATGATTTGCAAACACAAAACACGGTACTTTTAGATAATTTTAGTTTTTCGGTAAGATCGCATATCGATAAATTAGGATTTTGCTTCCTTTCGTACAAAATGCGTTTGCGCCCTCCCTTTATTCGACGCAATTTTACTAAATGTAGCCATGTTGTACCACGAAATAAAGCGGAGAGTTTCAGCTTCCATACAAGTAAAACGTTTTAGCGATCCGTGAAATAATACGAAACCTACACTGACGAAAAGTGTTCAAAATTTAACGTGGGCAGGCTTTATTACATTTATCTAAGGACAACCATAAACAATAGTTTTTAACAATTTCGAAGACATGTATATAATTTATCATTTTAGAAAGAATACACAGAAAAAAAGCGTTCCTGAAAATGAATACGGACCATAAACTAGTTCACGTTTTCAGGATTTTTCCATTTAAAGAATATTTGGTTCATGATTACGTGATTCAGCTCACGGTGTATTTTAGCTTGTTCTCGAATTAACGAATACAGTTCACCGATCTGGGCACGGATTTTTTTCCGTGTAAGGATCACAGCAAGCCGTGCTTTGAAACTGATGTGTTTTGCTATTGCTGCATCGTTTTTGCGAAGAAAAAACGTTATCAAACCTTAATAAAAATAACAAAATCCTCGTGTATTTTGCTTAATATGTAGTCAATGTAATCGATTCCCTCTCACAATGTCTTATGGTCGCGTTTCTTCAGATGGATTGTGCGTCGGTAGTTTTTTGTTCCGTGTTTTAGTTTTTAGTGCTCTGCCATCGCACCGGAAGGAGTTTTTCTGCATCAGATAAGAAACTTGGTGAGGGTGTTTCATACTATCGAAAATTTAGAATATCCATTTTTTATTCTGTCAGTGTAAAAATGGCTTATTCTATATGCTTGGAACTGATTGGATTGAGGAATTCAACTTGAAAAAAGAAGAAGACACCGAGTGGTGATAAATCTGACAGCTCCCATGTTAAAGAATAGGACGAAACTTTGAAAATGCTTCTAGAAAATTCAAATGAAATTCTAATTAAAAGCGGTTTGTTGTATGATGTAAGAAAAATCCAAAACTACTCAATAACGACATTTTCAGCAAAATAAAAATAAAATTCAAATAATACCACGGATTATTTTGCGAAGCGGTCGCTAGAGGAAATGAAGCGTTTGAAGATTCCAATCGTCCCCAAGAACGGCAACCTCCCCAACGTGCCCCAGATTTTCCCAATTGGTTCTATTCAAACAATTTCAGGGAAAATCGGAAAGGTACTGATCAATGAGGCGCCAGCGAGGTGAAGAATGTGCCAACATCTTTCTTTACAATGACCTGACGTAAAGCCGGCCGACAGGGCGTGGGTTCATTTTTGTAAAATCATGAACTAATACAGGAATCATTGTCTTTTTTTAATGCACGTGTTAGTCCGAAACACCATCTGTTGGGGCTCTGTGTAATTATAGCTGATCTGGCAACAACGGAGTAGCAACCTCGGTTGGTCAGTCGTGTTCATCCTCATGCTCCATGATTTTTATCAGCTGTTTTATGATTTTCCAGTATTTTTTCGTTGAAGTTATAGAATAAGAGTTCCGTCACTGCGACCTTTACTTCTCGCCCCGTTCAATTGCTGAAGAAATGTTATTCAATAAAAGCTACCTTCTTCATCTTCTTTTAGCATTTCAAGCTTATTGCTTTCACAATTTGCTTATTGCTTGCTCTCAACTTAGTGTTCTAGATGCACTTCGTCAGTTATTAATTGAGAGCTTTCGATAACAGGTGCCATTTTTGCATTAGGTATGATTGTGTGGCAAGTACAATCATAACATCCTTAACGAAAAATTCCTAGACTAGACCGGGAATCGAACCCACCCACCACCAGCATGGCGTTGCTTTGTAGTTGCGCCTGTACCGACTGAGCTAAGGGAGGACCCACTGCCGAGAAGTGAATCACTCACATATTAACATTTCTACTATTAAAGGTTGAGGTTGAGGAGACGTTGCTCGTCTTATCCAACCTTCACCTATACTGATTGCGGATCGACCTAGAAAAAGTACACCGAATTCATCACTAGTCTGGTATATTACAAAACCCTAATGACACTTCTCATTAGTTTTTCTACCTCAACTCTCGCCGAAAAAACAACCCTGAAGAACATTGTTTCACGCACCATCATTTGTTCACACTCAAACCGAATGTCAAAAGCTGACAACCATCAATTACCATGGCGTATCAAGATTGTTCTAATCGAAACAAAGAATTGACCTCGCTCGTGTTGTTCACCCGAAGGGAAATTCCACACCAAGAATGAGGTAACCAACTCCGGGAAAAGTCATCAATAATTCCTTTCCGTAGCGGTATCGAAATCATCCAAGATTGCCACATACTACTTCGAGCCATGCAGTAGCAGGGCGAGGATGGATTCCTTTGAAGTATCCTGTCTTCATTTACCCTTTAATATCGATCACCTGCATCGTCTCCTCTCTGCATACCCGCCCCAAGAGAAAGAGAGTGCCCAAAAGCACCCTGGGTTCAATTATCGCCAATGGGTTCGATCTGAGACGTGCAAAACCGAGATGGGTACTGTTCAAGGGGTTAGTCATTTGAAACGTGGGGTAAGTCACACCGTTCTCTCAGTGTGCCCCGATTGTGCCGGTCTTTTCCGGTATTGACAGATTAAATGTTTTGGATGGCAATCAATCAAGAACAAGTAGCAATTAATCGAGAAATGCCATAATCGTGGAATTAGTAACGACAATGAGCTATTCATATTGCCCAGCAGTGCTCCCATTTAATTTACTTATTAATCAAAGTTTATTCTAGCATATGTCAGAATAGTACAGCTCACACAATGTGCCGAGTGGCTGACCCCTTGGTGCTGCTTCCCAATCCATACATCGCAAAGCTGACGTAGGACAATGTTCCGAGTATAGAACACTCAGGGGAAAAGGCCCAGTCCATCAGCGGGGAATGTTTGCGTTCTGAAAGTGGATTATTTATTCATGAAATATGACTCATTGCATGGCGATAAATTTTAATATTTATTATACCGAAGAAGGCTGTGCCGGTGCCATGGTCAAATAGCCAGTAGTGTGTATGACCACCGGCGATGGCTTGCTGCGATGTGCAGATGCATGTGTGTCAGGTCAAGTGGCGACGGCGGGGCAAATGCGAGGAACTTTCCGGTCTATAAAACGCAACTTCCGATGTCGTTACACTCCTCATATAGGTATACACGTGTTGTACACTGACTGGTAGGAGAAAAGGGCGATTTCCAGTTCGCATGTTCAGAACGGTTTTGTAGGCTACTAATAAGGTCATTTCTTAAAGGAAGTCGTAAGTTGGAGTGCGTTATACTCATTGGAGGGGTTTTCGTAAGATTTGCAGAATTCTTCAGTGGTCAATTGTTCCACCTTTCGAGAGCTAAGTTGGAAGCAGAAATAGTTTATTCACACGATACAAAATTAGACATCGAATGTTCTAAATTAACAAATTTTCGAATGCCATCCAGTTGCGCGTTAATCAATTCACAGTTTATTGGCAAAATCTTGTGAGGCAGGACCAGCCTAAGGGCTTCTTCAACGGTGGTCCAAGCCGTGGTTTGGATTTATTTTTTAGACAAAACGCAAAAACATCGCTGCAACGGTGTTGTGAATGTTGTTTATACAGGATCTATTTCGTGTATTTTTAAATATGGTACATGTATTGATGCATTCTTAAGTAAATTTTCAGCTCTTACTTTTTTTTGTTTTCAAAAAAGACCTTGCGTTTCGTAGTTGTTATTCCGTTACTAAAAAGAACTAGTGTATTGCACAAAGAACCACATAGATGAAGCTTGGGAGCTTTACATCTTCAATGGACAACTTCATTAATTCATTCTATTTATAGATCAGTACCGGCATAAGCCACGTCCTCGCGGTCTTCGGGAGGAGGAAGGATGATTAGTTTGACAAACGTTGGTTAGAAACCGTGTTTACCTCTGCGTCTTCACAGTTGTCAAGGGAAGGATAGTTTTGTGCTAGTGAGGCAGGTAATTTTTAAATCATGGATTCACTGTGGTAAGTGATGCAATCAATAAAGCGCAGTAGACTGCTTTTTATTTTAAATTAGTGGTGATAGAAAGAGGCAAGTGACAAATGGAAAGGAAGGGCAACGATCTGCTCCAGTTAGTAGAACGGGTAACCACTGAGCTACCAGCCACGTCAATGAGTAAAATTTCAAGGGGCGACCCACGTGACCTTAACATCCACTCTCTCACGCCAAAGTCACGAGTTCGGAGATCTCTCCCCCGGAGAAGTTACGAAAATGCCCAAAAGTGAGCTGTCGAGTGACTACGACGGAGATGAACCAGCCCGAGGCTAAAATCTCGATAATCAAGAAACAAAAAAAAAATCAGCTTTTACTAAACGAAAACTCAACTTAATTTAGTATAC
>JASCZW010000486.1:0-338305 GCA_034211315.2 Aedes japonicus
TTATGCATTACATGCTGCATTGCGCGCGCGCTATGTTACATAAATCATACATATTTTTTTTCTTTTTTTTCTTTCTCATGTTGTTACACATATTTTTTTCTTCTTTTTTTCATGCCATGTTTTTTCACACAAATATTTCTTCTTCGCGCGCGCGCCACGCGCGCGCTGCTTCGCTGCCATGTTTTTTTTTTTCATGTCTCGAGGTTAGATAACACACCTGGCGATAAAATTAGGGAATTTTGAACAAAAAGCATACATGAACAATGGTTTTTCTTATATTCAGAATCAAATTACAATTTTTAATTGAACGTTTTAATTAAAAAAAGAATAACTCACTCACACACACAATCACACTCACACACACACAACCACACTCACGCACTGGCGACACATTCCTCATAAATTTAACCTAAATAAGTAAGTTAATCAATCTACAATCTAAGGCTACTGTTAGTCAAAAACACATAAATGAGTTTCATAAACTCCAGATCACGCGCAGCCAAAATGTCTCGAATCGGTACATTGGGTTGTCTACCTCGAGGCCGAACGGAATCGTAAAGCTCAGGTCTGACTCCACGATGCCCAGTACAAAACCAAATAACGTGATCTGCGTCCTGGTAACCTTGTCCGCATTCACAGAGATTGCTGTCTCCCAGCCCAACACGGGACAAATGAGCGTTCAAAGAATAATGATTGGACATGAGGCGAGACATCACACGAATGAAGTCTCGACCCACATCCAATCCCCTGAACCAACATTTGTTGAACACCTTTGGAGTGATAGAATGTAGCCATCGCCCCAAGTCTCCCTCTACTCATTTATCCTGCCAGCTATCGAGTGATATCTGACGAAAAATATAGAAAAATTCGTTGAAGGCGATTTGTCGATCATAAATATCGCCTTCCATAGCGCCCACCTTGCAAGCGAGTCCGCTTTCTCATTGTCAGAATCGAACAATGAGAAGGAACCACCACAAGGTGATAATAAAGAACATGAAGATAAAGCACTAGAAGACCTCCGTATTTTCACAAGAAAATAGGAGGTGTGCTTTACCGGCCTCAAGGAGCGAATAGCCTCTATAGAACTAAGACTATCCGTGAAAATGAAGTATTGATCCGGTGTAAAAGAGCCAACGGTTTCTAAAGAAAAATAAATTGCTGCCAATTCCGCGACAAAAACAGAACAAGGTGCTTGAAGTTTACGAGCGATGCTATAATTTTCATTGTATACACCAAAGCCAGCGGAGTCCTCTATCAAAGACCCGTCAGTGAAAAACGTTTTAGTGGAATCAACTAGGCCAAACTTTGCAGCAAATATCACTGCGAGCAATCATAGGACGATGATGCTCTGGGACTCCCACAAGCTCCGTTTCATGGATAAATCAAAATGAACCGAATTTCCGGAAGTCGGAGAAGCAAACACAATTGGGAATATTAAGCGAAGGGCTGACATCCTGTGTTATGTACAAATGGTACAAGCTCATGAAGTGGGTTTGAGGATTCAACTCAGGGAGTTTCTCAAAATCTTCGATCACCTGGGGGTTCATAACTTCACACCTGGTGAGGAGCCGGAGAGATAACTCTGTAAATCGATCTGAGGTGGCAACATGCCAGCCTAGCACTTCAAGACTCATGGTGTGAGTCGAGTGCATGCAACCTAACGCGATACGAAGACACTGATACTGAATACGTTCCAGTTTAATGATGTGCGACCGGGCCGCTGACTGAAAACAAAAACTACCGTATTCCATAACCGACAAAATCGTTGTCCGGTACAACGTTAGAAGATCTTGCGGATGCGCTCCCCACCAGGTCCCGGTAATTGTGCGGAAAAAAATGACCCTTTGCTGGCATTTTCGCTTCAGGTACTCAATGTGAGATCTCCAGGTGCACTTTGAATCGAACCAGACCCCAAGATATTTAAACGACATGGAATGAGTTATCGGTGTACCAAAATTTGAAGTTTCGGTTGTGCAGGGTTATGCTTCTTAGAAAAAACTACCAACTCAGTTTTCTCCGTAGAGAATTCGATACCTAGCTCTAGAGCCCAAGTAGACAAATTGTCTAAGGTATCCTGCAAGAGTCCTTGTAGATCAACCCCATTGGGTCCCGTGACAGACACTACGCCGTCATCTGCAAGTTGTCTCAACGTACAGTTGTCACCTAGACAACCGTCAATGTCTTTGACATAAAAATTATACAAAAGAGGGCTTAAACATGATCCTGAGGAGACCCATGTAGCTAAATCGAAAAGCGGTAGAGTTTCCATGAGAAAAGCTCATATGTTTCTCTGACAGCAAATTGTACAAAAAATTGTTCATTAATGGTGAAAAACCACAAGCATGGAGTTTATCTGAGAGAACTTCAACAGATACTGAATCAAAAGCCCCTTTATGTCCAAGAATACAGAAGCCATTTGCTCTTTTTAGCAAAAGCTAACTGAATATCTGTGGAAAGCAACGCGAGGCAGTCGTTCGTGCCCTTACCTCTGCGGAAACCATATTGCGTATCTGAAAGCAGGTTATTCGTCTCAACCCATTTGTCCAGACGGAAAAGGATCATTTTCTCCAACAACTTTCCGAATACAAGATAACATCGCGATGGGTCGATAGGAGTTGTGGTCGGACGCGGGCTTACCAGGTTTTTGAATGGCAATAACTCTCACCCGTCTCCAGTCATCCGGTACAATGTTGAGTTCCAGACACTGATTAAACAAGTTCAACATGCGCCTCTTCGCGACGTCTGGGAGGTTCTTGAGCAAGTTGAACTTGATCCTGTCAGCTCCTGGAGCCGTATTGCCACACGAAAGGAGTGCGAGAGAGAGTTCTACCATTGAAAAGGGTTGGCTAATCTCATCTATCGAATTCGTTGTTTCGCGAGGAAACATTTGTGCTGGCACAGAATCTGGACAAACTTTTCGCGCGAACTTGAGGATCCATTGGTCCGAGTACTCCTCGTTCTCGTTGTTCGTAATTCTGTTACGCAATCTTCGCGCCGTATTCCAAAGGGTACTCATCGACGTTTCGCGCGATAACCCATCCACGAATTGTCGCCAGTAACCGCGTTTCTTGGCCTTGATGAGGCTCTTAAATTCTCGTTCGAGAGCCGTGTACCTTTCAAAGTGCTCAGGTGTTCCACGTCTACGAAAAACTTTGAACGCGTCAGACTTTTGCGGTAAACCTCGGTGCATTGCTGATCCCACCATGGGGAAGGAGGTTTCCTGCGAAATGACGTCCCTGGAACTGGTCGAGTTTGAGCTTGAAGCGCGCTTTTTAAAATCAGGTTGGAGAGGAAGTTATATTCCTCCAGCGGTGGAAGCCCTTCTACCGTTGATAAGGCTTCATCTACTGCTGTCTTGAACCTTGTCCAATCGATATTACGAGCTAGATCATACGTGACGTTGATGGATGCCGGTGGAGTGAGCCCGGTGGCAACCGAAATTTTTATAGGCAAATGATCACTACCGTGGGGATCCTGGATCACATTCCACGTGCAGTCCAACGATAATGAATTCGAGCAAAGTGTGAGGTCTAACCTACTACCAAGTGAGGATGGACCAGCCAAGCGTGTAACTTCTCCATTGTTGAGAACTGTCATATTGAAGTTGTCACAGAGGTCATATATCAAAGAAGACCGGTTGTCATCGTACAGTTCTCCCAGCCTGTACCGTGAGAGTTAAAATCTCCCATGACCAACCGCGGAGCAGGCAGAACCGAACAAATATCTGAAAGTTGTTTTCGGTTAATTGGTGCTCTAGGAGGAATGTACACAGAAGCAATGCAAAGGCTTTTATTTTTTAATAACAGCCTGACATACGACAACTTCAATACCTGGAATTGGAGGAAAATTCACTCTATAGAAGGAGTAGCACTTTTTGATCCCCAAAGTACTCCTCCTCCACGTGAATCCTCACGATCAAGCCGAATAATGTTGAAATCGTTAATCGGAAGATCGATTTCGGCTGAAAGCCATGTTTCATAAAGAGCAAATGCATCACAACCGATATTGTGAGTTAAAAATTTAAATGATTCCAATTTAGGAATAAGACTTCGACAATTCCACTGCAGAACAGTGATCAAATCCCCGACCTCTTTTGGCAAATTATCCATCGAAGGAAATGATAGCTGCAAGGAGGAGCCACTTTAATGTTAATTTCTTCAAAAAAATTTTCACTGTGGGAAGCATTGCCATAACAATGCTTTTAAGAGGAGTCAGACATTTCGAGGTGCTTGAAAATACCTTCCACAATATCATCGAACGAGAACAGCCCAGATGAAGGGGGGCTTCTGTTCTTAAAATCGGGGCATCAGGGGATTTAGATGTCCCCGGGAGAGATGGGAAATCCTGTGTGTAGTTGGCACTACGAAAACCAGGAGGATTCGGATTATCCTTCTTTTCTCTGCTCTTTGTATTGGGCATGTGGATTTGAGGCTTCTGTTCAGCTGCTTTCACAGCTCGAATGCGTCTTCGCTTCCGTGGAGCACCTCCCGGAAAACTAAAAGATGTCCCCTCCTCAACCAAATCCGAATCAGACTCGTCATCTGAAGAGGAGCGAAAGGATTTGTATTGGTATCGGGTGGCGAAGCTTTCTTAAACATTTCTGCAAAGATTGCCTTGAACGTTGTTTCAGAGAACGTTCCAATTTTTCCCCGCGTTGTTTATACGCCGGGCACGACGAGAGAGCATGAGGAGGAGTTCCCTTGCAGAAAACGCATTTTAGTGTATTATCTGCACAGGGACCAGCCTCATGTTTCTCCCGCAAGTTGAGCAGCGTGTCTTATTGCCGCAATGGGAGGCCGTATGCCCCATCTGCTGACAGTTTTGGCAAATCATTACCCGGGGTACAAACAACCGCACAGGTAGCCGAAGTTTATCCAGTTCTAAGAACTGAGGAAGGGCAGAGCCAGAAAAGGTTACCAGAAACGAGTCTGTGGGGTAACTTTTTCTTACCCTCGCTGTGCGATATTTTCACTAATTTTGTCACTTCCAGTATCTGAACTGGGGGAAGCAGAGGGTTCTTGAATCGGCCAACCGCTCGCTTCTTCAAAATTTCAGGGCACAGACTCACCTCTGTGACCACTCCTACAATCTCCACATCACGAGCTGGAATATAAACTCGATATTCGAGTGTAAAATGCTGGGAAGCAGCAATCTCATTAGCCTGCTTCAGGTTAGAAACGACAACACGGAGTTTATTAAATTTTACTTTCGTGATCTCTGTCACGGCTGAAAATCGCTTCGTCAGATCAGTAGTGATTTGATACACATTCAAAGGTTTCATTTTGGGCTGAAAGTAGACAACCCATGGACCGACCGAGTCAACCGGATACGATCGCGGTCTGAATATTTTTGTGCCTCCCCATCATCGGGTGGCAAAGTACTTTTCAGCCAAACCGTCCATGTCGAAGAAACCTCTTCAACATGCACGATTTGCCAAAAATTTAAATCACACACACACACACACACACACACACACACACACACACACACACACACACACACAAACAAAGAACACACAAATTAAACTCTAGTGGGATGAGGGACAGGAAAAACAAAACTTAACTAAATTACTGTTCTGTTGCTGCTGCTGCTGCTGACGCACCGTATGCGTGAACGTCGCACTTCTATGCGGGGAGCGGGGAGCGGGGAGCGGTGCGCTGATGCGATCGCCTTCGGGTGCACTCGCTCAACGCTGTCGGATGACCGTTGGCGATGTAGTGGTGTATCGCTAGTTAGCGTCACCACGCAGAGGTGAATCGAAAATAAGCGGGAAGATAATTCGCCAGCTAGCACTGTTTGATTTTTCTATTTCACTGGAAAACCACACTGCCTTCTTAGAAAAAAAGCTCACTTTTACTTTACTCACTGAAGTGAGTATATTTTAAGAAGAAAAACTAGTTTTTTCCAACGATTGCACTCGAATAAATCTTCCAAAATAACGGAGCGCTGGATCGAACGAACGTTCTTCTTTCGCTGAACGAAGTGGGGTGATTTTATGTTTTGTTGAATAACTATTTATGTATAAAACTTACATGTCTGGTATCTTCGGCATTTTGATAGTTGACAACTTACACTATATGAATCTATATTAGATTTAGTTTAAGGACATTGTCGCGTACAACACGATAGGACAGCATTCCACTCAGTGGTCGAATGCCAACACAATTGTCTACACACTACACAGCACCAGTACACTCCATTTACTATCACTTAAATAGGCAAAGAATACCACGATGCGACCACTTTTGATCGCATGGCAGCTAGGTATAAAAACAGCACGCACCGCCGGTCACATCATTCCAGTTCAAACCAAACTATTGTCAACAACAGAAGTCCGAAATATAGTTTAAAAAGCCAACGCGACGCAGTGAAGATTTCAATTTCTCCCTCCGATCGAAGCCACACAATCAGCCTTTTTCAAGGCTAGAGTTGAAGGATTTCTCCACCGTAAAACCGAACCAGTGACCTACCCCAAATCATTCCGTCCGCCGTTGCCAGGCGTGAGAGCTACCGAAGAGGATTCCTGTGCGTGGACATCTTTTTGGTCCTTCGAACCGGATCGTGTCAGATCATTCGAAGTGGAATCAGTGCATTCACCCTTGCCACTGTGCAATCACCTTTGCCATCGCTTTGTTGCGAACCCACCGCTGCTTTGTAGTAGCATCATCACGTGCCCACTGTGGGGCAATTAAATTCGATCACCGATCGATCGGTCGGTGTTTTACTGCAGTGTTTCGGTCAGTTGGAGAAATTGTTCTTCCCGTTGCTTGTCCGTGGTCGCGAGTTTTGTTTGAATAGCACCAAAAGTGAGATAAGTGCCAAATAGAATTGAACATTGAACAATAAAAGAAAGCGCAGTGAACATTATTGCTATTGAAAAGCGCTAGTGCGTGATATCCAGTAGCATCAAGTGAACGATAAAAACCGCACGTATACCCTGTTGTCGTTTTCCGGATTTCTCGTGAAAATCCAGCTGACACTGTCGTTTCCAGGTTTGGGCGTCAGAACCTGTGCCATCGATCATCTCGTTTCCCAGGTTTGGGCGTCAGAACCTGTGCCATCCGAATCAATCGTTTCGAGGTTTGTGCGTCAAAACCTGCGCCATCGTATGTGAGTTGGTTGTGTTGGGTTGGTTTGATAATCGGTGAGTACACAGCTAGTGTAAGCAACTTTTTTGGATTTTGGAGTGGTGGAGTGGACCGGCATCGAATTTTTGGAAATTTGGTTGAGCTGTGGTTGTGATTGGTGGTCAGTTTGTGATTAGGCGTTCCAAAAAGTGAAATGACTTCGCTTCGGGAGCGCGCCAAAGTGTTGAGCGTCACAGTGGGCGCAATTCAGACCATCAAAAACTTCGTCGACAATTATGATGCCGAGGTCGATCAAGATAAAATCGACTCAAGATTGAATAGGTTGGACACACTGTACGATCGCTTTGTTGATGCCTCTATAGCGGTAGAACTGCTAACGGACGATAAATCAGAGACAAAGGGAACCTTTGTAAAGAATCGATACGAGATGGAAGAAACTTATTACACATTGCATGATTTTCTCACAGCACACAAATTAAATCGTCACATTGCTACATCTGTTACCCCCTCCCCCGTGACCACTTCTGTAGTGCGTCTGCCTAAAATCGATCTGCCAACCTTTGACGGTGAGATTGAAAATTGGATACCGTTCTATGATGCGTATCGTAGTTTAATCCACAACAACAAGGGCTTAGCTGCTGTCGATAAATTCCATTATCTGATGGCTGCATTAAAGGATCCAGTCAAGAGGTTGCTCGATACCACTAGCATCACAGGGGATAACTATAGAATAGCTTGGGATTTGTTGGTCAGTCGTTATGACAATAAACGATTGTTGATTAAAAATCATATTAGCGCATTATTCGCCATTGAGCCTGTGAGGAAAGATTCTTCTGCTGCAATATTAGCCTTGGTTGACCAATTTGAACGTCATGTTAAAATTTTAACGACGCTTGAGGAGCAGACTGAGCATTGGAGCTCTCTGCTGGTGAACATGGTGTGCAGTCGTTTGAGTAACAGTATCTTGAGGGAATGGGAACGATCTACTGGTAGTGATAAAGACAAGATTCCAACCTACAGTGAACTGATAGTGTTCCTGAAAGATCAAGCTCGAATTTTATTGTCCCTAAATAGTGGAAGCCTGATACCCTCTCCGTCTAAAGATAAACCTCGTTTCTCTGTAGCCCACACCGCATCTCTTGGCAAATATACTCCATCAACAACTTTCAGCTGTATTGTTTGCAATCAATCACATCGCATCTACGATTGTGAGGTATTCAAACGAATGCCAATCGATCAAAAACAAGATACTATCCGCAAGAAGAAACTCTGTTGGAATTGTTTGTCATCGAGTCACCTCAGCCGAGAATGTTCATCTAAGCCCTGTCGGAAATGTAATGAGAAACACCATACACTGTTACATCCATCTTCACCCAACGATCGTTCTATCCAACCACAAGCCAAATCATCACCTGGACATCAAAAATCCACCATCACCATCGGACGTGAATATGTTATCCCTGCACCATTGTCCAATCAAATTCCACCACCTCCAACCACATCATCTGCCACCCAACAACCTCTCACCACCGCATTAGCTGCATCAAGCTCTTCACCCACTATCTACTCGACTGTTCTGTTATCTACAGCCGTGGTAAAGGTCCACGGCCCATCGGGAAGGTCTACATTTGTGCGCACCCTCTTGGACTCTTGCTCTGAGTCAAATTTCATCACCGAAAGAATTGTTCAGCTCTTGGGACTAAATCGACGCAAGCAAACCGCAGTAATCACTGGAATGGGTGGGTCCACAGTCAACAGCACCCATTATACTGTCGCAGATTTCAGCTCTGTTGATTCCACCTACTCTAACACACTTACGTTCAGCATTCTTTCAAAAATCACCAACGATTTACCATCAAGAGCGATCGATATTTCGCAATGGAACCTCCCTTTGAGATAGTCTTGGCTGATCCTGATTTCGCTTCACCGCAAAGAATCGACATGGTTATCGGTGCTCAACTATTCTTCACTCTGCTCCAAGAAGGGCAACTCCCAGTGATGGTCAGTCGTCCTGAAGACCAACCTGTTCTACAACGTACCGTGCTAGGATGGGTCGTTAGCGGACCAGTTACTATCGATTCAGCCATCCGATGTGCTGAAAGTGTCACTCTCCTGTGTACTACCGATGATTTATATCACCAATTGACTCGATTCTGGGAAGTTGAAAACTGCCCTCAAATTCGTGGACTTTCCAAAGAAGAATTAGCTTGCGAAAAGTACTTTGCTGAAACCACCACCCGCGACGAATCAGGTCGATTTGTTGTACGCCTACCGAAGAAGGAACATGTCTTGAACCAACTTGGTGACTCCGAGATCGGTGCACTTCGCAGATTTCAATGGATGCAACGTCGACTCAGCAAGGATTCCAATTTAAAAACTCAGTATTCTGATTTTAAGGCAGAATACATTGCACTTGGCCGCATGATTCCCGTAGATTCTTCACGAAACAACACCCATGGCCACTCTTTCTACTTCTTCACCACGCCGTACTCAAGCCGAGTATCACCACCACCAAATGTAGAGTGGTCTTCGATGGGTCCAGCAAGTCCTCTACGGGAATCTCTCTCAACGACTGCCTCATGGTGGGTCCGACCGTTCAAGATACACTATATGCGATTGTAATCAGGTTCTGCATGCACGAGGTGGCTCTTGTTGCTGACGTGACCAAGATGTATCGCCATATGTGGGTACATCCCGATGATAGGTGTCTGCAGCTCGTCTACTGGCAAAGTAGGACTGATCCACACGTTCGTCCATACGAACTGACCACGGTGACATACGGTACCGCATGTGCCCCGTATTTAGCAACTCGGTGTCTCCAACAGCTGTCGTATGATCACTCAACAAGTGAAGGTGATACTGCATCTCGAATCGGAAAAGATTTTTACGTGGATGATTTTCTCAGCGGTGCCAATACTGTCGAAGAAGCAATGCAGTTGTGTTCCGGAGTACAAAACATCCTCTCGTCCGCTGGATTCGAGCTACGGAAGTGGTCGTCGAATTCATCCGAAGTGTTGTCGCACATTCCAGACAATCTGAAAGACGACCGGTCGATTGTTGCAGTTGACGAAATTCAAGGTTCCGTCAGCACACTTGGTCTACTGTGGCACCCTGAATCGGATACCTTCCGTTTTAAAGTTCCAGACCGCTTCTCCGATAATTCAATTACGAAACGCATCGTTGTCTCCGAGATGTCTAAGCTCTTCGATCCATTGGGCATCCTTGGTCCGGTGGTCATCACGGCCAAAGTATTTGCTCAACACCTTTGGAAGTCAAAGCTGAGCTGGGACGAGGAGCTACCTAGCTCACTCAGCACCACGTGGAAAACTTACAGACTAGGTCTGGCTACGCTTGAAACGTTCTCTGTTTCTCGTTTGGTGAAAGCTCCTGGAGCTGGAGACAACGTTCAACTGCATGGATTTTGTGATGCATCCCAGCATGCTTACGGAGCATGTATTTACATAAGAAGTGTTGGAAAAAATGGTCTCGTCACGAGTCGCCTACTAACAGCCAAATCCCGAGTAGCTCCTATCCAAACTTTATCGATTCCTCGTCTAGAGTTATGCTCTGCTGTCCTGCTCAGCCAATTGTATCAAACCGTTATGCTAAGCCTAAATGTAAATGCGAATGTTTATTTTTGGTCTGATTCTGCTATCACCCTTTACTGGCTGCATAACTCACCACCCAACTACAACACTTTCGTGGCAAACCGTGTCGCGGAGGTGCAACGACTAACGAACGGTGGAATCTGGAATCACGTTGCAGGCCTGGAGAACCCGGCTGACCTCATCTCGAGGGGCGTCGATCCCAACGAACTAGTCAACAATGCACTATGGTGGAAGGGTCCACCATGGTTAACGTCTGATTCAGCGGAGTGGCCTAATACGTTCCAATTCCACGACATACGCGATTTCCCTCTCGAAGTTCTTGAGACCAAATCTCGTACGATTGCTGCCGTAACTCGATCCCATGAAGCTCATGATAATATGCTGTTCACTCGCTACTCGTCACTAACAAGACTCACCCGTATTGCTGCGTATTGTCGCCGGTTTGTGCGATACTGCCGGGCTAGGATCGCTGGATGCGACCTGCGAGCCATTCCGTATCTTACATCAGCAGAACTTCTCCAAGCACAAGAAGGACTTGTGAAAGTTGTACAAAATGAGTGTTTCAGCCTAGAAATTGCTTTCCTTCAAGACAGATGCGAGGAAAATCTCAAGAAGTCACCATTGCGCACTTTAAACCCATTCGTTCATGATGGTCTACTCCTGGTCGGTGGCCGGCTGAACCACTCGTCTTACTCGTTCACACGCAAACATCCGATGCTATTGCCAGCATCCCACCCGTTCACCTCACTGCTCGTTGATTCGGTACACAAGCAACTTCTCCATGCTGGTCCGAGAGCGATGATCGCTCACATCCGTGAACGATTTTGGCCACTGAACCTCCGGAACTTGACTCGGAGGTATGTTAAATCCTGCTTGCAGTGCTATCGTATCCGTCCACAACCAGAAAATCAGCTGATGGGTCAGCTACCAAAGGTTCGCATCACTCCGGCTCGTGCGTTTCTCAACACAGGTGTTGACTTCTGTGGTCCAGTTTGGCTGAAGGTATCAGGAACGTCGAACGAAACCAGCTCCACCAACTCGAGCATACGTCGCTGTGTTCGTCTGCATGACTACGAAGGCCGTGCACCTCGAATTGGTTGGGGATCTTAGCTCCGAAGCTTTCATCGCTGCTCTGAAACGGTTCGTTGCCCGCCGAGGCAAGCCAATCTCCCTGTTCTGTGACAATGCAACAAATTTCAAGGGCGCAGACAGGGAACTACGAGACCTATACAAGCAACTTAATGATCAACAATTCCAACTGAAGCTTAATTGTTTCTGCGCTGAATCATCAATCCATTTCAGTTTCATCCCCGCAAACGCTCCAACATTCGGTGGCCTCATGGGAGGCTGCAGTCAAAGCGTTTAAACACCACTTTCGACGAGTCGTCGGCTTGGGCTCCCTGTCAAGCGATGCTATGCGGACCGTTCTGTGCCAGATAGAGAGCTGTCTCAACTCACGGCCCCTGACTGCTCTATCCGAGGACCCAAATGACACGGAGGTTCTCACACCAGGACACTTTCTGGTTGGATCAGCACTACAATCAATCCCGGAGCCTGACCTTGCCCAAGTTCCCAACAACCGGCTTTCGCTTTGGCAAGAGATGCAACGCAGGACCCAAACGTTCTGGAAACTCTGGTCATCGGATTACCTCCATCAGCTGCAACAACGCACAAAAAACTACAACCGGCAGCCAAATGTTCTGATCGGCAAGCTGGTACTCCTGAAGGACGACAATCTACCCCCGCTCAAGTGGAGTGTGGGTCGCATCGAAGCTGTTCGTCCCGGCGCGGATGGCCTTGTTCGAGTGGTCAAAGTTAGACTGGCATCTGGTGCAGTCTTTGATCGGCCGATCGTGAAGGTCTGCCTCCTACCAATCAACAGTGGAGTAAGTTCCACCACAGATTCGAACTGTGGCAGCCCCGATGATAATGCAGCACCCGCTGCAAACCAAGAAGATTCTCTAAATTAAATTGTGATTAGGAATTAACATTGTAACTTGTAATTTCTCAGCTCCCCGCCCTGGCAGACCACTGTCCGCCCATCTGCGTTTGGGCTAGGCGAGAACCTACCAAGCCTGCCCGTTGATATGCCCTAGACCATATAGCACACCGGGATCTTCCACAAGCAGGCGCCGGTTATTAACTAACCAGTCCCAACAAGTGTTAGATTGATTACATAGAGGATAGTAGGAGGCAGAAAGTGAAGCAAGAGAGAGAGGGGCGTTTGAATGCTGAAACGAAAACGAAATAATGATTTAGTAATTATTGTAATTGATAAGTTCAAGTATGAATAGTTCTCATCTGTTTCTTCTCCTATTGGTTGTTGTTGCACTTATACAAGTGCAAGTTTGTCGTCCAACTTGCTTTTTGATTTCCACTACCGCTCGTATATTGTGTGGGCGCATTTACATACATGGAAAGATAGCAAACATAATAAAGATATTCGTTAGTGGTAACATATATAATACGCTTTCTTATCATGTGTTTGTGTGAAGGTTTAATATTTTAATTTTAGTACCGATTTCCGATTTGAACCGATTTACACCAACAGTAAGGATGCTATTGGGGCCACTCACAAATTGTGATGGTGGTTTTTCATTGAGAAAACAAGATAATTTATATTAAAGCATGAGAGCCAATTTAGATCAGTTTACACAGATAGTACAGACGCTGTTGCAACCACTCACAAAATGGAATAGTGATTGGCTGGTTCTAGATATGTGGCTCAGCGAGTCTGGCGAACGAATAATATGGATCACAATTAATTATGATCCCCACCACCTGCCCACCACACCCGGCAGAACCAACACATCTCACGGGGAAGCATTGTTCTTCTTTGTTCACACGATCACTCGCGCCACCGAACAATAGGTAAACGAAACAATAGAAAACGCGATATTCCCGACAGCAACACTTTGCGCAACACACTCTCGACACAAATGTTCACAACCGATGTCCGAGGCAGGCTCCTTGATTTTCTCAAACTGTCAACTTGCACAACTACAGTCAAAAACCATTTCACAACTGGAACCGATATCTGCAATAAGCAAGCTGAACGTCCCAAAGAGTAATCTACACTTTGAATCACGATTGAAGGATTTCGCGAAATAAGCGCCACAAAAACATTCCACGCCTATTGTCAACTTTATGCTTCTATTGATTTCCATGCTTATCTGTTTAGCACCAACCGGGGAGACTTGGTCCTGTACCCAATGCTTTCCTTATCTCCAATCCGCTCAGCAAATCGCAATGTTTTGTGATATAGTGGGCGGAATATTATAATTTGAGATAATTCAATACAGACGTCTTCCAAACTTGAAAGATCGACAGGTAATCGGTGTGTAACCACCTGGTACCTCATAGCAAGATGCTTAGAGGCGGACCGGAAGAGTTGATAAGCTACCTCCCCCAAATTGTGATTAGGAATTAACATTGAAATTATATTGAACATTAGCACTTAATGGTGGCCGGTATGTCGCGTACAACACGATAGGACAGCATTCCACTCGGTGGTCGAATGCCAACACAATTGTCTACACACTACACAGCACCAGTACACTCCATTTACTATCACCTAAATAGGCAAAGAATCACCACCATGCGATCACTTTCGGTCGCATGGCAGCTAGGTATAAAAACAGCACGCACCGCCGGTCACATCAGTCCAGTTCAAACCAAACCTGTTGTCAACAACAGAAGTCCGAAATACAGTTTAAAAAGCCAACGCGACGCAGTGAAGATTTCAATTTCTCCTCCGATCGAAGCCACACAATCAGCCTTTTTCAGGCTAGAGTTGAGCGATTTCTCCACCGTAAAACCGAACCAGTGACCTACCCCAAATCATTCCGTCCGCCGTTGCCAGGCGTGAGAGCTACCGAAGAGGATTCCTGTGCGTGGACACTTAGGTTGAATCCAAGAGGGTTTGAGCTGTTTAGTGGAATGCCTGTAACTAGAAATTAGAAGAAAAAAATCTTCGACAGATACACATCGGCTTCGTCTACAATGTGCAGACTTCTTCAGTGTCTCGTACTAAGTCGAGTTATTAGTACGAGACACTGAAAGAAGTCCGCACATTGTAGATGAAATACAGCGTATCTGTCGAATTTAAGCAAAGGTAGTTGGAATTAAATGGAAATTACTAATTTTTCTTCTAATTTCTAGTTAACCTTAGGTTAGTTAGGATATGTTCTTGATTAAAGGGAAAAGAGTGTCATAAAATTTTTAGTCGGTACTATTTGAAAAAAAATCTCATGGATGACCACTTTTTGCACATTTTTACTACATCTTGTCACAAAATCAAGATAGCTTCGCGTCATTTCATTGAGGGACAATCTCTAAAAACATTTTAAATGTATAATAAAAATTCAAACAAAGATTATAATTATAAAACTAAAATCAAAAGTTATGAGGGGGCAATCGCGCCACCCTGCCCCCTCCATGGCTACGCATTTGTTTGACCGTAGTCAACATGAATGTATTAAAACTATTGTAGCCTAGATTGTAGCAGTCTTGACACAGTTATTTTATTTTTAAAAGATCTGGAAGATTTTCCCAAAGTCGAAGAGGTTGTCAACCGACGGAAAGGTACAAACACATGGTGTCAGTGGCTCATTAAATCCGTAATAAGTCCGATGGCATCGGGTCAGCCGTAGATATGACGATCTTTGTTTTCTTCCCACTCGAAAGACAATGCAAGAACAATGCGTGCAGGTGCGTCGATTTCACCGTTCACCATCTTTGCAATAATGGTAGCTAGTTGAATATTTCGGCGACGATGCAGCGTGTTGAGTCCTAGAAGCCTGCATCGTTCGGGATACGGAGGGAGATCTGAGAGGATTTGTTACGCCAGTGTGGGCTTTCTGAGTACAATGCGTATGAATCTACGTTGAAAACGTTCAATTCTGAGGTCACATGACAGTTGACACGGAGTCCAAATTACCGCAGCATTTCCAAGAATTGGTCGAACAAGTGCACACTGAGAGTGCTTCGAAGCAGTGAGGATTGATTAAATTCCGGGAGATTTTAGTGATGAGTTCCAATTGTCGTGAAGCTTTCTTGATGATGGTTCTGATGTGCTGATTAAATGTAAATTTTCGTCCAGTGTCATATCCAAATCGGGCCACGCTTGACCATACTGGAATACACCGATGAGAGCGAGTGGTCCACCGGATGCGTTGGATGGTTCAATCGATGATGGTGTCAGCTTTGGTCGTCCCAGCTGTGAGAGAGCTTGTGGAGTCCAGATGCTAGCGAAATAGCGACGTCGTTGATGGAGCTATTGGCGATGCGGTTCACAAAAAATCCCTTTGGATTCGGACTGCTTCTTCTCTCAGGGTTGAGTGGAAAAGTCGCTTGAAGACTTTTTGACACAGCAATAGTAGCCTTCTTTGTAGCCGGTGCGATTGCATGACTTGCATAGATGGTCAGAAAATGGACAGTCGCGAACATAGTGCATTTGTCCACACTGCCAGCAGGGAGTACGAAGGGATGGACTTACTTTCCGTTTGCTGATTGCCGGGCTTTTTCTCCAAGATGTTGTGGACCGAATTTTTCGAAAATGATGGTCGTTCGATCATCGTGATGCCCGACTTGAAGAACTGGAACTCATCAAACAGAGTTTGAATGGTGACCGGTGCTTTTGCTCTCTCACCTTCGATGCGGAAAAGAAGTCTTGCTCGGATACCCGCGTAGCGTGGTGCTTTGAGGTCACAGACAAACATCAAGCACGTAATTGCTCGAACCTTGAACTCGAACTCTTCAATCAACAGGGCGTCACCTCATAGGTGACGATGTCTTCACTCCGATTTCATCAATTGCAGGCATTGATAGCGCTTGTGGAAAACGGAGGTTTGCCTGCCGAGGATCTTGACGTGACTTCCTTCACCAGAATCATACTTTTGTCATGGTTTGGAGCGATTGCTACTGCGGAAGGCCGTCTATCACTACTTTTCATTAATAAGGGTGTAAAAATCAACGCAGCATACTTCGTAAAAGAGGTCCTGGAAAAGCATTTGAGGAAGCATCAACGATGTTCGGTAGCCGCAAATGGGTGTTTCGATAGGATTCTGTGCCGTCCCATGGAGCAAAGATTACCCAAGCATGGTGCACCAGGAATTTGCCAGACTTCATTCCTAAGGAATTATGGTCAGATGCAAATCCTCTGGATTTCTCTATTTGGGGAATCATGGATCACTTTCGAGATCTCAAACCAATAGGTATTGAAACATTCAAAGCTACCATACAAAAGATATGGGATGAAATCCCCAAAAATCCAAAGAGACTAAGGGCAATAATTAAAACTAAAGGCGATAGTATCGAAATGTAATTATGTACACGTAAACAATAAAATATAAGAAACAGAATAACAAAAATAACATTAAAATTATTTGTCTTTTCGTGTGAGATACACTCTTTGTTTCATGCGTCACTTATTTGAGCCTACCCTGTATGTTTTGATCAGCGCCAGTAAAAATCGATGCATCTGCCCTCAAATCAAGCTTAACAATGCATTAGGTCCAAAGTAACATTGAGAAATTGTCTTCACCGACTTACGAGCAACTAAGCCGCGTTCAATAAATCAAACTAAGTAAAACTTTCACATTGACTAAGTTGCATGTTGCAGCTGTGCCGATTGAGTTTTTTTAAATCCAAATATTACTTTTTTCAACCTGAATAAAACCGTTAGCTTTATTTTGGCTTATGTATTTGAATACTTAAAAGAGAATACATCCATTCAGAAAAAAAACATCTAAATTACAAGACCATCGAAATCACGTTGTATGAATTCTTAATTTGCCACCGAATAACTCCAATCAATCCCTTAGCTATGCCAATTCACTTGAAACTGAAAATACTGCTTGGAAAATTCTACAGGCCATTGCTTTCAATGAATAAAAATAACCACAAAAGCGTTCTGTGCGTCTTTTGGGACGTTCTACCGACGGTCCCCACACAATAATTTAACGACGCCGACGCCGAGCTGGAGATTTTCGCCGAAAATTATAATTACAAAGTGAAATTTGCAAATTAAACTTTTGCGTCTGCTGACCTCTCGGTTGAACTTGATTGTAATTGGTCAGAAGGTGAAAGAGAGACTAAACGTGTGATCCAATTAATAAAACATGCTTTCGCGAAGGTGTATTCACTAGGCCGGCTTTCGCCAACAATGCCGGGACGACCGTTAGCCAACACGAAAGAACTCCTACGATTCCGGCCGACCAGCGCTGGGAATTGGAAGAGTTTAATTTGTTCTGCTGTGCACGGTGAAATTAGCTTCCGAGCGCTTTGAATGCTTGGCCAAATTATATGTACGTGGCTCGAAGTGGGTGAGGTCGAGATGCGTAAACTGGCAGTAGGAAAGGAGTCATGAAAATGCTGCTGAAATTATGGGAGTTAACAAGATTCCAATTTGCTTTTATGAATCTAAAAATAGATAGATGCACGCTCGCAATACTCCTCCAAGTGTGCACTGAAGCCTTGTACATATTACTTTCATACGTCTTCTTCAGTACATTTTCTAATTAAAACACAACAATGAATGTCATTATGTCGTATGCTGGTATTTTAGCTTAATTTTGATATTTGATGTAATCGTTCCTTCTAACTTTTGAACCATCCCGTTATGCCATATTTTGCTTGGAATTAATCACATCACGCACTCGAAAATGCAGCTCTTTTCATTGTCCAGAGTCGAGTTACTTTCCTAAGTGTTAATTTAATATTTTCCTGGTGTTCCAAGCAATATGTTGTGTATGTGCATTTCAAATACTTACAAATACAAATATTATTTCTTCTAATAATTTTATTTATATTTTTAATGACCTTATTAATTATTTATGGATATATTTGTATTTACTATTCATTTCTTCATGAAATAATACATTTATTGATTCGTTTTTCATTAATTACTTTTTGTTAAATTTATGTATCCCTTTTATAAATTTGTCTATCTATTTATATATTTATTAACCAATTAATTTATGTTGGTGAGTGTGAGCTTTTAAGTTGAATACCTATAGCTAGAAAATGAGAATTAGGATTAGTTATTTCTATTTAATTTCAACTTTCGTTTACAATGTGCAGTCGAGTTTTAGTACACGATACCGAAGAAGTCTGCACATTGTAGCCTAAATACGCGTATCTCTCAAGATTAGCTAAAGAAGTGGTTGGAATTTAATAAAAATAACTAATCCATCTTCTCATTTTATAGTTTCAATAAATTCAGTTATTAATTCATCGATCTATTTCACAATCTGTTTGTTAACTCGTTGATTTATTTATGTGTTCTTTTTTTTTTTATTTATATATCTTCATGAATGTTTTTTTTTTACTTTTTACTCAATAAACTTATTCATTCATTTTCATTTCGAATATTTTCAAAACTTCACTCAAACAAATGCGTTCAAATGTAAACTAGTTAATCAATTGGTTATTAACCTAAGTATGTTTACATATTTTTTGTTTATTTTAAATTAATTCGAAACTTATTTTTGAGGGCCAAAATATTCATTCATATTTGTTTATTAACATTCTCATCCAGTCGTTTGTGTTTTTTATTATTTATTTGATTATATATGTCTTTGTATATTAATATACTGATTAGTGAAACTAAAATATCAGTCAATTAAATAATAAATTTCATAGAATTTGTCAAAAAAGTAATCACTATTTATTAAATTATATATTGAAATACATTTAAAGTTGGATAAACATTTCTCGTGATGTATGTGTGTATATTGTTTCATTCATTTATTTATTTATATTTTGTTTTATTCCTTGGTTCTATTCTCTCATGATGATTGGAATTAAATCATTATTATCATATTTGTGTTTTTCCAATGATTAAAATTTGTTTATTAAATTTTTAACATTAACTTACCTGAATATTAATTATCATACATACATTCAAATTATCAATTTGGTTATATATTGTTTATTGTTTATATCTTCTTCTCTTTTAGCATTTCAAGCTTATTACTTTCACAATTCGCTTTTTGTTTGCTCTCAACTTAGTGTTTTAGATGCACTTCCACAGTTATTAATTGAGAGCATTCGATGTCAAGTACCATTTTTGAAAAGGTATGATTGTGTGGCAAGTACAATCATACGCTATATGCCCAGGGAGTCGAGAAATTTTCCTTAACGAAAAATTCCTAGAGCAGACCGGGAATCGAACCCAGCCACCTCCAGCATGGTATTGCTTTGAAGCTGCACCTTTACTGACTGAGCTAAGGGAGGACCCTTTTTGTTTATACACATCTCCTATATAAGCATTGAAAGTTGAACAGATTTTGATTCAATTTATTTCTCAATTCATCATTTCACCTGTTTGTTGGCACATAAACCTAAACACATACGTTTCGTTATTTACTCAATAATTTTTCTTACTCATTTTTTTATATTATTTAGTTCAGTTGATATATTACTGCCAATTCATTGTTTTAACTCTTTATTATTTTTCCCATCTGATTATTGTTCGTTAAATGGTTTAATAATGTATTATTTTCAATATTTTTGTTTCAAAAATTTATTTGACTATGTTTTTTTTTATTAATTCCATGTTTTTTTTTACATTTCTAACTTTTTATTCTCTGATCGATTTATATAATTGAAAAAAAATTTTTTTTTCCAGTAACTTACACATGCATGTTATGTTTTATTTATTCAAATTCTTCTCTTTTTACAATAGATTCTGTATAACTTTTCTTAAATATTCTTTTATTCATAACTTGCTCTTTTGCTTTCTTTCGTTGTGCAATTAATTATTGATTTATCAATTGCAATTAATTATTGATTTATCAATTTTTAAAATATCTCATAATAAGTTATTAACTATTTCTCAAATGATTTGTTAAATAAAAAAAATATTTGTTCAATTATTTTTAGAATTTCTCTGCTCATATATTTAATTACAATTTTTTTTTTCAATTTCTAATTAATGTATTTATTTATTTTAACTCGATCACATTAATTTAAGGACTCATGTGTTTATTTGCCTCTTTGTATTTATTCATTCATTTACTTTTTAAATATTTATTCATTATATTAAAATCTTGTAATTTTAATATATCAATATTATGTTGTATCATATAATTTTATATGAAATATATTGATTAATCTAAAACAAATATTGTTTCTTTTACAAATCTCTTTATTCATTTATTTATGAAATAAGTTTTTCAATTTTCGATTGACAGTGCTGTCCCGATTTTGTCACCTTACATTTGCAATTATTAGTTTTCAATAAATTCTGTTCAAATTTATACAAAATCTTGCTGCGTTTTTATGAAGGGTCGTTGAAGCATACTTGAGGGCAATAAAATAACTCCAAAAAACACATGGGTTCAATAGAACGAGAAAAAATATTGTGAAAACAAGGGTGTTACAAAATCGGGTCATCAATGCGTATGAATGTAAGATTTTATTTTCATACATTTTTCATTAGTTAATTTATTTATATATTGATTTTATTAATAAATCAATTTATTTATTGATATATCTATGAGTTTATTTATAAATATTTAAGTTTTGTAAATATTAATTTAGTGTAAGATTTACTTGTGTTTGTGTTGACCTATATTTTTTTATTTTGAAATATATTTAAAGATTTTTTTTTAAACTTTTTTATATAATCATTGATTTGTTTTTGATTTATCACTTGATTTATTTATGTGTTATGTGTCTATTTTTTTTTTAACTTATTTATCTTTTCATTTATACGCCTTGCTTTCCTTTGCATCATATGCTTGAATTTTTATTGATATTTTTTATCGATGGAATTCCCAAGTATTGTATAGTAATTTTAAATTGTTTTCTTCTCTCGTGGCTATGATAATACAATTCCGTGTACAATTGCAGCAGGATCAGTAGACATGCAGTAATTACGAATGAAATTGTAATTATCTTTTTAAATTACAACATCCTTTCCCAATATTTTGAATGCTACTTTGAGCTTCGCATATGCATCATTGGAAGTTTTGGGCCACCTTACTCACGAAATCATTTATGGGTCCAGTAGAAAACAAGAGTTACTGAAAAATTAGCTGTCTCTTTTTTTTATTTTTATTTTTTTATTTTAAATTTATTGAGTTTCTGTATTTGGGCAGTAATCATCCTCATGAGAAATTTATTTTGCAATATTGTTTGCTTAAATTTCCTTGCTATTTTGCTTGGCTGCGAGGTGACCAACTTTATTTTATTAAAGGGTGTTTGGAATCAAATTGCGACACTCACAAATATTTGGAAAAATTCGCCCGTTTAACCAATTATCTCCAACTTTAAAACTACAAATAAATAAAACATGTTATGAATATTTTCCCATGTTTGTTATATTCAATTTCAATTCCATATCCAATTGCACGTACCTTCTTCTTTACACTACTTATAAGGTCCTCTAGAACATTTGGACCAACTTTTTTTTGCGTGGCAATCCATTTTTTATTCATTTCTTCCTCCGATTTCACTTACTGAGGATGCTTCCATAGTGCTTGTTTCATGATGGCCCAGTACTTTTCAATTGGTCGCAGTTTCGGTTGAGATGCTTCGGCACGAAATTGAGCTCCTTAGCCTTGTACCACTCCAAAACCTCTTTCGAGTAATGGCATGAGGCTAAATCGGCCAGGACATCGTGTGACCTCAGAAGAGGGAGTAGACGCTTTTAGAGGCATTCCTTTAGGTACACCTGCCCATTGACCGTTCCAATTGTCACAAATAGGGTGGTCCGCTTTCCACACGAGCAAATTGCTTGCCAAATCTTATATTTTTTGGCAAACTTTGGCATTTTCTGCTTTCTAACGTCCTCAGGGACATCGAATTTATGAGCAGTGAGCAGTGAAAAACTGTAGCCCCGGAAACTGCCGGAAGTCTGCTTTTACATACGTCTCATCATCCATAACGAGGAAATGTGGTTTCGTCAATATCTGGGTGTAGAGCTTCCGTGCATGTGTTTTACCTTTAACCGTATTCTGCCGTTCATCCATCTTGCATGAAAGTTTTGGTTCAATTCAGTTTCTTCGCCACATCTCGATTTGAACTGTTGGGATTCCTCTTGAAAGCTTGAACTGCCCGCTTGTGATCCTGAACACTATACGGAGATCCATTTTTGCCACTATTTTCTCTCCGATCGATGGTCAAACGTTCCTGGCACCAATTTAAAACACGAGACATCGTAGAATATACCATTCCCAGCTTCCTGCTGATGGCACGATGAGACAGATCCGGATTTTCGAGGCACGTGTGCAAAATTTCTTTTCGCCGCTGCTGTTCTTCCGACTCCAGCTTCAGCAAGTGAAACTTATATGGCGTAAACGAATACACATTGAACTAATTCCACCCAAAATTTCAATAGAAAATACCCAAAGGTTGAAAAATTACTGCCACTTAAAAGTGGTTCAATTTGATTCCGTACAACCTTTATGTCCATTGTTATTTAAGAAAGGCCACGTCGATTTTGCCTCTGATGAATGTTTTACTCAGGATTGCTGAGGCTGCCTTTGCATGATGAAGGTTTTCTTATATAAACTTAACGCCTTTCCCGTTCATGTTTTTGATTCTGTTGTTTTCTAGGAGGCCATTTCTAACTGCTTTCATTCATTTGTGGTTTACGTCTAAGACGAGCATCTGTTATCGAACCTGAATTAGACTCGGAACGAAAGATGAGTAACGTAGAATTTCTACTACTCTTTCACTATTTTCTAAGAGACACTGATCCGCTTTATATGAGCTCCCTTCAATTGCTGAATTATTACGGCTCTCATTGAATACATTATTCGTGATGCTGCTAGCTTCTGTACTACATTGTTGGTCCTCTTGCATCACAGCGTCCTCGGAATTCTCGTGGATTCTAGAGCTTTCTTGGGATTAATCAGAACCACTCTTTGCCTAGCAGCTATCCGAAGCATGAAACCCAGTAAGGCTCCCGGGGTTGATCGCATATCAGCAGAGATGCTTAAAGCTGACTCCATGCTATCCGCAAAAATGTTGCATCAATTATTCTGTAATATTTGGGACACCGCGACATTTCCGGGCGAGTGAATGCAGGGCGTCTTAGTAGTCCCTAAGAAGGGGGATCTAACTGTGTGCGACTATTTGCGAGGCATCATGCTACTGTGTACTGTTCTCAAAGTCCTGTGAAAAGTTATTCTAAACCGGATTCAGGAGAAGATCGATGTGATACTCCGACGACAGCAGGCGGGATTCCGTGCCGGAAGATCTTGTGTGGACCATATTCTGGAGCAGATCAATGAATTCCAAGAGTCCCTCTATTTGGTATTCATTGACTATGAAAAAGCTTTCGACAGACTCAACCACGAAAATTTGAGGGGCGCCCTGAGACGCAAAGGAGTTCCGGATGAAATCTTCAACCTCATCGAAGCGCAGTACGTGGCTATCGAGTGCAGGGTCCTGCATAATGGAGTCTTGTCCGACCCCGTAAGGGTAGTCGCCAGTGTGAGGCAAGAATGTATACTATCACCACTACTGTTCCTCATCGTAATCGACGAGATCATGGGACATGTTATTGCCCTTGTACCGAACCGTGGCAGTCAATATGGAACACCTCAACGACTTAGATTTGGCTGATGACGTTGCTTTGTCAGCGAAACGGCGCTCTGATATGCAGAGCAAGCTCAACGACCTCGTCGAAAGCTCCTCTGCGAAGGGTCTCACAATCAACGTCAACAAGACTAAATCGTTGGATGTCAACACGGGCAATCTTTAAAATTTTACGGTAGCGGGGCAAGCAGTGGAGAAAGTAGATAGCTTCCAATATCTTGGCAGCCAGATAGCATCAGACGGCGGAACCAAGAGCGACACAGGTGCACGAATCGAGAAGGCAAAGGCTTCTTTTGAGAATTTAAGAAATATATGAAGGTCGAACAAGACAAGTCAACGCACCAAAATCCGAATTTTCAACTCAAACGTGAAATCTGTGCTGTTATACGCCAGCAAGACGTGGTGTGTATGAGCGGAGAATACTTAGAAGCAGCAGGTTTTCATCAATCGATCCCTGCGGTATGTAATTTGGTTCTGGTGGCCTCACAATTGCATCTCAAATTCTGACCTCCATTGTCGATGCCAACAGAAACCGATACCAGTGGAAATTCAAGGACGAAGATGGAGGTGGATCGGCCACACACTACGAAGGAGTGGAAACTAAATCTGCAAACAATTTGGATTGGAACCCAGCAGAGGCAGACCCGGGGGCTCGTGGCATCGGAGCCTCAATAAGGAAACAAAGGAAGTCGATCAAAATCTGACCTGGGGCCAGGTCAAGGCTAAAGCGAGTAGCCGCCCAGGATGTAAGTTTTCCACGTTGACCTTATGCAACCCTAGGGATGGACAGGATACATAAATTAGTAAGTTAGCTTTTGCACGTGTTTAGCCTTAGGTCGTAAGTTCGATTATTCCGATCCGTTTTAGTCTCACTGCTGTTTGATTTCGGTGAGGCTCTTTTATTCAAAAAAGCAATTCCAAATTTATAGTGCACAGTAAAATAACATTTTTCTATGTTTTTCATAGAAACAGCACCCACAGTGAAGATAAATTCAACGTGATCTTTAACCATACATCGCTTCAGAATCTTTCAACCATCAATTCGTCATTTTGGTTTTTTAGAAAGGCAAGTATTTATTTGTGGGAAGAAACCTTTTAGAATTTCAGGCCTTAGTATGTCCTTTTCATCAACTGCCATGAGGCTAGCTTCTCCCTAAGGCTCAATGCTGGAAATAGTTGCCTTTAACCAGTTTAAAGTTTCCTCGTTTTTACAAACGATGATCAAATGCCCAGGTCTAATCAGGTAGTTGCCGAAATTTGGTTAAATTTTCTCGGTTCTGTCCGCAGCTACTCATGTAAGAATTGCCTTTTGAGTAGCAACTTGTTGTTGTGTAGTGAGCTCGGCAATTGAATAGCCGTTATGCAAGTTTCCAATCCCTGTAGAATTAACTAAAACGAGCCAATTCAGTCAATGATGAACGTTTTTAACCATCGGTATTCTGACTTTGATTTTAATATTAGTGTTGACGTGTTTAGAACCAGAATGAAGATATTCGTTGAGAATATCATATATTATCAGATTAATAAAATAAATAAATAAATAAACACACAAATAAATTAATGATTAAATAAATAAATAAAGGGTGTTTCGATCAAAATTTGGTCAACCTAAACTTGACGCATTTTCTTTCATCGTGCATTGAAAAATTTCGCACGCACCTAATTTTGAAGATGTGTGCGTGTAGCACCATGCCTCTATTTTTATTATGAGATAAGCCCTTCAGTTATCAAAATGTCGTCGAAGGAAGAGAAGCAACACATCAGATTTTGCACGTGCATGGCGGAAATTGAAACTATTCTCACGCCAAGCTGTTCAATGTGGCTAAATCAACTGTTACCAACGTATTAAAAGTATTCGGTGAACGTTTGTCGACAGACAGGTAAGCTGGATCGGGGGGAAATTGAAAGCCGGAGGTCACAGAGACGACAAAATGAGTTACCCGAGAGGAACCCCAATTTCTCCGTCCGAGATGTCACAAAGAAGCTGGGAGTGGCGCCTTTATCCGTGGATAGAGCTAAAAATTAACTGAACTGTCGACTTACAAGAAAGTGGTGACTCCAAATCGCGACGATAAACAAAACACGTAGGCCAGAGCACGATTGCGAAAGTTGTACAATACGATGCTGACGAAGTTTGATTGCGTGGTACAGGACGATGAAACTTACGTCAAGGCAGACTTTAAACAGCTTTTTGGACAGAAATTTTATACGGCAACTGGACGGGGGTAAAGGGGCAGATATTTTCAAGCAAAATAAACTGTTAAAGTTCACGAAGAAATATCTGGTGTGGCAGGCCATCTGTACCTGTGGATTGAAGATCAACGTTTACATCTCGACCGGAACCGTCAACCAGGAAATTTATCTGAGCGAGTGCCTACAAAAACGTCTACTGCCTTTCCTGAAGTGACACAATTGTTCCGTTCTATTTTGGACGGATTTGGCATTTTGCCATTATGGAAGGCCATAAAGTGGTATACTGCCAACATTTTTCAAGTGGTGCCCAACACGCCAGAGCTCCGCCAAATCGAGCAATGTTGGGCCATCGTCAAGCGGAACCTCAAGAAGACTCAAAAAGCTCTTGTGAGCGAGAAACAGTTCAAGGCATACCGGCGTTCTGCGGCGAATAAAGGTGGACAAGGAGACTGTAAAACATTTTATGGCATGTGTTAAACGAAAAACCCGGCAATTCGCGTTCGGTAACAAGGAAGCTTAGCTGAATATTTCTCCTGTATTCTGTATTAACTGAACTTGAAATAGAAAAAGAATTTGACCTATTAATAAAAACTTTTATCGACTCACACACAATATTGTTTGACCAAATTTTGATCGGAACACCCTTTATATCACTATCAGCAAGCGTAAGCGAAAGCCCTTGCAGTTGACGAATCTACATTTACTTAGTTATCTCCAGCCTTGCACCTAGGACTTTGCTCACATTTTCACTTTGAATGTGTCGTGGAATCCTTTTTGGTGTATTGGTATCACTGGAATTAGATTCACTAAGCTTTCTGCGGCGCTTTTTAGGACCCAATACAGGTATTTTAAATGTTTTTTCAGCCAGTACTCGAGCCTTATCAGGGCTATGACCATGCTTTATCAGGTACTTAAACCTTTGTTTAACCGGCTCCATTGAGGCGCTTTGCCTTTTTTTTATCATTTTGTACCGCATTCTGCACCGATTTTCCGGGGCTCTTCAAGTTGAGCTGAGCTGAATTTTCAGTAGCAGAAACCACAAGAGCTTTTAGCTCTTTTGCTTTATTCTTACTACCTTCCACTTTCAATTATTTCTATCATGGGTGATTCTCGAGCTCTTGACATTGGTTTTAAAGGTAAAGATGACAGTGACTGTCGTTCCAGAAAAGATTCTAATTATGCAATCAATATTGAAATTTGAGTTGAGAGCAGATTCATCACGGAATATGGTCTTACCGTTATGATCTACGTACCTGTTCGAGTAAATAAATGTTCTTGTTTTTGTACCTATTTACTTGAAAATAAGTGAAACGTAAACACAATAGCCACGCTAGTTTGTTTATGCTGTCTTAGTTTGGGGTTGGCATTTCGATTTAGTTTCAATCGCAGCTGATTTCCTTCATCAGTGAACTCGAAGAATAGAATTGGATATGCCTAGTCATGATAGCTTACCGTGCAAGACGCTCGCAGCGAAGCTTCAAATTAAAACAAGAACTGTAAATCTAATTAATTAAACAAATTCAGCCGAGTTGAACGTGCTCCGCCGCGGTGGAACCTATTCGACACGCCAAAAAAAAAAAAAATGAAATTCACGGTATCATTTTGTCTTCTCCATCTACCTTTAAACTGTTTCATTCGTATCACCATTTTCTTCCCTCCGCTTTTCGCCAGTTCGGTCTTCCTCTTTCACTCTAGCGCTCTTTTTCTTCCCCAAAGGTCGAATGGTGTTGATCCGCTACGGAGCTAGGTCTTCCCATTTCCCGTCTGCTGTCAGCGAGTGGGCACGACGCAACAAATACACCCGTTGGGCTGAGTTCGAACGAAGACATCACGCGCGAACAACGGGCTTATCCAAGAAACCCACGACGCGATCAAGTTCAAGATCACTGCCACCCGAAAGGAGGCGAGGCCGATGGATGAGGAGCCTCGTCGCATCGCTGCATCTTGCTGGCGCTCACACGAATACATTCGGTGCCTTCGCTCACATCAACATTTCGGGGAATATTTATCTTTCGCTAGACAAAAAAAAAAAAAACAACAAATCAAAAAAGAAGTAGCTCCCAAGGAGGTGCCGCAAGATCACGGCGTTGTAGGATCGAGATTTTTGTTGGTTTTTACGACTTGTTAGCTCAAGAAAAATCTACTTTAGAAGATTGTTTTTTGTTTATCTTAACATAACATTAAGAAATTCTTCCATCTCGTTTTGGTAGAGATAGATCAGCCATCTGACGCTGCTGTAGATGTGAATAGATTGGAGGTTGCATCTTCGAGCATGCAGTGGCATCCGCTACTCTATTGTCTCGGGTGGGCTCACGAAGAGGCACAGCAAGAGAGAAGATCGCAAACATGCCCCGTTCGATGCTTCGGCGTGGATCGGATCGGCTTGTGACTGGCTGTTGATCGTGTTGCGGTCCGAGAGAATAGGTACCGTATGTTGCCGGCCTATGTGATTATGCTGGTTTCCAGTTCAGTTACATACGGAGTGCTCTTTCTTATATGGGACCAACTAGAACACCATTCGATTCGTGATCCATCTTCGGAGCGACGGTGTTTAAACATTCTCCCTTTCAATGGATGGATCGCGGGAATGGGCGTTCGATCACTGGAAGAACCGGTAGGCTTTGATGTTGTCCACTAACCCGTTACACTGAAAAGGCGAAAGATGAGATCTGATTATGGAAAGGAAGTTGTCAACTGTGACCATATGCAATTGATTTGATTTGGTGGGATGGGTTTTTGAATTTGAATTGATCGGTAAAGCTTAGCAGGTCCACTAGGTAGACACGGTCATTGGCCAGGTTGTGTTGAATAAAGTTTGTCAATAAATTTGAGCGGAAAAAAAATACAGTTATATGTTTGTATGGTAATGACTGATGATTGTTATTTGTAAAATGGACTTATTGCGAAACGGTATGTCCAATATCACTCATTGTACTAAGTAAGTCAAAAAGTTTTGAAAGCGGAATTAAAAATACATTTTTTGTTTGGAGAAATCACTTTTATTGCTCAGTATAGCTCCCATAAGATACACTTGGTCCACCGATCTTCCAGCTTTATTGTACCGTCACAGAAGTGAGTTTCTGGAAGGCCTGCAAAATATTCCTCTACGACGGCTATAATCTCTTTGTTTGATAAAAAATGCCTTCCACGAAGGAATTTTTTAAGGTGTGAGAACAGTCCGAAGTCAGAGTGAGCTAAATATGGTAAATAGAGTGGATGCTGCAACAATTCGTACCCCAAATTCACTGATATGTATCCTCTGGAAACCGGGTCTTTTTTTATCCAACTGGTCCAAAAGGGTACAATAATAATCAGAGTTGATTGTCTTACCAGTTTGAAGATAATCTATCAATAATATTCCTTTTGCATCCAAAAAAAACTGACGCTAACACATTCTTGACCGCTTTCTGGACACGAACTCGGTTCGGAGCCGAACTGCCTGGCTCACACCACTCTGTAGCCTTTTGTTTTGATTCAGGATCATTGTGGTCGACCCAAGTTTCATCCATAGTGATGAATTTACGCTGAAAATCCTTCTTATCATTTCGAAATTGTTTCAAATGTTGCTCAGTACGTTGCACATTCGAACGTGTTGTTGTTGCATTGTTAGCAAATGCGGAACCCACTGTGCGCACAGTTTTTTTGAAACCCAAAAACTTCAGCCAAAATATAGCATGTGAGATGCCTATGGTGTCAGCTATCACATCCAAAATCGATTGATGATCTTCCAATCCATGTCCAGTATTTTGTCTATGCTTTCTGGTGTTGATGCACTTTTTGGACGTTCTGAGCGTAGATCTTACTCAACGCTTGTACGGCCACGCGTAAACTCCAAAACTCATCGGTGAACGGTTGAAAATGAAGGAGAAGACTCCTTTAATACTTTCACCATCTTTGCATGGATTTCAGTAGCCGATAAACCTGATAGTGAGAACTGCGATGTTTTTGCGGTGTCAGAAGAAAATTTTACTGATTTAATGTTTGGAAGCGAGAAACGTCAATTTATTTCTGGCAGTTCTGGTTGTCAAATTTTTCGAGCAGTTTCATTCGGTCAGCGATAATTTTTATGCCAATCACATAATCTCATCGTTATTGATCATGCTAATCGTATAAAATTCTTTCAGCAGAAAGAAAATCGTCATCATCGTGGAAATTGTCATGCCAGGGAAGCTTTATCTAACGCTCATCGTGGGAGTTGCAGCCCCCTCGGTATCAACCCTTTTTCGGGTGTTGACATTCTGTTACGAAAAAGGTGTTTCGGGTCATATAGTCCCGGTTTTCAAACTCACATTGTGGTTATTTTGCATGACCAAATTTTAAATTTTTGTAGTCAAAGTTTTT
This sequence comes from Aedes japonicus, assembly GCA_034211315.2. Classification (NCBI taxonomy): domain Eukaryota; kingdom Metazoa; phylum Arthropoda; class Insecta; order Diptera; family Culicidae; genus Aedes; species Aedes japonicus. The sequence continues at coordinate 30,782 of JASCZW010000486.1, forward strand.
AGTTTCTGGTAGTTATTGCCCTTTTTATCCCAATTGAAGAAATCTGTGCCAGAAGAGAGCATATTTCGCCATGATCCGTGAGTAACTTTTCAATCTTGCCTTTAAATGGATCAATGATCATATTGGCCATTTCGGGATGATATGGACGCCCCAGAGAACATTTAAGTAGGCAACAAGTACGGATTTTTAGCGAAACATGCCTTTCGACGTTCACGATTTTTCATGAGTATTCCATATATATCCTTGAAATGCACCATTGACCATACTGGCCGTGCTGAGATTCGAATACCTCGGGGAAACCTTCTATGAGGGGATAAAAACGAATTTTGTTACTTGAATTTCGTATTTAGTTTCGTATTCAAACCAGGAGACTTGATTTTTTCTACATGACTAGTGTCTATTTGGCCCTTCATACAGCGTTACTGGGAAAACAAACAAACTCAATTTAACCTTGCTAGTGGAGCTGCATACATGACAAGGTCTTAGAAGGGATGGTGGCTACCTTACATACATACGAAAATAAATAGGGTCTATTTAAAACTATTCATGAACAGTATTTGAAGTCATTTGGTTCTTGTACTGTTGAGTAATAGCGATTGGTGACGGGATTTGATCACGCATTCTATGTGGGTTCAATCAGAGGACTAAAAACCAGCAGTAAAATAAACAGTTATGGTGTAGAAGGAGATACGCGCTCATCACCATGAGGCACCAAGAGTGGACAGTAATGTTTGCTAGTATGAAAGATATGAAGAGAAAATGTTGAATGTTCCGTCAGTGTACGGTAGGTTAGAAATAGAATAGAAGTATTGAAAATTGAAGCAAAAGAGTATGGGTATAGTAGTACTCAAACCAAGGACATTACTATGGCCCAACATCCAACTGCAGGGTAGGATGTTGGGCAATAGTAACGTCCTTGGTTCGAGTACTACTATACCATTGCCCTTTCACTCAATTTTCAATACTTCTATTCTATTTTCAACCGTACACTAGCGGCAATTTCAACACTTACTTTTCATATCTTTCATTCTAGCAAACACTACTGTCCACTCTTGGTGCCTCATGGTGATGAGCAAGTATCTCCTTCTACACCATTACAGTTTACCGCACATCACACCAAGGAACAGGCCACCATCACCACGACACCGGTGGTCCACTCCATTGAGGGACTGGTTGTCAACCGATCGACGACCGCATTCACGGAAGAACAACTGACTCATCTCAACAAGGGATTAGGATTCGCTTTTAGAACCAAGCCTGACGTGGAACAGATCACCATCGACGTGGAGACAGCAATTACAAATACTTTTCTGACATCTTTACAAAACACAACCACGAACATTATTAAGGACGGACAGAAACAAAAACACAACAACGAGAAGGAAATTCGCATCGTTAAGGAGCTGAAGTCAAAGCCTGTTTATTACCTAAAAGCAGACAAAGGCAACAGAGTCGTCATCATGGATAAGGAGGACTACAACAAGCAGGTGGCTTCTAAGATCAGTAATGGTCCTTATAGGCAGCTTAGGGTGGACAAAACACTAAAGGAGTGTAAAGCAGTATTAAGGAATGCAGCAGTCCTTCTTCGCGAACCAAACCCCATCCTCTCCAGAATTAAAGGCCTCCCAAAAGTCCACAAACCCGGAAACGAAATGAGGTAGATTGTTTCATCTGTAGGATTTTCAGCCCATAAGGTAGCAAAATGGCTAGTATAAGAATTTCAAGGTATCTCCGAGCAATTCCTAACAAGCTCAGTTCGCAACTCCCAAGAATTTGTACAACAGCTACAGTCATCAGGTCATATAAATGATAATGAAGTAATGGTATCTTAATGGGGGAGATTGATGCAAAGCATAGTTTAACTCATATGTTGAAGTGTTCCTTAATCTTTCAATACTGCTGTTATCCTTTTAATAAGTATCTATTATCACACAATTCATATTAACAGACGCATTAAATTCCTACACTGCGGATAAAGATAAGTATAAGGATGGGAGTATTCTTACGGACGACTGTTTGGTGACCGAAACGTTCAAGCAGCACTTCGATGGACATCTGAATGGTATACATGCAGTGGGCCAAGCGAGCAAAGGAAGTGCCGTAGGTGCGGCAGCAATTGACGGAGGTGTGCCACACCTGGCGATAGGTGAAGTTAAGGATCCCATGAAGCAACTAAAGAGCAACAATTCGGTTGGAAGGGTTGGTATTGGAGCAGAATTTATCAAGGTGGGCCCAGACAAGTTGGCCAATTGCCGGTATATACTGATACCAGAATTTTCAATACTTAACAGTCGGAGGAATTGAAAGAAGAGGTTATCTTCCTTATCATCAAGACTGTCTTGCGATCACCATCCTTATTGTCGTCTATAAAGTGCTAAATCCTCTTCCAGCGACTGTTGCCACTACCAGCAGATATTAACTTTGTTACAGATCCTTCAAAAATGCAGAGAACATAGAATGCCTACGCATCATATATTCATCGACTTCAAAATCACATTTGGTACAGATCATAAAAGAAAACGGATTTCCAGAGAAGCTGAACCGACTAATCCAGGCTACTATGGATGAAACCCAATCCTGTGTGAGGATATCGTTCAGCTTTGCTCTTGAAGGTGTTCAACTTGCGCGACACGATTCTCAACAAATCCAGTCAATTTATCTGCTCTTACGATGAGGGGGACAATGTCGGCAGAACATTTGAACCATATCCTGTTCAAATCAATAATAATACCGGGTGTTCTCTACGGGCGTCGGGTGTTATGAATTATCTTTGCGGAATGCAGTATGATGGAGTGTGGATGAGCTCACGCAACTCGCTGGTGAACCCAGTATTCGTAAGGTCAAACCTGGACGCATACGATGGGCTGGATATGTAGCTAGAATGTCGGAAAAGTATCCTGAGAAAATGGTGTTCGCTGGGAGTCCGGTTGGCACAAGATGACGAGATGCACAACGAGCAGGATGAATGGCTCAAGTGGAACAAGATCAAGGTACAAGGTGCTCATGGGATTGGAAAGGATCAGCAATGAAAAAAGATCGTAGTTGGGATATCTGGTTATATTATTCATTAAGTTATGCCATGAGAATAAATAATAAACCATTGAAAATTACACAAGTAAATGGTGATGTCTCATAATAAAAAAAAAAATGACTCTAAATGACGTACTAATAACTCGACGAGTATGAGACACTGAAGAAGTCTGCACATTGTAGACGAAATACGCGTATCTGTCAAGATAAGCAATGGTAGTTGGAATTAAATGGAAAATACTAATTTTTCTTCTGATTTCTAGTTACATGTATTCCACCAAACAGGTCAAACTCTCTAGGATTCAGAGAGAGAAGAATTTGAACTGAACTAAATTTCGATAAATGTATACGATATACCAAACAGGAAATATATTAAGAATTAGAAATCGTGCAAGCTTCACATTTTTTTGGCCGTTTACTTCACTAACAGAAATTCTCACTCACCCTGTATACCACCGGCGCGTCAGATTTATTAGTCGAATACGGCAGTGGACGAATTCTGATCTTTGTGGAAGTAATACACGTATATGTTGAGATAAGTTCTGCTGATATTAAATCCATAGTGGGCGTAAACTTTTTTGATTTTTTTGATCACAGCCTGACGAAAAAGAGTTTGTTATTTTTAAGTTCATAATAGCGGTTATGATGCATGCAGCTCAAAGAAGAAGTTATTTGCATTATTTTGTAACATTCCTATGACGAGCTTATGAGTGGCTTGAGTTACTTCCGTTATTATCCCTTATCCTTCTATGGATACGGGTGTATCCTTTACAACTTGCACTACTACTACTATTCAGATATGGTATGTGTCCCTTGACTCAGCCTATTATGCTACGATCGAATACAAATTTTATCATAACGCATACAGTTTTTAAGTTGTAAGCAAAATTCAACTAGTTATACTCTTGCTAAGATAAGTTTGGTAAGACATTTAGTAGTAGGTTTCACGAAAAGTTACACAACTCTCTTTATAAAGCCCCAAACCTTCGAGGGATATGGATTTAATGTCGGTCTACGGGTACCAAATTGGGTCTGGATGGATGGATGCATTTTCGTCCTGATAGATTTTTTATTAAATGCAGTCTTCGTACGGTTTCTTTTCCTAATTTTAGGAATTAATGCATTGCCAGCTGTATTTGCTTAACTTAACACAAAATTTCACAAATCAAACTAAAGCAAAACTACTTCTAAACACTTAAGTGATTTTCATATATGTTTTATCAGTCATTCAATAATGAAAACATTACAATTCACTGTACAATGACCTTGTTCCTTCGGTTTGATGAGCCATTTGAATATAAACAACCGCAAACTCATGCATTTCCACTTTAAATTTTACCCATAACAACCTTTTTACTACGTTATTGATACAACAGGCAATAGTTGGGATCAAACAAAAAATATGTCCTCAACATTGGGTCCACAATTTTCTTGTAAAATCATTGTTATTTTAGCAATGTGAACAGTAAGTTTGTAACGTTTAACTATTTTCTGTGCATCCAGACTGCATTACTCGCTTTATCGATTCAATTAAGCCATCACTTGAAGATCGTGTAGATCATTTGTTCAGCTTAACTAGTGAAATCATGATGCCCAAAAAGTTCAAGAAATCGAAAATTACGTGAAAGTGAACAACTATAACTTGATTGATTTTGTCTCAATTGCTTCGGATTACATCGTTCCTTCTTATAGCAACATGAGTTTGTTGATTATCGCTAGATTTATGACACTTTTGGTACATAGGCCGAATGAAGGAGCTAGGCTAACATTACATCCCGTTACCCTATAAATTTCTGTTTTTTATTGCAGAACATTTTCCTTGTTTTTTTTTTGTGAAATCTATTTTTATACCCAGCATTCTCAGAGCATCCCTTAGATTTTGTAAGCATTCATGCGTCATTCTCTGTTGAACATTCCAGTGCCCCACAACTATTCCCAAGCGTTTCCCCACTAAAAGCACTGCAGAATCGAATGTCTTTGTGCTATGCAAATTCCAAACTTGTTGAAAACCCTCCACCGTCGACGGCATGGGAGAAAAACAAAACTGGGAAAATTGATCTTCACGTACACAATCAGCCCCACTCGACATTCCCGAAGATTCGTCATTCAAGCAACAGACTGCTGCTACTGCTGCAGCCCTTCGCTGGCGTTCAACAAAAGAGCAGCAGCAGCAGACAACGATCGGTGCGCTTTCACAACCACAAACGAACGGGAGCGGGCGCAAAAAAAGCCCTGATTCCGCGATCAGCATCGATCCCGTGGCAGCATAGTTATTCCCGGTTGTGCTCTCGCTCTCCGGCTATGTTGCTTCCTCTCTTGGTGGAGCCGCACACTGGGCGAAATTGATATAAAAACATGGAATAAATCGCTCGTTCTCGGGATTCGCGAGTTGGACATAACGGGGCATAACTATAACAAAAAGACTTGGTTATAGAAAGGAAAACTGATTTATTTATTTCAAAGGCAAGTCTCTTTACTTAAAAAAAAAATGAACATTTGAAAAAGGTCCGTCATCAGCTGTTCGACGAAGCTTTGTCCTGATATTTAAACAGGAGCGTTGAACAGCTTCTTTATCGATTTTGCGAATGCATCTTTTGATTCAATTAATCAGTAGTCAGAAATTTCCATCTGCATGATAAGTTCGAAGACATGGAATCGATATTTTATTCAAACATTGATTGGGCTATGGTTTGGAAATTCCTCTCTCATGTATGGCAATATAAAGCATCACATTCTGCTCAAATTTATGCTTAAACTTATTATTATTTCACTTTCAGAGATGCAATAGAAATGTTATCGATCGTTTTCTGGAATGTGTGTTTTTAAGAGAGGGAAGTAGCTTTGAGCATCCAAAACGAAACATTTTCCGGTGTGAATTCGGGTCATCGGGTCATATCTGTTGCTCTAGTTTTGTTGTGGCAGACTGTTCTTATCGTTTTCAACGTCGTGCAGATGTCAGGTTGAAAAGTCTTGAACGTTCTTGCTGCATCGGATTGACAAATAGAATCCTTCTTGTTAATGGAGCAATCTAAGTTATTTCTTTTCCATCATTTTGGCCGGCTCCCACTTACTACTCGATACGATAGATGGTTGGAACTGGAACATTATGGGTTTTAAAATGGTTTACAGTGAACTTTTCCCCGTGATTTATGTTCGTTTGACAGAACTGCACAATCCGCACGCATAATGCTTCTTGCAACTGAACAAGTTAGAACAAAGCAAAACATGCAATTATGTTGGGGAGACAGAGATCGTTGATTCACATAATCTATCGTTTCTCTGTGCACGTTTGTCGTTTGGTATAAGAGAGTTAAAATCAAGCTCATTTTTTAGTTCTACCCCATAAGGGTCAATTCAGCAAAGTTTATCCCTCAAATAAAGCTGACATTTTGGAATAGGGGCACATTTTTGCACTTTTAGCTTGAAAGTCCTACAATTCTTTCCATCCAAATGGCACTTTCGTGATAAGGTTTCTCGGTTAAGTTATTAATTATATAATACTGATTTATTTTTGTCGCAAAACAAAACGTATAAACCCTCGCTGAGTGGCTTCGATCCTCTAGACTGCATTTTGGTTGAAAAGAGGACCAGAAGACAGCACAGTACTCCATGAAAGGACGAACGTCTTTGATTTTTTTTTGAGAAGCGGAAGATGAGTCCTAGCTGCGATAAGCCTTTGGAAACTATATGGGCAATGTGGTTCTCGAATGGCCATTTGGAGTCGAGCATTATTCCTAGATCGTTGATTGTTGAGTTACGTTTTAAGCGCGTTTCTCGAAGGATGTAGCCATGGAGATACATTGTACGTTTTCGACCAAAAGTGATAACCGAGCATTGGGATACATTTAAGGACATTCAGTGGAACCGGCACCAGTTGTCGAACGCTTGTAGATCCTGCTGGAGAAAATAGGTAACATTTTACGTAGTTTGCTCCAGGTCGTCCACGCAGGATAATTTTAGGAATCTGAGGACCAAGTTCACGTCGTTCATATAGGGTATGTGTCCCTTGACTCAGCCTATTATGCAACCAGCAATCACATTTTTCATTTTAACTCATACAGTTTTTAAGCTGAAGGCGAGGTTCAACTAGTTCTACATACACTTGCAAAAATAAGTTTGATAAGACATTTAGTAGCATGTATCATTAAAAGTTACACAACTGTTTTTATAATGCCATAAACTTTCGAGGGATGTGGATTTAATGTCGGTCTATAAGCATCAAATTGGGTCTATGCGTGGATGCAACTTCGTCCCATTCGATGGATTTATAACTAAATGCAGTCTTTGTACGTTTTTTTTTCTAATTTTATGAATTAAGGCATTGTAAGCTGTATTCAATTTACTCAATACAACATTTTACAACACAAACTAAAGTAAAACTGCATCGAAACACTTAAATGATGTTCATATATGATTTATCAGCCATTCAATAATGAAAACATTATAATTCACTATACAATGATTTTGTCTCTTCGATTTGTGTTTAGATGAGCCACTTGAATATAAACAACCGCAAATTCATGCATTTCCACTTGAAAGTTTACCAATAACAACCTTTTTACTACGTTATTGATACAACAGGCCATAGTTGGGAACATTCAAAAAAATATGTCCCCAACATTGGGTCTACAATTTTCTTGTAAAATCATTGTTATTTTAGCTATGTGAACAGTTTGTTTGTAACGTGTAACTATTTTCTGCACATCCAGACTGCATTACTTGCTTTATCGATTCAATTAAGCCAAATTTAGATCACTTGAAATCGTGTAGATAATCTGTTCAGCATAACCAGTGAAATCATGATGCCCCAAAAGTTCAAGAAACCGAAAATTACGCGGAAGTGAACAACTATAAGATGATTAATATTGTCTAAATTGCTTCGGATTACATCTATCATGCTCATAGCAACATGATTTTGTTGATAATCGCTAAATTAATGACACATTTGGTACATAGGCCGAATGAAGGAGCTAGGCTAACATTACATCCCCTTACCCTATAACAAGAAATTGAATGGACCAAGGTGACGTAATCTGATATCTTCACAGACATAGTTCTACCAGTCAGGTATGAACGGAGGCAGTCCAACAATTGTTCGTGAACCCCCGTTCCATTGTATTTTGAATCTTTGACCCTATTCTTTTTGTTTGCTTCCGTAAGTCCTTATAATTTAAATTTTTTGTTACTTTGAATCTCTTTTTTTCTAATTTTGGGTAACTTTTAGCCTCTTGGGCTAGTTCATCACCTAATCTCAATTCTTCTTCTTTGAGTACACTTCTGATAGTTGTACGGGAAACCATGAGATCCTTCGCAATTTTTATTTTGCGTACAAACAAGGATTCAGAATGTTTTATTGATTTAAATTGTGACTATTGATGACTCGGATCGTTGGTCACGCCGAGTATCATCTACAGCAGAGACATTCGGAGAGGCATTATTACCAGAAGTCGTGCGTACTATGGACTCCACATGACATTGAGGCCCGGTAAACAACAAGTCTGTACAAACGCAAATACGACCGGTAGTTCTCTACGGGCATGAGCGGTGGACAATGCTCGAAGTTGACCTGCAAGCACATGGAGTTTTCGAACGCCGCGTGCTTGGCACCATCTTCGGCGGTGTATGCGAAAACGGCCTATGGAATAGAAGTATGAACCACGAGCTGGCGCAACTCTATGGCGAACACAGTATCCAGAAAGTTGCTAAAGCTGAAAGGGTACAATGTGCGTGACATTTTGTAAGAATGTCGGACAACAACCCCGCAAAATGGTGTTTGGCTCGAATCCGACCAGTAAAAGACGCAGAGGAGCGCAGCGAGCTAGGTGGTTAAACTAAGTGGAGCAAGACTTTGGAAGTGTGGAACATTCGAGGAACTGGAGACAAGCAGTCCTCAACCGAGTTTTATGGAGAAATATCATGACGCAGGTGTGGTTCTAATAGGACGTTGGATCATCATAAGTAAGTAAGAATAATCCTTTTTTCCTTGTATCTGACAAGGCTTTTTCCTTGAAAATGCAACAGTTAAACTCGACTTCACTTGTAGGTCATTTTAGCTCCTTGAACTACTTATTGGTGTCAAACTTTTACAGCATAATCAAACATTGTTTACAGGTATAGGTCTCAGAAACCAGGGTCCAGATAACATTAATATGTGTAGAAAGATTTCTACACTGAACTTAAAAACTGCTTCAGTTATTTGGGCAAACCCTGTACCACAAAATTTAAAAGATGCTTTTTTTTATTAGAGACACTTACATAAAAATCTTCTGATCCATACTAATCAATTGAATACAAAATTCGAGTGATTTTTCCAAGTATGTTCACAAAATGAAGTTAATATTCACGTAGAAATGAAGGAACGGTTGATCGAAATTGAGCAAGATTTTGCATCGTGATGTCATTTAAAATTTAATGAGCTTCCAAAAAAGATGTTTTCCGTAAGATATTTTTTTCGATGATTTTTTAAAGATGTATTAAGAAGTATGGAAGATTACTTTTTGAAAGTTGTTGGAGCCCGTATGAGTGATTTTTCAAACACATTAAAAAAGGCAAACAACTATGATGAACATATGAATATCATCACCATTGAACAACTTTAGTTAAAAAAATCAATAAATCGATAAACACGTAAGTGCTTAAAATGAAATGATTGCCATAAAAATTTATTTGGAGAAGAAGGAAAAAATAAGAAGCAAAAAGACAAGAATACAAGGAGGAGACAATTACACAAGAGAACGAGGTTGATCAATTTTATTTTGTATCCTCACTATAGATTTTTTTTATTCGTTTATTCGACGCCAGCCTTAAGAAAGGTACAATGTCTCAAATTGCTTGTTTGCCTAAATCCTTAAATCCATCCAGTTTATCGCAATTTTTTTGATTTTTTTCTATCTATGTTAATAGTATTTTCATTTTGAAAAAGTCTTGCTCTTGAATATCATATATCTCTGCTAAAATACCGCGTTAACTATTCAGAGACTTAAACGCTTTTGAAAACCTACCAAACTTGAAAGTACACATAATAAACTACAAGGTAAAGCCTCATTGAGTTGTTCGAAAGAATGATGTTGGACTACGCAACTAAATGTATGCCATTTGGATTGTACAATGCAATATTCTTTGAATTTACCCTTTCAGAACTCAATTTTTCCAAGCATAATTATACAAGCAATAGTATTTTGAGTGATTTGGTGCTCAATAACATTAAAAATATTGAAATATTTTTTTGAGACGTGCTAAGTCATCAAAACTGTCTGGGTGTTCAGAATTTAAGAATAACAGTTGTAACAGTAGCTTTATCCGCTATAAAATGTCATGATATGAATTCCAACATATTCAATGAATGTCCTGGAAGACCAACAATCATTATGAAATAATCATGGGATATGCTTTGACAAACTAACTAAGTTAGCTTTGTATAGCTCATAAAACTACTGTTTCAATTGTAGACCTTAAGTTTTGAAGGGCAGTTTGAACGACCTTAAGCTAACAAAATTATCCTCTGATGCCTTTGGACGTTCCAGAATATTCATTGAATTTGTTTGATAAATTATCCTAGCTCTGCAAAGCCCTCGAGTAACACATCTTCATGATTTTATTTTGAGTATGCAGCTTTATAACCAAATATAGTCATATAAAAGTGCTTTCAAGCGTTCTAAAACTTGTGGGTTGCTAAGACTCAAAAGGCTACGATTTCTTTTGTACATCTTAAGTTCTGAACTGAAGGTCAGTTTTAATGAACTTGATCATCCCAAGATACTCTAATAATGACTGGGTACCTAACAGAAGATTCACTGAATGTGTTTGAAAACATAATCGTAACCTTTAATAGGTTAAAAGGCTACTGATACGACTAAAGATCCTAACTTCTGAACTCAACGCCAGTTTTGGTGACCTGTAACATCCCAAGATATCTCATCATACAGGGGCTAGACAAAATGATCGGGACAGGCAAATTTTTGATCAATTTTGAACTGCTTTAACTTCATGAAATAAAATCCGATTTGATTTTGTCAAAAAGCATTCGACTGGAAAATTAATGCATTTTTATATCTTGGTAACATTATAAGTCATGGCTCTCTCGTCACTCAAGAGTTGTTTCGGGTTTCCGGAGAGTACATCTTACATGTTGAATTTGTGATTTTGTACAAGATGCCGTTGTCAAACTTTTTTTTAAAACACACGAAAAACAAGATACTTAACAAGCGAATGAAATTTCGGTTACAAGAATCAGCCTTAAATTGACCGAGATATGGTCATTTCCGCGGAACTGGTTCTGATAAAGGGTCCTGGATGCAATTACTTCTTTATTGTACATAAAACATGCCTTGTGACACCTCTTTCATCTTGATTTTTCATCAGAAACCTCATTGAAAACTTAAAGTGGATCCTTGACCATACTGGCCAATCTCATCACAAATTCAACATGTGAGATGGCCTCTCCGGAAACCCAAAACCACTCCGGTGTCCGGGGACCATGTCCAATTATGTTACAAAGATATAAACATGAATTAATATTCCAGTCGAATGATTTTTGATGAAATTAAATCAAATAAAATTTCATGAAGTTAGAGCACTTCAAAGTTTATCAAAAATTTGCCTGTTCCGATAATTTTGTCTATCCCCTGTATATGTCTGCCTTCCAAAAGACTTACTCGCAGTTTGGTCGAATGCATATTATTACTTTGTTTAGTCTCGAAAGGTACACTTACAGCTGTAGATTTTAAGTTTCGCACTCCAGGATTATTTGTATACCTTAGAACATATGCAAATTATCTCATAATGTCTTGTTGTTCTTCCAAGATATTTAGTGAATAGGTTTCAACGCACATCGTAGCTTTGCCTAGCCCAGAAAGCTAGTGTTACAACTGTAGCTCCTACGTTCTTATCTCAAAGATATTTTGGATGAATTGCCTTATTATGTTTTTTGACCTACAAGAATATTAATTGAATAGGGTAACGGGATGTTATGTTATTCTTGCTCCTTGATTCGGCCTATGTACTAAATATGTGATTATTTCGGCGATAATCAACAAAATCATGTTGCTATCAATTTGACCGATCTATTTCAAAGCAACTGAGATATTATTAATAAATTTATAATTATTCAATTCCGCGTAACTTTCGATTTACTTCACTTTTCAGACACCATAACTTTACTAGTTAAGCTGAACGGATTATCTACACGCTCTTCAAATGATATAAATTTGCTAAAATTGAACCGTTAAACCGAATAATGTAGCCAAGATGTACAGAAAACAGTCACATGTTATAAACTAACAGGTCCAATACGTAAAATAACAATGATTTAACATGGAAACCATGGACCCAATGTTAGGGACATATTTTTTTCTAGGTTCCCAATTATGGCCTGTTGTGTGGAAAACGTAGTAAAAATGTTGTCATTGGTAACATTTACAATACAAATGTCTGAGTTTTGGTTAAATGTTTTTCATATTGCTCATCTTAACATAAACTAATGTAACAAAATCTGTGAAAACCGAATTATAATGTTTTGATTGCCGAAATCATAAGTTAAAATCACTTAAGTGTTTCTTTGCATTTTAAGTATAGTTTTATTGTTAGTAAAATTGTTTGTTGGGTAGAGCAAATACAGCTGGGAACGCCTTGAATCAGAAAATCGTAAAAAAACGTACATATCCAACATTCAATAACAAATCTATCGAATAGGACGAACTTGCATCCATGAATAGACCCAATTTGATGCCTATAGACAGACATTATATCCATATCCTACGAAAGTTTCTGACTTCATAAAATGAGTAGTGTAACTTTTCGTGATATATACAACCTATATCTTTGCAAGTGTATAGCTAGTTAAATTTTGCTTCCAGCTCAAATAATTTATGAGTTATGATAAAAATGTAATCGATTGTTGCATACCAGGCTGAGTCAAGGGACACATACCATATGTTTGAATATTTATTGTAACTTTGTTTTGCCTAAAGTTTACTATTACAACTGTTAATCTTAAGAACTGAACACCAAGACAGTTTGAATGACCTAGATTATCTCAAGTTTATTTTCTTGTGTATTTCTACGTCCGAATGTATTTACTGAATATGCTTGAATACGTGACGTTACTTTGTATAACCTAAAAAGTTAATGTTACTACCATAGACTTCAAGTTCTTAACTCCAGAAAGTTATAAAAAAATGATTGTTGACTTTCCGAAAGATTCATTTATTATGATTGAATACTTATAATAACTTTATGTAGCTGCTGTTTCTACCAAAGATCTTTTGTTCTTAACTCAAGGACAATTTGGATGACCTAAATCATTCCATTTCATTTCTTAATGTTTTTTTTACGTTCAAAAATATTCACTGAATATTATTGCATACAAACATTGTTTAGCCCGAAAAGCTATAGTAACAACTGTAGATCCGCAGTTCTGAACTCAGGACAGTTTGGACGACCTAGAACATCACACAATTATCAAATAATGACTGTTGACCTTCCAAGAGGTTTATCCAATATGTTTGAATACATATCGTAACCTTATGTATCACTTAAAGCTACTGATACAACTCTAGTTTTGAAGTTCTGATCTAATATACATTTGGATAAGCTAGAAAATTCCAGAGAGATACGAGAATATTTAACGATTATCAACGAGAATTTAATAACATGGATATGTACCATATGCAAAAAAATGCTTTACGCTATTAATATGGCATTTATACTTTCTTCTTAAACTGCTTCATATTGAACAAGTTCTAGGTCGTCAATTATACCTTAAGCTCAGATGATTTATATATTTTCCAGATAGAAGAATTGATGTAAAACAAATTTGTCGAAGACAGTGTACACTTTGATTTAATCTGTGATTTCACAGCCTTATTCCTTTAGGGGTCATATACGGCCTGAACAAAATCATCGAAAATCATATCTTTGAATCACTTGTTTTTTGTTTTTTAAAAGGTCATTATACTTTCAATTTAATCAAGATGAGCAAACTTGCTCAAATTTCCTATAATCAAAATCGTAGCTGCGTATTTCATGGAGAAGAAAACATCATAGATATTCTTTATTTCACTCCTTACTATATGCGATTCCTCCCTTAGCTCAGTCGGCAAAGGCGCAGCTATAAAGCAATACCATGTTGGAGGTGGCTGGGCTCGATTCCCGATCTGGTCAAGGCATTTTTCTTTAAGGAAAATTTCTTGACTCCGTGGGCATAGAGTATGATTGTACTTGCCACACAATCATACTAAAGCAAAAATGGTACCTGGCATCGAAAGCTCTTAATTAATAACTGCGGAAGTGTATTTAGAACATTCAGTTGATAGCAACCAATAAACGAATTGTGAAAGCAATAATCTTGAAAAGCTAAAAGAAATTATACAATATTCACTATTTTGCATCTGAACTAACAATAAAAATTGAAAATAAAATGTACACATAGCTCAAAATTATCTCAAGGAGAAAATTTGCAAAAGACATTTCATATCCAACCCGCAACTCCAGCGGGTCAGAGTTTTATTCCGCATTTTTATCGCTTCTGTCCCAGTGTGAGCCGCTTTGGGCGCATAACTGCACTGCTCTCGCGGGTAATCAAAGCACAACTGCCTCCCGATGGGAAGAGAAAAAGCAAAGAAAGAGCAACATAAGTATGTGCGAAGAGGAACAGACAATGGAGGAATCGGGGAGCAAGAGATCTTGAACTTGAACGAACGAACGAACGGACGGACGAACGGAGCCCGCGATGATCGCTGCAACGGTCGAGCTTTTCGAACAGTTCTTTGGTTCGTCTTCGCTTGGAAAGGCCAAACTTTCGCGCGGTCGCGATAGCATTTCGTGAGTTAGGAATTTACGATTGCCGAACTAGTGAGTGATCAACATAGCGGTGTTGATGGATTAAATGCCATCCAGTGTGAATCCAGTGTCATCAAACGATAATTCAGTGCAATAAGAACGGATTTGTTGACGAGATAATGTGAAAAAGTTTTCCATTCAACCTTTTTGACTACGTCAAATGAGAAAAGAAAAAAAAGTACGCTCGTTAGACATAACTGCAGCTGAAGTGTGGTACATTACTTTCCGACCCTTATGACAGCCATCATCCCGTCGTAATCCGTCGAGTTGGAGTGTCATTTCTGGAGGGCAATAGTGACTGCCAAATGTGCAAAGGTAGTTTCCCTGCGAGCCGACCGAACGTAGAGGAGTGAGAGTGCTTACCACGTTTTTGATGGCACGAGATTTCGGAATTTGCCTGAATATTGAAACGAAGTGAGTTTGTCATGGCAGTCAGTAGCCCTTATGGATGAAAGGTGAAAAGATAAAGTGGAAAAGAAATCAAAGGAAGTCCCTGCTGAAAATAAAAAGAGTAATTCAAAGTGAGAAACAGAAGAAAAGTGATTTGAATATTGCAGTCATTCGGAAGTGAGGAAGACGCAGAAAGAGAGGAATAGTGAGAGAGACAGCACCAGATGGATGCTACGCTAAAGTGACACACATCAAAAAAAGATCAAGCGAGATTTGAGTAGCTGCAAACCATCGGAGAAAAGGTGAATATGAAGTGAAAAATGAAACCATTTCTGGGGCTCTTTCGCGTGAGTGATGGGAAAATGCGGGAGGGGGTAAATTTGGATGTTGGACACACACAATCTGCTGTGTGTTTGCGCGGGTGGCGATGGGATGTAAATAGAGATCAGTGCCTTGAGGAACGGAGCCGAAAGTGCCGTGGGGGAACGATATGAGTTTTCAACGGATTTCTGTTTGCTATTTTGGCCGTTGATTGCAACTGAATATGTTGGAACAAAGAGAGGGGGTGGTGGAAGGAGGCAAAGTCCGGGATTTGAGAGAGAGCTCGAAGCACACACACCGGATGAAAGAGTTTTTCGGCAAAGAGATGTTTGAAAAGTTGATTTGAATATCAAAAGCTAAAACTGTACTGGCAAGTGCTCTGGCAGCCCCGGAAAACCGGCAATGAAATTGAAGATGAAGTTTTGTTTCACAGGTAATGCTACCTTTCTGCACTGCTTGTTGTCTTGTTTGGAAGGAGTTTTAAAAGCTTCCGAAAAGATTGATATTTTTGCAAATTGAAAACTGTTGCTGTATGTTGAAATGAGCGGTCGTAGTTTGAGTCTTATTTGGAATAGTGTTATTTATTTTATAACACATGTTCTAACGAAAGTGGCATTTTTAAACGTCATTTCTTGAAAGTTTAATACTTTTTAAGTAGAATTAGATCAAGCGAAAATATGTAAATACTAATTCCAGCCTGGAAATGATGAGATAGAGCTTTTGATAACTTCATACAGGCATTCTCACAGTTCTTTACCGACACAAAGCTGATTATGATCAAAAGATAGAGTAAGGCAGATCTTTTATACTCTTATTTTAAAACATCCTGAAAAATCAAAAAGATAGTGTCAAACATATTGTCCACATGTATACGAATGAATCGCTAAAAACAATAACCAATTATATAAAAAAATGTTTCTTGATTTTTTTTTTGACGTAGCGCTTCGTCTTTGTTTTCTATACTGGGGTACAATTTCAAAAAAATGCATTGCGGCCGTAACGTGGTAAGATTTTGAGAGTTAATATCTAAGTCATTTCTTAAAATATTTTCAAAATTTTTGCATCAATCGTTCGGAAATATTACTACGCATAAATTCAAATAAAGGAAACATTGTTGATTTTGGGACACAAGGTATTGAAAACTTTATATATGTTATGCCTTGTCTTAAAGATTAGATTATCTCCTTCAAGTCTAAGGGGTTATATATGACTCCAAAAGGAAAATGGCTGTATAAATCACAGATTGAATAAAACTGTATCCTGTCTTTGGCAAATCTGTTCTTCATCAATTTTTCTATCTAAGTTACATAAAATATGAGTTTTAGGCCTGATTCACGACCTAGAACATCCTGAATATGAAGAAGGTCCGAAAGAAAATATAAATGCCTTATTAATAGTGTAAGGCGTTGTTTTAAAACATGGGCCATATGCATAAGTTTTATTAAATTCTCGTTGATATTTTTGTATCCTTCTAGGATGTTCTAGGTTAATCAAAATGTACTTGAGTTCAGAAGTTCAGATCTACAGATGTACAGACAGTAGCTTTTACGGCGGTTTAAGGTTGCATTAAGGTATAAACATATTGAATTAGCCTTTTGGAGGGTCATTATTTTTTAAATGTGTGATGTTCTAGGTCATTCAAACTGTCTTTGAGTTCATAAATTAAGATCTACAGCTTTTGGGACTGCACAAAGTAACGCTACGTATTCAACCATATACAGTGAATATTTTCGAAACGAGCTAAACATAATGACACATGACACTGGGATGACCTTGGTTATAACTATTGTTTTCGGGAATATATATGGTGACCATATGTATTCAAACAAATTCAATGAATCTTTTGGAAGGTCAAAAGTCGTTATTTTAAAATTTTCTGATCCTCTGGATAATACAAACTGTTCTTGAGTTGAGAACTCGAAATCTATTGTAGTAATAGTAGCTTTTTGGCTATACAAAGGTACGTCAAGTATTCAAGCATATTCAGTGAATATTTTTGAAAGTAAAAATACACAAAAAGACAATAGATCATCCAAACTGTCCTGGCAGTAATTTTCAAGCTTTACAAGATTATAATTCAAACATATTAAGTCAATATTCTTAGAAGTCAAAAAACATTTTAGAGCAATATAACATGTTCTAGGTCCTCCAAACAAACCTTGAGATCAGAAAATAGGACCTATAGTTGTAACAAAAGCTTTCTGGGCTACAGTTCTGTCCAGTTAGAATCCGGAATCACTTATTCGGTTGCAGCGGCATGTAAAATGACCGCTGCAAGAATTATTTTACAGCTGTTTATTTACCTAGGCACCCACTGTCTGTGGTATAAATTTCACGGTGTTTTGTGCAGTGTCGAAGTACCAAGGATGCCTGCGCATCGACGATGAAACCTACGTCAAAATGGATTTCAGACAGCTTTCTAGCCAAAGATTCTACATGGCGACGGCACGAGAAGATGTTCCTGCGAAGTTTAAGTTTGCTTTTATGGACAAATTTCCCAAAAAAAAAACTGATGATTTGGCAAGGGATATGCAGCTGCGGAGCAAAGACCAAAGTATTCGTGATGAATAAAACGATGGAATCGAAGCTGTACAAGAAAGAATGCCTCAAAAACGGCGTACTACATTTCATTAAAGCCCATAAAGGCCCTGTAAAGCTTTGGCCAGATTTGGTGAGTTGCCACAACATCCGGGAAGTCATCCAGTGGTACCGCGATAATAACGTAGATTTCATCGATAAAAACATAAATCCACCCAACTGCCCGCAGTTCCAGTCCATCGAGAGAATTTTGGCAATAATGTAGCGGAAGATTAAGAAAAGTGAAAAAACGGTTCGAGACATGACTCAGCTGACCAAAATGTGGAACAAATGTACCAAGGAAGTTGACACCGGAGGTGTGCAGCGTTTGATGGGAGGAATGAAGAAGCAAGTCCGAATTTTCATTAGAAACGAAGAGAAATGATTTGTTATAAATTTTTCTCAAAGTACTGTGAATTATCTTTGTTTTGATGTATTAAACTTATTTGCACGTTAATCCGTTACTGAGATACAGGTGATTTTTTTATTCCGGATTCTAAATGGACATAGCTTTATGCAAAATTACGAAGTTTATTGAATCATGTTCATTGAACATTTTGGAAGAACAACAAACATTATGAGATAATCTTCGGATGTTATAAGTTATCCAAACTATCCTGGAATTCAAAACATGAAATCTACAGTTGTAACTGTACCGTTTCTGGGAGTCTTTTGGAAGGCCAACATATATAAGGAGATATTTTGTGATGTTCTTAGTCACCAAAACTGCTTTTTTGTTAAAAAAATTTGGGTTTATAGCCGTAACATTAGATTTATAACCAATGAAAGGTGACGATATGCATTCAAATATATTCAGTGAATCTTCTGTAAGGTCACCAGTCATTATCAGATTATCTTGGGATGTTAGAGTTTATAAAAACTTTCCATGAGTTAAGAATTTAAGATATAAAGTAGTAATCGTAGCCTTTTGGGCTATACAAAGCAACGATTAATACTTAAACATATTAAATAAACATTCAGAAATGTCCATAAACATCATAGGATAAGCTTGTAAGTTTCAGTTTATTCAAACTGTCATTCATAACTTGAGGTCTACAATTGTAACAGTAGCTTTATGGGCTATAAAAAGTTAAGTTAGTTCGTTTGACACTGCATATCCCAAGATTATCTCATAATTTCGGTTGGTCTTCCAAGATATTCATGGAATATGTTTGAATGCATATCATAACATTGCAAAGAGGATAAAGCTACTGTTACAACTGTAGATCTTTAGTTATGAATGACAGTAGTTCTCGTAGAGTTCACGTTTAAACATTCAATGTCCGAGTAACACATCTGTGTGATTCTATGTTGGATAAGCTTCTGTATAACCAAATCTAGTCATATGAAAGTTTTTTCAACTGTTATAGAACTTGTGTGTTGCTTAGGTGTCATCCGATTGATGCGACACCATTTAGCAAACGTCCCCAACTGTTGTTGCAGAAAAACGGCGTCTAGGGGATGCTTTATCGCGTAGAACAGCTTCAAATC
The DNA here is from genome assembly GCA_034211315.2 of Aedes japonicus. NCBI lineage: Eukaryota > Metazoa > Arthropoda > Insecta > Diptera > Culicidae > Aedes > Aedes japonicus. The sequence goes on from JASCZW010000486.1 coordinate 50,429, forward strand.
ATCAGCGTATGTAAGTTTAAGGCATTTGAGGATGAGATTGACATCGTTCATGTAAAGCAGGAACAGAAACGGCCCAAGGTGGCTTCCTTGGGGCACGCCGGACAAAACTGGAAATGGTGACGAAACGTGATCACGGATTCTGACGGACATACTACGATCAGTTAGGTAGGATTGCAGCCAGATAAGCAAGTTGTTGCTCATGCCTAACTTATCAAACTTGGCTGGTGGTTCATTTTATCGAACGCAGCGGAAAGATCCGTGTAGATAGCATCTAATTGATTACCGTTTTCATACTGTTGACCAAGAAAGAGGTGAAGCACGTCAAATTAGTGGATGTCGAACGTTTGGGAATAAATCCATGCTGATGCGGCGAAATATAGTGCGCGTAGCGCAGCACTTGCATCTCAAACAACTTGGATACTGAACTTAATGCAGCTATGCCTCGGTAATTTGAAACCATTATCTTGCAACCTTTCTTAAACACTGAAAAAATATATGACTGATTCTAGCAGTTCGGAAGTGTTCGGCCAGTGGACCAAGACAGATTGAACACCTTTGCTAACGGAGACGCAAGCATATCAACACAGCGTTTTAGTACAAGCGATGGGATACCATCTGTACCACATCCCGTTGAAGACTTCAATACCTTGCCAGCCGCAATCACAATGTCATTGGTGATGGAAAAAATGTTTTTCGAAGGCAGGAAGACAGAGCACATGACTCGTGCAGAGCACGATGTCCTGCGGGTCGAGCTGCTCGCCAAAATTTTTTTGGGTTAGATATATAAGGCTTTTTTGTAGACGGTCCTCATAGAGATAATCACTCTTCTAGAATCCTGTGCGATATTTGCTGTGTCGTTTCAAAGCTGCCTGCAAGCTGGTTTAGTCAATTCTAGCCTAATCTTCACGGGAACAAACTGGTCTATATCATATAGCAGTATACCATACATTGTCGATGCAGCGAGGTTCACGTCGGAAATATGGAGAATCTTGTTCCAATCAACAAGTTCCAGTAAATCGTTCATTCCGCTAAAATTGGCTATAGTAAAAACGTTATTGTTAATCTCACCATTGCTTTTCCAACAATATGGTTAAAAAGCTTATTCAACATAAAATCATGAAGACATATTACTCCGGATACGTTAAAGCAGTAGCGTAGTAGTTTTGGTATTAAAGTACACTTTCGATTTTGACACAGATACATTTCCATTTTGACACATGACGATGGCTATTTTTCTATTTGACTTGATCTCGCTTTAATAACGGCTGATAGTCCTCATGATGTCATTGCATGACAAACCAAAACCGGGTTGGAAGGATCGATAGGCAATATCACTTATACATATCCACAGGGTTATAAAGTATCCTATTACAACAATAAGATTGGTCAGAAATGCGAGCTATCTAGCATGATGATGCCCCAATGGTTGAGGTGAAGAAGCTGCCCTTTATTCACAAACTGTTTGCAACGTGAAGTCGTTATTTCCACTTTTCCGATCTGATTCGCATTAATCGGGTGCCCTGATGGTCCCTCCCATACTCCGTTTTTGTAATTATTTGTCAAATACTCTTCTTTAATCCGTTCAATTTACATTTCTAAAAAAGCAATTTTGTTGATTTTTAAAATAAACGAAATCACATGCTGCTTAATGCACTAGGCATTAATGGTTTTGTAATGCAAAGAAGATCGCAAAGTGCGCTGAAATTTTCTATTTAATGAGAATAGAATATATTTAATATGACTTCCAGGAACACGATCTCACTAACTTTGCTATTTTTAAATAGACAACATTGCCAAGACTACGCCAACCAGCTTCACCACCTCTAGTAACACACATGTTACGAACCAGTTGAGGTCATTTCGCATTTCGGTCCCAATCAAGTTGCAGCAACCATTTAATGTGCTGCGTGTTACGTTTCAGCTGGCAGTCTTTTGTGATCGTAAGATTCTTGTAGGGGCTCATTTAGGACCGTGTTTTAACGAAACACGAAGGCTGCACTTTGTTTTATGACGAAACATACGTCCAACTGGATTTTAAGCAGCTTCCAGGCCAAAAGTGTTACATAGCGACTGGATGTGGGAATGTGTCGGGAAGATACAAGTTCGTGTTTGCCGAGAGGTTCACGAAGAAAGCCATGATTTGGCGAGTGATTTGCAGTTGAAAACGGAACCATTCGTCACGTTCTCGATGATGCCATCCCAAGTTTACATCGAAGTATGCCTGAAAAAGCGAGTTTTGCCGTTCATCTGCAAGCATAGAGACAAAGTAATTTTTTGGCCTGATTTGACTAGCTGCCACTACTCCGAAGTGGTTCTGAGTGGTATGCTGCCAACAAGATAGATTTTATACCCAAGCTAATGAATTCTCCGAATTGCCCGGAATTTCAACCAATCTAAAAAGACTGGGCGATTTCAAAGCAGCGACTTCACCGAATTGGTGGGGCAGTCAAGGAAATTCAGCAAATCTCGAGTACTTTTTCCAATGGTGTAAGTGTAAGTAACAATGATAAAATCCGCATTGAACTTTTTTGAGTTTATTTTTATTCCTTTTTGAAAACCGGACATGTATATCCCAATTAAATTCCACTGAATGACACAATGGTCAAAGATACTACATCATTGTGCTTAAAAATTACACCAGGAGTGAAAATTCAAGTTTCATTTAGAAAAATGTTTCTTACAACGGTCTGCAATAGAAAAAGATAATACGTCATTTTGATTAGTCAGTATGATAGATGGCATGTTACTTGCGTCAAAATGATACGTCAGTCTGCGAATGACAATGTTGATTCGTCGAAGTGTTACGTAAAGTTGTCATATTTCACACAGATACGTCGAACTTATCAAAACGACGTATTATTTTTTTCTGCAACAAAACGTTGTAAAAATATCTTAGCCAATAAAATCAATTTTTACTAAAAATAATCTAAATTGGTAACCTTGTAGTATAAAGGCTTTTACAAACGCGTCGTTAAGTGGCATTCAAACGGTATAACAATGGGTACCATCAAGAGGAAGAAATGTGTCCATTCAATGTTGTAACTTTTTAGTAGTTCAATAAAATATATCTCAGAAATTCAAAAATAAACATCCGTGAAGTTCAAAGTCATACTTTCCAGGAGTTCAGGAACAAACATCCTTGAAGCTTAGGATGAAACCTGCCTAGTTAAATTAGTTTAAAAGAGAACCCTTCGACGATTTTCCTCGATGTTCAAGTACTTATAAGAAGTTCCGAAAGAAATTTCCCTTCATAGACATATCAGAAAGTCTAGACGAAACTATTCTGAACTTTGGGAGTGAATTTCCAAGAAATTCAGGAGTGACTGATCAGAAATTTATGGCAAACTTGCCAATAATTCAAGAAGGATCTATCCAGAAATTCATCTGGGAGTTTCGCAGAAGATCAAGAGAAAATTTCCCTGAAATTCAAGACATAATCATATAAGAACTGTAGAAGTGGCCTATAAAATTTCATTCATATAACAGTAATAATATTCATTGCCCACGACGTCATATTGAATATAGTAAACATCTCCACCATATCCTCAATCGTTCACATCGTACTTTGGGCTAAGACACAAACTCATATAAAAAGTACAATTCGTCGGTTTCCATCTCACTTCGTTTGATACATTTGATTGCTCATCGAATTGATCGACTTAATTCAATTCAATTCAATTCAAACCTTCTAAGGCATGTTGGTTCGTTGTCCACACTTAAATAAATTTCTTCTTCAGAAAAATTTTCAGCTTGCAACAGATTTCCAATGAGGTTTTCAGAATAAGATAAGCATTAATATAATTGGCAAAACAAGACTGAAAATGGTAAACATTCCAGCGCCAAAATTTGAATAGCGCGAATCTGCTTTTGTAAACAAACACTTTTTTGCTAATTTATCGGAAGTTGAATACAATAATTGTATTCAACTTCCGATAAATTAGCCGAAAAGTGTTTGTTTGCAAAAGCAGATTCGCGCTATTCCTTTAAATTGAATATATCAGCGGATAGAGATAAAGCTCCTCTTCCGTAAAGAGTGCTTAGTTTGTATTTGTGACCTTGACCATTTGTTCAAGAGAGAATGACTACAAAAACCATTGTTTACAAAAGCAGATTCGCCCTAATCTATTGATGGCACTGATTTATCCTTCAAATGTCAAAATATGACAACTTAGTTGATGGAAGTTATGAATTAAGGAGTGTATCCACATCCATTTGCGTTGTACGCATGTATTTGTGATGGTTTTTTATGTTCTAAACACTGCATGCTGTGCGTTTGACTGTCAGCTTTCTTTTGTTTACTTGTTTGTGCGGTTCAAATTCTGCGTTTTCACAATGTCGCGTATTGAAAAGGAAGTGAAAATTAAGGCTCTGGGCACATTGCTAAGTGAGAAGGGTATTACAGTGCGAAAATTGGCGAAGCGGTTTGGAATTCATCATGCGAGTGTTAAAACCATCATTAATAAGTTTGGGGAATACTATTCTTTGGATGAGCTACCAGGAAGAGGCAGAAAACCCGGTTCTTCCAACCCGAAACTGGAGCAGAAAGTGGTATCTCTAATCATCAAGAACAAATCAATACGTGATTTGGCCAAAAAAGCAGGAACGAGTGTCGGAATGATCCAGCGTATCAAGAGGCGAAACCACCTGAAGACTTACAAGAAGCAGAAAATCTCGAAACAAGTGCAGAATAGAAGAAGCGAGCAGCAACAAGGGCCCGGAAATTGTATTCGCGTCTTTTGCAGCGTCCGGATGCATGCGTTGTGATGGACGATGAGACCTATGTAAAGGAGGACTCAAAAACCCTTTCAGATCCACAATACTTTACTGCCGTCGTTGGGGAGGATGTGAGCGATGCGGACAGGTCGATTCAAGTGAAGAAATTTGGTCGAAAGGTACTAATATGGCAAGCAATATGTTCCTGTGGTTTGAAGTCAACCATTTTTTACACTATCGGAACTATAAATGCGGAAATCTATCGATCTGAGCGTCTCCAGAAGAGATTGTTGCCTTTATATAAGAAGCATACAAGAAGCATCCACTGTTTTCGCCGGATTTAGCGTCGGCTCACTATGCCAAAACCACTCTCAATTGGCTTGCGGAAAAGGGTATAGATTTCGTTGATGAAAATATTAATCCACCAAATTGCCCTCAGCTTCGACCCATCGAACGTTACTGGGCAATCGTGAAGAGGGTCTTCAAGAAGACTGGTAAGGCAGCTGGGAACATGCAGGAGTTCGAAAAAATTTGGGCTCAAGCGTCCAAAAAATGCGATGCAACACTTGTCCGGAACTTGATGAAGAGCATTTGATCCAAAGTTCGAAAATTCGTGAAGGAATAACTTAAATTTCATCCGGTCTTCATTATGTTCAAGTTTAATCTCGTACAATAAAGGATCAATTTTTTGTATGAATAAAATATCGATTTTCAACATAATTTGAAAGAAAGTTTGTGGATAGCTTATTTTCGATACACTCCTTAGTAGTTCACGAAGAAATATCCCAAAAAAATCACCAAACATTCCCGAGGTTCAAAAATACTAAGCAGGAGTTCTGGAGAATACTTCCTCGAAAATCTGGAGAGAACTTCTCAGAGCTTCAGGCAGAAGTTTAGAGACGAGAATTTCTCAGGAGCTTAGGAATAAACTTCCCCGAAGTTCAGGAAGAAACTAATCAGCGACCACTACCTATAATTTCTCATAAATTCAGAAACAAATTTCGAGAGATTCTGAAAAAAAAATCCAAAACGAGAATATTTCAAATTTTAGAAACAGTATTTTGAAAAAACTTCAGCAAAAAACCTCTCCAAGGAACAGAAAAAACTATTCCAGGACTATATGGGGTACTTCTTAGTAATTAAAGCAATAATTTCTCAAAAATTCAGGAGGAACTCCCCCACAGCTCAGGAGGAAACTTCCCAAAAGTGCAGAAGAAGCCTACTCAGAAGTTCAGGAAGAAACTATCAACAAATTTTCCTAGAAATTCTGCAGAAGACTTTGTCAATGATCCGGTAAATTATCCCTCGGATTTCAGGATGGGACTTAAAGATGTTTAGAAAAATTAAGCAGAGGATAAAACTCCCCCAAATTTCAGGAAGAATCTGACCAAAGAGGGCACTACCTATAAGTTCCAGAAGGAATTTCTCAAACATATCAGGATTTCAGAGAGGACTTCCCAGAAGTTCCGAAGGAAACTTCCTAACAGTTTAATTGGGATTATCCAGAAGTGGGATTATTTCTGCATTCGAGAACGAAGCTTTTTCGCAATTCAGGAATTCCCAGAAGTTCAGATAGATGCCTCCCAACAATATAGGAAGAATTTTTCCGGAAATATTGGGGGTACTTCCTAGTTGTAGAGTTTCTAAGAAATTCAGGAACAAACTTCTCTGAAGTTCAGAAAAGGACTTCTCAAAAGTTCAAGAAGTAACTTCCAAGACTTTCCAAGAAATTTTGGAGAAAACTTTTATCATAGGTTTTTTTTCAAAGGTTTCAATTCAGGGTGGATCAGAGATTTAGAAAGTAACTAAGATCAACAAAAAAACTAACCAAAAGTTTATGGAAGGTTAAGATGGGTTGTTAGATGAGAATTTTCGATAACGTCAAAAGTGACTGCCAAGAAGTATAATAGGAAATGTCTCAGAACTTAAGCAAAAAGCTTTGTAGAAGAAGAGTAGAGAGGTTCCCTAAAATTCAAGAGATAATCATTAACGAACTGAAGAAGCAGGCTATACAAAAATCATTCATATGACCATTATGATATTCATAGCTCGTGACGTATTAAAATATGGTAACACCATCATTCCAATCGTTTGCATCGAGGACGCAAACAAAAACTCATGTAGGAATGACCCTTGGTTTCCATCTCACCTCGTTTGAGCGATTTAATCCTCGATTCTCAAACATTTCCCACTTGGGAAATGAGGAAAAGCAAAGAAAAAATATTGAATGCCTTACCAGAAGGTCAGAGAACTTTGAGATAAGATCTTGAAGTGAGATCGATCACTGCATATCTCTACAGCAACCTTTGAATGAAAAATATTTTAACGAAATAATGCTATGGTGATAACTACTCTTCTGGATCATCTTTGAAATTGACATCGACCCTTGTGACACTTGTGTTATTAAATAATAACTTCCTCGGAAAATACTTAGCAACATTGGAACAGTGTCATGAGAGGTATTCCAATAGAAACATTAATGTAATTCACAAAACAAGAGTGAAATATGTAAATATTTATTCTTCGACTGTCAGTAATGACAGTTCAATTGATGAAGGTCCTGAATTATTTTATGGTGAGATATTTCAATTACTTTATGAAAAAATTAAACACAACAGTCAACTGTCGAGTTCGGTTGCCGGCTCGATTAGGTTCAGTCGGCTTCTGTAATGCGCAATTTTGCTCGACTCGACTTCTATTTTTGGCCCCATTATACCAAATGTCTTATTAAACGTGTCTAAGCAAGTGTATTACTAGCTAAATATCGCTTACAGCTTAAAAAAATTTGATTTGTAATCAAAATATAATCAATCATTGCATATTAGGCTGAGTTAAGGGAGACATACCTTGGTAAGTGCAATTGCCTCTCATCCCAGTCGACCTTGTATCATTTCCATTCGGCGCCATTATGATTTTCAGAGACAAAACATCACTGATAACGTCTTCCTTCGGAAAGGAAGAAAAGTCGTTGGTCGCCGCCCAGCTGTTGCCTTATGCTCAAAACAACAACAGCCATCCACAATTTGTTGGAAAGAATTTAAATTTATGGAACTTCCCCGGTTGTACTGACCTACAAACATTCAGCAAATTGTTTGTAATCATAAAGAGCCATTTGATACGTAAAATCATAGACTTGTGGTTAATCCCCAATCTTCACATATTAAACCTGAAAATATTTGTTTTCATCATCATAAACTAATCACACTTAATTTCTATCGACTTTCAGTTATTCAAATTTCGCATCACAATCGAAAGTTCGAATGATAATCCCATTTCAACCGATCATTAGTTCATGTTAATTTCGCTTCGAACAAAGCGCGAAATTGGAGCCTTCCGGAAAATCAATCCGTTCGAATTTGATTCGGAAGCTCATCAATGAAGCTGGCATTAAAAATTGGCATTCAACAAATCACAACAATTCAACAAATCGCATCGCTCCGGCTGGGTTTTGCTTTTCTCTGATTCCAGATAGCCATCATCAGCCAGCAGCATCTCGACCGGTTATTTATTCCCGGGACCATTCCCGTACAAATCGAGAGTTAATTGAAAACTAAATAGCCGGCCATCTCGGGAACCGGTTTGGACCCATGTTTGTCCCGTGAACTGGATTCCTTTTGCGCGCTTTTACGCTCGTTCCAGATGATAGGCTGCTAGTTGAAGCAACTATTTTCGGTGCAGATGACGTTCTCCCGACTTGTTGTCAATTCGCTAGGGAAATCAAATCAATTGTCACATCAAAGCGCCAAAAAGTTTAAACTTTAGAATCTCATTTGCCGCACGCGCTCCCAACAGTTTCAGCTTTATTGCACATCCCGGAAGTGGATCGTCCACTTCAAAGTTCGTTGAACGATCCTTCAACTGGCATGAAGAAGAAACCGTGGCATTCTGTTGCGGGTCGTCGGTTGGCTGGCCAGGTCTTCAAACAGTTAGTTCAAACATTATTGCATCTAGCTCGAGCTGCTCGAGAGAAGAACATAGGCTGGATTATGCGATAAAAACCACCACCGAGCCCGACCGTGTCGTCATCGAGAGCAAAAGACGACGACGACGACGACGACGATGACGACAAAGAGAGCGAAAGGAGAACCGCTCTGCTCGGGGCTCGGCTTGGTGTAAAAATTGTAGCACAAAGTTCGAAAGACGCTGGCGACGACAACAAAAACAACTACACTTTGCTGGAGAAGCGAAACATGCATTAGAGTTGAATGAGACGAGTGTAAAAACGTAAAACAAGCTAGATCTTTTTCTGGAGACGGGAGAAATGTTAATGGGATATTGAGCGGATGTTAAGTGTTGTTCAAGGCTTACATGATTCACAGGGTATCCGAAAATGTCAAATTGTTCCTTCGATCGCGAGCCGCTTATCAATTTTGATGGAATTATGCACAGCCTACTCGATATCAAATCGTTCTTCATGTTTCAAAGCCCTTATTGACTGACCTGAAGAGCAATCTTGATCATTGCAAAAAGCATTACACCAATTTCATCTACTTAAATTTCCATTCTTTTCACGGCAAGACCATCTCCTTACATCCCCCACCCGGAAGCTCACTTACAGCTAGAGGTACTCTTCTTTCCAGTAGTAGTGCCGTGGCAGTTCGGTTGAGGCATTATCGGTGGTTCTTGCCGTGTCTCCCCGCTCCCTCTGGAAATGTTGTCACGTTCGTCAGGCGGTCGGTTATTTGAATTGTTGTTTCTTTTCCCAACCAGTCAACGTAAACAAAACATAACCGAAAGAACAAGCTCGTGGAAAATGCTTTCAACTCCAAGTTAAATGTAGTTACAGAAAATTTAACCCAGAATAAAAAAAGAAGAAAAAAAAGCTGAACCTAGCCTGCCATGGGACCGACAGCCACCACAAGCTTCTGGAAGGCTCGTCCGCCGGCTGCAATGGGACAACTTTTACGGATATTGCATATTTCATAATTTGGGGGAGGGAAAAACTTTTCCCGACACACCAAGAGTTGTTCACAGTTTTTTTTTGTGAAAGGGATTTTCCAGCATGGAAAAAAAAAATGGTGACGGCATGCACTAAGACTAGACTCTGAATGATTGATAAAGCTCTTCCTCCCGGTCGGTTCCGGATTGTTGCATTCTCCGTCCAACCAGAGGTGGAAGTTTGATATGAAATATTCGCATCATCGCTGCTAATACCGACTGACAGCCTTTCAACTGACTGAAAGTGTTACTGGAAATTGCGATGAAGTGTGAGCTTGACAATGATAGGTTTGACCTTTGAACCGCAGCATCGGCAGGTGGATTTATGTTGTTCTATTGATGATGGGAATTTGACGTATGATTGAGATGTGTTTACTGAGCTTTGTAGTGCACTGCATACGCACTCAGATCCAATTCAGTCATATAGTCAGTAATCGAAATTGTTTAATTTAAATGAATATCAGAAATAACTGGAACATAATACACAATTGATTTCCGGTCACACAGAGTCAGCCCCGATATTGTATAAAGGGTGTTCACGATGAAATTGCCACACTATGAAATTGCTCTAACTTTTTAACCGTTGGGTAGAATTTAATGAAAATTTAGGTGGATTTAGTTCATAGTGCATTATTTACATCCTGCAAGTTTTAAAGTCCTGTGATCAAAACTCGCGGAAATGGAGTCGAAAGAATAGCTCGTGCGTGATAAAATCTTGCGCATTCATCACGAGAACAAGGATCTCTCGCATCGTTCCATCGCTAAAACGTTGGGAATCGCGAATTCCACGGTGTCGCGAGTGATTAAGCGGTTCGAGGAACGGTTGACCACCGATCGGAAGCCCAGAAGTGAAGGAAAAAGTATTCCGTACAACACCAAAAATCACAACCGCGTAGTTGGGGCCTTCAACCGAAATCCGAACGCCTCCGTTCGGGATGTGGCTGAGAAGCTGCACCTAAGCCGAAGTTTTGTCCAGAAGGCCAAAACTAAGGCTGGGCTTCGAACGTTCAAGGTACAAAAAGCCCCTAATCGCGACGAGAAGCAGAACAAGTCCGCCAAAACCCGTGCCAGGAAGTTGTACCTCAACATGCTGACGAAAGTTGAATGCTGCATCATGGACGACGAAACATATGTGAAGGCCGACTTCAAACAGATCCCAGGCAACCTGTTTTTTACGGCCAAGGATAAGTTCAGCGTTCCGGAGCATGTGCGCACTCAGAAGATGTCCAAATTTGCGAAGAAATTCCTGGTTTGGCAAGCCATCTGCACGTGCGGGAAGCGGAGTGCACCTTTCGTGACCCAGGACACGATGAACGGACAGGTGTACATAAACGAGTGCCTCCAGAAGCGGCTGCTTCCTCTCCTGAAGGCCCACAACGTCCCAACAATCTTCTGGCCGGATTTGGCCTCATGCCACTACTCCAAGGACGTGCTGAAGTGGTATGCGGACAATAAGGTCAATTTCGTGCCGAAAATGTTCAACCCTCCCAACACTCCGGAGCTCCGCCCCATCGAGAAGTACTGGGCGATTATGAAGCAGCTCCTTCTTAAACGACCTAAGGTAGTGAAGACAGTCGAGGAACTGAAGAAAGTATGGGTTTACATGCAAAAAACGGTTGATTCACAGGTTGTGCAGAATCTTATGGCCGGGGTTAAGGCCAAGGTGCGGGCATTTGCGTATGGACTGTAAATAAAATACGAGTAAAATGGTAAAATGAAGTTTAATAGTTATTTCTCAATCCCTGAAAATTTGATGGCAATCGGATGAAAACTCGAATTTTGCGAATCAATTTTGTGTGTGGCAATTTCATCGTGGACACCCTTTATTCGGTAGTTCATGAATGAATGCAGTAATTTGAATGAGGACGTATGGAAGACACACTGCTATTGGCCATGTGCCTATTTTGTTCATATTTTGACGATAAAGACTGTACTCGGAAAAAATGAGACACACAAAAAATCATTATTATTTGGTTTATATCCATTGCAGCGAGTATAATTTATTGTCGGTATACTAAATCTGATTGACTAGGATAATCGGGGATGATATCAGATTCCTTAAGTTTTCAATGAATATGGTTTGTTTCAGAGGATTTTGTCTAATACTTCTAATACTTATTAACCAAACGACATTTTAATTCTATTTTTATTCAAGTTTATTCGAAGAAAACAACCAAAGGTGACGTTTAAGTGAGTTCCGAACAACGGGTAAATCGTTAAGCACACTTTTCTCCTATTTTATTTTGTTTTAGTGTGTCTACAAGTGTCGCAATGTTCTGGGTGTGCCTGTTTGGTGCCGAAGATGCCGTTGTGTTGACAGCCCAAATTTTTATTTTTGCTGTGCCTGGCAACCAGGCAATGCATGTTGGCAAGGTTGCTGGTTTCTCATTTCTATAAGCTCAACTGTCAAAAGTGTTCCTCTGTGCGGCATGTGGTATGGGTTGAAAATCGAAGTTCCGCAGTTATGAAACATATTCGTCTTGTTGTGGCATACTGCTCTAAGTAACTTATCCTTGGTTGTGAATAATGTTGAATAGCATCTACAAAATGGATTAGTTCTGAAAGGAAGTATCTAAGTTCACCGGTCCATTTACTGTGAATCTTCAGGTATTTTTAGAGTAGCTCCGGAATCCGGATATCCACGAAGGATCGTTTGAAGACTTATTCGAAAAAAAAAATCATTCAGAGGCTGCATAGGAAAGCGGAACCTATGCTCACCATAATACATATATTCATCACATTCTGCAGTCATCCAACTTCAAACTTAAAAATATGTTTAATTTTTCCAATAAATGGACGTAGTAACCAAAAATATATAATCCTGGTAAATAACATTCTTGATTATAACTAAAAGCTACAAAAACGTTACGGAGACTTAAGTTTCTTAAAAATAATGAGCAATCAGATTTTCAACACAATTTCTTGATCTAACGATACTAGGGAATATACTCGAGCCAGACTCCAAGTTTTCTCTTCAATTGCACTATATCCTCACACATTTTTGTTGCGTAATTGCACAAACCATAAAAATCACACATCACTTATTACACTAGCCACACGAGAATCTACGAATACGTGATAAAATACTAGAAAACTATGGGATTAATTTGCACAATAATTTAAATACGCTTACACCTATTCTAGACTGTGTTAACAATCAACGTTATCGCTTGATGTTGCCAAATTATTTTATTATGACAATTATTCGAATGAAAAAGGTTTGGCAGTACTTTAATGTCACCTTTTTTGTGGGAGTGCTGAAAACCGCCCAAAGTTGAACTATTATATATTTTCAAAGATTAAATAAATAATAACATACTTATAATTGTATATTTTTTCAATATTTACCGAGAAACAAAATTACACTTTTAATAATATTTTTCCCTCTCTGTTGAATTTGGCGGCACTGTCATAACGCTAGTGTGCGTGTTCAATCATTCATAGAGCATTTTATGCCCAACGTTATGGTGAGTCTTGTTGTCAATATTCTCATGGAAGAATAACAAACAAACCCTTTCATTTTGTCTTGGTTATATGCATGCTACCCAACACACGTGAAGTGCTGTCAAATGATCTACTTCATTTTTGAGTGTAGTAGTGGAGAAAAGTGTTAACTTGTTTATATTTTTTCTTGATTAAAATCAGAACGATTAACATATGTACACAGATGGGACTAAGGTTTTTCGTGATATTATTAAAATAGATACATAGCAGTGGCAACTTTTCCGTATTAAATTAGAACAAAATTATCAGAATCGAATGTTTTATGTGTTGGATAAGGGAACGAATAAATTGTGAATAACTTGTGTAGGCAGTGTTCGGACTGATACTGGAAAAAAAACAAAATATTTGACTAGTCCTGGAAAAGCTGAAAACAGAGAAGACAATTCCAACTATCAAAGATAAAATTTCAATGAGCGATATTTTTTGAATCCTAGATGGTTTGAGCTGTTAAGTGGAATACCTGTAACTAGAAATCAGAAGAAAAATTAGTATTTTCCATTTTATTCCAACTACCTTTGCTTTTCTTGATAGATACGCGTATTTCGTCTACAATGTGCAGACTTCTTCAGTGTCTCGTACTCGTAACTCGAGTTATTAGTACGAGACACTGAAGAAGTCTGCACATTGTAGACGAAATACGCGTATCTGTCAAGATAAGCAAAGGTAGTTGGAATTAAATGGAAAATACTAATTTTTCTTCTAATTTCTAGATTTTTTTTCTGTAAAACATGCTGTTAAAATTTTGCTTTATACTGTTCTAGTAACATTTCCATGATAGCAATTGGAGTGAAGAACTCAGTTTGATGATTTGTGACATAAATGGCTTATCCTATACCACTAAACAAAATATTTAAACATAATTCTATACTGCTTACAAGCGCATGCCAGTCTTTTATGAATATAAGATCTGAAACGGCTGAATCAGGGGAGACTGTTTTAATCAGTTGTTAAGAAATAGGACTAAAATTTCTACATTTTCCAATTTATTTCTCTTTCAATGATACGAACATATGCTCTATCTATCGGGATAATGATTCGATGTATTAATGATTGATTACCAAATTATTACTATCATTTTAAAATACACCATCTAGAAAACCATCCGTTTCCTATCTGCTAAGAAGTTCGCTCAAATTTAGCCTTGTCGTATTTTGCCGAAGGGAATGTCTGTCAACTCCTTCTTACATCTAAGCTTGTTGCCAGAAAATTATGTTGCACATTGATTTAAAATTTATTTCATATTTAGATGATCTTAAATCACTATTTATTTTATGTTTCGTTCAGTCATTTGAGATTGATCTATGCTTAAAATTATATTGTTCATGAACTGGTACTTTCATATGCAATGAATACGTTTCGGAGCTATCGAACAGTACTTAACGATAAATAATGCTTCGCTGTTGAGCGGCAGTTATGGCATCAGTGTTACTTTGGGGAGAGCTCATGCATGTTACCTTTCTTACCTTTGTTAACAATTGCTATAGCGCACCTGTATTGTAACGTGAAGCCTGCTATCTCTTACATTTGCTTGTTTTCAAATGAAGTCTCACATTTCAAGCAAAACAATGCATTAGGTCCTAAGTAACATTGAGAGATTCTCTTCGTCGACTTTCTCTTTGGTTAATAGCTTGTCTATTAAACGATTTGCTGATGTTTTCAACGTACTGGATCCCTAATCACACTTTCTACTATCGTATTGTATGTTGAAAATAGTTGAACATGTTTTTCCATAGCTGTAGGAACCCAAAGAGAAAGTCGACAAAGAGAGTCTCTCAATGTTACTTAGGACCTAATGCATTGTTTTGCTTGATTTGTTGTCACAGATGATTTTTCTAATACTTCCATGAGAGTTAATGAAATAAGAACAACACATTGCCAATCTAGATATCAGTGACAAACTAAAAGTTTGGTCTTGTACGTCTGTCTCATAACCGCTAGTAGACGTGTTTGTGATCATAGCAATCGACATGTTTTGGTTGATTGTTTTCGAGGGCGGATGGGTAAAACGAAGAACAGGGTTGAGAAAATTATCGCCTTTCCACACATGCACGGAATCGCACTCATAAAATAGTGTTTTTTTTTTAATGTACAGATTGCGGAGCTGAAGAAAACATTTTCATGCTCGTTGCTGAAGTTATACGATAGATCACAAGCAAGCAGAGGGATTAACGTCTAAATATTGGCTGTTCTAAAAATAGATCACATACAGCTTCATCAAATGTCCTAGGTGCTGCATAAACTGCCTTAATCCTGATTCGTACCCTAGTAGCTGAAGTTCATAAGTTCAATTTTAATGTAAATGTTTTCCTGAAATACTAAAAAACAAATTGAGCCTTTGATGCTTGTCCCGTTGCGTCAGGCTTTAGAGATAAATGGTTTTGGATTGGAAAGATGATTCCAAAGCGTGCCTGAGTTATTAATTAAATGAGAATGGAAAATAAAACGATAAGATTAACAGGTATGGGTATGCAAATTCATTCATTAGTATACGATATTCAGTCGCACCCTCTCCCTTCGCATACAAAATTAAAACATTTCCGACCAGAAGGAAACAACAAAATTCTTTCAGGTTTTGTTATTCAGTTACGCTGTTTTTTTAACAGAGGTTGTTAGAATTCAGATCGCGGATGTTGTTAAAATAACAGAAATTGTAGCAACAAATCCTCAAGAGGTAACACAATTATAGCAAAATACATATGTTACATATATGACATAAACAAAACAAACTTTGTAACAGTTTTGTTATGATGTAGCAAAATCATATCAGCTAGTGTTAGAATTAATTTATTTCTTTACGCAGATTGTGCCTCCCAAGGCATTATATCTTAATCTATATATATAAAACAGAGTGGCATACGTAAGACCGCGCATAACTCGGGAACGGATCGTCCGATTTAAGTTGCTTTTTTTTGTTCTGTTCGGCTACGCTCAAGGAACATTTATAGATAGAGAAAGTTGGACAAATTTATGGGGAAAATGAAAATTTAGAAATGATAGATTTTCAATACATTATGTTTGGTAATTTTTCGTTTTGATCGAGTTATCCTTGACATGCAGCGGAGTTGACAGGTGTCCTCATTATTCTGCTTTTGGTTATTGTTCGTGGTCCATCTTCGTTCGAGTCGTTTCGGACTGTGGGTGGTCTACTATGCGCGATATATCGAGAGGCCTGTCAGCAGTTGCAATTGTTAGAAAACGACACACATTGGGATACAACACATTTCAATGCTATTGTTACTGTACCTGCAATCAAATTCGTACCCTGTTTGCGATCATCATCTCGACATGTTTTCCATCAAATGTAGTCGAATTGTGGAACAAATACAAGGAGGACATGGTTGAAGAAATTTTACATCGAGTTCGCACAACAACTGTGAATTACGAGCTGGAAATTAACAATAAGATGCGCAACGAGGCGCTGATTTTGGTTGAATACATGTGTTTACTCATGTGCGGCATGACTCCTCAGCAAGAGGACGTATACGACACTTTGGTGGAAGCGATTGACGAATGAAATGAAGTCGTGTTCTTCATCAATGTACCTTGCGGAACTTGCAAAAAGTACCTTATTTTATTACTATTAGCTTGGGTTCGCCCATGATCAGATATTGCGGTGGCGATTCCCTCTGCAGGGATTGCAGCCACATTGTTGGAAGGCGGTCGAACGGCTCAATCTGCGTTGAAGCTGCCGTTGAATCTCCAACTGACAGACGAACCGACATGCAACATTTCGAAGAATTCGGCAAGGACGAAAGTGTTGCAGTGTTGTAAGATCCTCATCTGGGACGAATGCATACTGGGACACAAACGTGCATTGGAGGACTCGATCGAACTATGCAAGATCTGCGCAGTAACTAGAGACCTTTTGGAGGCGCAATGATTTTGTTGCCAGGTGATTTTCGACAAACACTGTCTGTCATTTCACAAGCCTTAAGCTTTCGTATTTGGGGCGTATCGTAAAGAAGCGACAGTTGGCGAGAAATATGTGAGTTACCTTGCAAAACGATCCGTGTGCCGAGATTTTATCGAATCAATTGTTGGCGATTGGCAATGAATTGATTTCGTTCCCGCCGAATGTCTGCCATTTCACAACGACGAAACTCATTACGAGTGTTTTCCAAACACCAGCCAGAATTATGAGAACCACAATTGACGAAGGATGCCGGGAATTTGAATTTCATAATTCAAAATGTAATTCCTGGACAATTGCATTCATTCATCTTAATTGAGTGTGTGACTAAGCCGGACGAAGTAACCAATTATCCAACAAAATTCCTGAATTCATTCAATTTACCAGAATTAACACAATCTAATTTACGACTGAAGATTGGATCTGTTATCATCATGCTACAGAATCTCAATCAACCGAAATTGTGTGGTGGAACAAGATTGGTCGTTAAGCAACTCAAGAATAATGTCATTCAAGCAATGATACTCAAAGGAAAGTTCAAGGGCGAGGAAGTGCCCAAGAATTCTACTTATTTCAAATGATTTACCTGTTGAGTTCAAACCAATACAAGTTCGCCTGTAATTCACCATGACAATCAATAAATCACAAAGTCAATCTCGAATTAATCTCGAATGCCCATGCTTCTTGCATTGTTGTTTATTAATCTTTGTTTATTTACGCGCCGGATAATGGAACAAAGAATGAAGTCTACCACAAAGCACTGAATTGAACGAGCGCAAGATTCTGTCAACCTCTACAATCATGTTGATAAAGCATATAAATTCAAACAAATTCGAAAAGTGTTTCATTCAATCAATATCTAAAATTCAAGTTTCGTAATCTGTTACCGATCGCGAATGAACGATAAAAAAATTGAGGTGATAAGCAAGCCAAGTATAGCTTAAAGTAACCTAAAAATAAAATTATCATGAATATGCGGAATTATTCGAATCCTAAAATCGATTAACGCGGAACAAAGTTCGCCGGGTCAGCTAGTTTGTTATAAATATGTAATACCTTTATTCAGATGTAAATGTCCTTCACAAATTTACACCATAATCAGTTAGTCTTAACAAGATTTGTTATAGTTTTGATATGTTTATGTTATACGCTAATGGTCGGGTTGCCCAGGCTACGCCAATCAGCCTCTCCTTGTTTCAGCTGGTAGTCGTTTATGATCATATGACTCGTGGAGGCGTGAGGTAGGAACTTGTGAGGACCAGAGGTCTGTCGCACCCTCCTTCCAATTTGTCAACTCACCATTTGATGCCTTCTCAATCAACTGTTTTTACTGTATGTTAAAATTCATCAAATTGTAATAAAAAGTCCTCAAAAGATAACAAAATTATAGTAAACTATGATTTAGATATAACGTAAACAAAACAAACTTTGTAACAGTTTTGTTATGATGTAGCAAAATCATATCAGCTAGTGTTAGAATTAATTTATTTCTTTTCGCAGATTGTGCCTCGCGGGGCATTATATCTTAATTTATTATAAGTATGTTATAAAATTATCCAGACGAAAACATCTTTAACAAATTTATATCATAATCAGTTAGTTGTAACAAAGTTTGTTATAATTTTATAATTTTTATGTTAGGCCCTTCTGGTTGGGATCCCTTTTGGGCCATAAACTTTCTCAATCCAGCTCTCTTCTTTGATGTATAATACCGAATCATTTGCCTTTTTCCTGCCATGGCATTCCTACACTCAGGAAATTATCCGTACGATTTTCATACGATCGGAACTATGAACCACAAAGCAAGATTCCAAGACTCATTAGATATACTGAGTGAAAAAATCGAGAGGAATTCTTAGGAATATGGTATGGAAATTTGACAGAAAACATTATTGCTAATTTCATACGATTCTTCAATGGAAAGATGTTCATAGGACGAGCGTATGAAAATTTTCCTCACAGAAAAAACAAGTTACAAACGGGATTCGGACTAAGAACCTCGGGATCCACAGACGAACCTCTATCTCACGAGACTGAACACGCTTGTTTGAATGTATGTAATTTAAAATGTATGGAATGAGTCTTGGACTCTTGCTTTGTGGTTCATAGTTCCGATCGTATGAAAATCGTACGGATAATTTACTGAGTGTACGAAATCGTAGGAAATGATTATTGTTGCATTGGTCGAGAAAAACATACCTCTTATACACTTTCAATTGGCATCACTTATCAAGCGTGGTTAGTCTCGTTCATAGTCCCGTTCATAGTCCGATAATTTTCATACAATCGTCCTATGAACTTCTTTCCATTGAAGAATCGTATGGAAATTTGCAATAATATCTTTTGGAAAATTTCCTTACGATTCCTATGAGTTCCTCTCTTTTTTTTTTGCTTATTTATTTTCCGTTGGTCTATTTCCTATTGTTGTTGGCCTATTGTTGACAATCACCGACGCCAGGGAGACGACTCCATTAATCCTAGCTGAGGTCGGTGAACCAGTCTAAGGACGAAAGCCACTTTAATACAGAAAGAAGTAGAAGCAAATCGATTAGTTCAGTTGTTAGAAGAAAAACTGACACTTCTCTACGAGGGATTAGGACATACCATCTCTAAACAACCATACTATAGTTCGAAATAGTTATTTTGGGTAATTGATCATTCCCAATAAGCTAACCGTATAATAAGCAATAAACTTGAAATGTCAAACAATTCAAACTAATAAGTTCGAACAGCCATCCACTGGATGCCACAAACCACTAAATTCATCAATCCTCCAAACAACCCGCCGTCGACAGTGAAAGTGTTGTCCACTCCAGTGAATCGTATTTGAATCAGGACCCAGTTTTTGCGCACCCCGGCACATTCCAAATCTGAAATCGAACTTGTAAAACAAGAATTTCAACAGCTCCTATTCCGGCAGCGGACACACATAAACACACACCTGTTTTGCAGCATCATCCAGCTGACTTTTCGTTTGCTTTCGCTGGGTGCCGTTCATTCCGAGCAGACAGCGGCGCTGCCACCGGCCACCTACTTAATACCTTCTGATTGTTCTGTGGTGTTGTGTTCTCCGCCGCCGCCTCAATGAACCTGCAATCGCTGCCGCGTGCAATTGAAGAACGGTGCTGTGGTAGCGCCTTCCACTTTTACGGCAATTATCGGAAAACGACTTTCGCCGATGTTTCTTTTTTGTTCTTCAAATCATCTATTCCATCAAACCATGTGACGGTCGATGGGTGGGTTAGTTCCAACGATGCGTTGCAACCGAAATTTAAAATTCCGTTGTCCGACCACATCTAAATTCCCGAACGTCCCCCCCAATCAATACGTCATTCATTCGGGTCTGGCTGGTGTTGTACGCATCCCGCATTCCGGCAATGCTTCAATTCCCCCTCGAATGCGCTCGCTCGTACACTTGCTCTTGCTGCCTGCACCAGCTGACCTCAATGACTCGATATGTGAATACCGCAAAAATACACTCGAATACCGGTATTTGTAATTTGAATCGGTTCTTCTGTGTCCGTCTGTGTGGCGTGTGGTGTGTGGATCGATCGCACAACAAATCACGCCTGGCCTGGTCCGAGTCGGAGTCGGGTGAGACGGGATGAGGCGAGGCCTATTTTGCCCGGCTATCAATACCTCCTCCATGTGTGTGGTTTTTGGGCTTCTCACATAACGCTTCTGCTTTCTCGACTCGATACTTAAAATGATGGGAGGAAAAAATTGATTTGCTACCACTTCGGCACTAGACCTGTACTGGAAAGTGGAAAGAAGATAAATTGAAAACTTTGGTTAATTGTTGGTTATTTGGATGGTGATGATGTGTGATACGGAGGGGGGGTATTCCTTTGAAGGAAATTCACGGTGGGTGATTGATCGGAGCTAGTTTCTAGGTTAAATAAACTGTATAGAACATTGATTAGCAATCAGGTGCGAAGGAAACTAGTTCATACCGACTGGGTTGGCAACTGAGGTGAGGAGCTTCAGACTACTTGGATCATTTTTTTTTTTTTGAGAAATAGGCGGAAGTTCAATGATCTTACATAGACTTCCAACGTTTTGCAACGTTTGCAGTGATCGATGTGTTGAATTGATTATCACCTAGAATTTTACATGGTGATGCTGATTTGAAAATAACGGTTGTTAGAATTTTTACGTCAGAATATTATCACCTTGTGATTTGAGTATTGAGAAGAATGCTGCAACCGAGGTCAACAACCATATGCATGAATCATGGAAGAGTTGACTCCATAAGGAATCATTTGTCGAAGGTTTAGACATAAAGCAATCATGGAGAGCTAGTTAAAGTTTTGTTTCTTTCATCATAAAATGACCCCAATAAACTATTCGAATTATCTAGAAATGAGAAGAAAAATTAGTATTTTCCATTTAATTCCAACTAACTTTGCTTATCTTGACAGATACGCGTATTTCGTCTACAATGTGCAGACTTCTTCAGTGTCGTGTACTAATAACTCGACTAATATTCGAATAATCCAACTGCTTTTAGACTGGTTATGCTCTTGACTACGGATTATAAGAGACTCTCGTAAACTAAAAGCCGGATCTCGTAAAGAAATGTTTGCTATACCTTATGCACTAAATAAATTGGAGATGGGTTAATATACATGTACACCCATTTTCATAAATTAATACTCGCTTTGTTACGCTCTTTGCTGATAATTGTTGATGGCTGATCAAAAATTATGCAGAAAAAATGCAAAACTATCAATTTGATAAAGAGCTTTTATACTAAAAGGGACGGAAGATGGTAAACGATTTTGCAAAGATCTTGTTTATGGAAGTTCACATATTCCGTGTTTGCAAATATTTATTAGATTATTTTAGATATTTGGCACAAACATATTTTTCTACACTTCAACCTTTACAACTTTTTTTTATTTAATTTATTTAATAACAAGCAACTATCTTGTGCCTTCAAAATTTAAATGTATGTCATTTCGTGGCCTTAAAGTCAGAGTTTCCAAATTCAAATTGAAACGAAAAAAAAATAGAACAAAGAAACTGTTTTTTTAAGTCCCACCCTGAGGAAAAATAGAAAAAAACTGAAATAGAGCGATACGTAGATGAGATAGAAGCTAAGCTTATTCAGCAGAGTTTCATTAAATTTAAATATCTACAATTCTGTGGAAGCTAAAAATATTTCTAAATCATAAGAATTAAAAGTTCAAAAATGTATTATGAACAAAAAAAAAAACCACTCTGGTCATCACCATTAAAACTTAACGGTAGATCTTATTTTTAAATTAAGTCTTTCGAAGTCACCATGTGTCTTAAGTCAATGGCTTTTGAATTATCATTTTTTGTCGCGAAATTTTTCTATTCGTTCCATAGTGTTTTGGTGTGATTGGATATCGTAGGAGACTTGTGACCTAAAATGTTGCATATGTAGATATTTATTTAACTCAGTTTTTGGCCATCTTGGATTTAAACATGACTTTAAAAATCCATTGGGGTACCTCGGAAAACGTCGAGATGTGTTCAATGTTCTACATGCTTGATATTACAACTGGGACAATTCTCTTTCCCATGTGATTTGTGGAGTCACCTGGAAGGTATAGGTTCAAGTCACTTGTTGGATACTTCCCGTTGGGCACCGGGAACATGCCTGGGTGTCGACATTTTGGTACTGGACAATCAATATGTCAAGGCCAATTGTTCAAAAACTACCCGTATTCGTTGAAATGTCTTTCCAAAATATCGATCGGAATCGATGGACATTTCAAAGTGTTTATTAGCGCAGTTGCAAAATCCGAAATCTTGACTTTTTCCAATGAGTTCTATTTTCTTTTTTTCCTGCAACCGACCGACCCCTTAAAAGGTACACCCACAATAAAAATAAACATTCATATAAAACTTCTACTTTCCAAAACAATTAGGTGATTTTTTGACGTAGGACTACTAGATGCTCTTTGGTTTCTTTATTGAGGTACAATTAAGAAAAAAAATCGAATAGCAAGCGTCACGAAAAGTGGGTCAGATTTTGAGCATTATTATTTCAATATTGCGAATAGTATTTCGATTGCTTGGTAATAAAAAGTAATGAAGTCTTTCAAGTGAACAGTCGGTTTATTGATGGATTGGTCATGATTAGCGTTCTATTGAAATGCATGCATTCACACATTCACCTGCAGTCAAACGAAAGAGCAGGTATTCCTCGTTGTCTGCAAACGACGCGTTACTGGCAGTAAAAATAATATGGGCAAACCAATGGCAAAAACATTGTGACAAATTCCCGATCTCTGGAAAAAATTCTGATCTCTGATGTTCAAAGATTGACCGGATGACAGGTGTTAGGAAACTTGAAGTTGGTCTATTTTAGCTGTTTTTATTTATGTGTTGCTGATACAAATCAAGTATAAAGTTGTTCCAAATATAGACCACAACTGAAGATGCCCTTAAGTTTATTTGGAAGCCGTACAATCAACGCTTCTAATAACGTATGGATTAATAAAATAGACTTATTTCAGATGGCGATGCAAAAAAAAAATCGAAAGATTATTTAATGGACCACATTTTACTTACATTACACTGGTCGACAGAGATTTTAAGACCCAGATATTCATGTCAGTTTCCGTTAACTTGGGTCCCAAAACCACCGAAAATCGTACTTTGACCTCGTGCGATTTGTATTTTCCACAAATTGGCATCACAAATTTAACATTTGATATCTGATTTGATTGAGAGCCCCTTAAATGCCGCAGCTTAAATGTTAAAGTTCCAGAAGTGTTTTAAACTTTAACAAAAAAAAATTGCGAAGGAAAGTTTGCCGATCCAATTTTACCAGAAAAAAATATGACCGTTGAAAGGCAGCATATTTTATTTTTGTAGTGGCTAATTTAAACTTGGCGTACTCGTGTTCAACGTCCGATAGTATCGTTTTATTAGAGATGCCGAATCATAATTGCCGTTGGGGGTCTCTTGCACTATTTCAAAATATATAAAAAATAAAAATAGAAATCATTTTTTTATCACAAAAAATGCTTTGGACAATCCAAATGTATGTACTTGATGTAATTGTTGACCCCTTGAATTGGAACAGACAGTGGCCCAAGGGTGGGGGGGTTGGTGTCCGGTTGTTCGTGTTCTTCGAAGAAACAAATTTTCGTTCAACTAGTTGAGCCACGTTTTCAAAGTATTTGAAAGAATAGCAGCTTTCAATTTCACAACCTGCCCTACTCTAACGGAATTATCAATATTTTCTCTTTATTTTTTCGTTCAGCAACACAGATAAAAAGAAACATTGAATTTTCTGCGTTATCTAATGCACATAAAAGGAATGCTAGATTTGGCAGAAAATAATAAGATATTTCATGTAAATTTAAGCCAGATAAAGCCTAAATCAAGCCTGTTGTATTAAAGATTGCAAACATTGTTGTATGCAAACACTGTTTACGCCTTCTTTGGCTTAGAGTTAAATTAAGCGAAATATTACGCGCTTGTTAAAATTAATTATTTTTTTCTGTGAATAAATTACTGTCCACTCCTAGAACCTCTCATGTAGATGGGAAATTATCTGCTTCTGCAAAATGTCATTAAATAATTATTGATTTCAGATAATCTAAATATAAAATAAATTTAATTCAATGTTCAACATAATATTCTGGCAAAAAGTCTAGATGTGAGACGGAGCTGTTGAAGAAACTCCCTTCGGTACACGCGACCAAATGCAAAATACACAAAAGCAAAATTTGAGCAAACTTCTTCAGCAGGTAGGAAATTGATGGTTTTCTAGATGATGTATTTTAAATCTACAAAAAGGAGGCAATAAATTGGTAATAAATCAATCAAAACCGATAGATAGAGCTTATGTTTGCATCATTAAAAGTGAAATAATTTGAAATATGTTGGAGTTTTAGATCAATTCCCTATCAACTGATTAAAACAGTCACCCCTGATTTAGCCGTTCCTTGCCTGAAGTATCATGCTGCAATGTAACTCATTGTTAACCCCGTGATTGAAATACTCCTTCATTTCAGGAGAGGGTTGGAGCAGCCTTGGTAAAAACACCAGACCGCGTACGAGAGTTGAACTTGACTGCAAACACACTACCATGAGGCTGTAATTCACCACTTTAGTTTCGTGCTTAATAGGCTGATGCAAAATTTGAAATATTTGCTCCCCTAAGCTTAATCGACGCCAATTTGGGTCCTGACAGTCCACAAAAAATTTTAATATATTTGGTTTTAATTTGGCTTTGCACACGCTATTCAAAGTTTGTATGGGAATTAGTATGAAGAATCTCAAACTTACATTTCCAGATCCCTAAAATCTTGATATTATGTCCTTAAAACAAATCTTATAAACATTCATATAGTGTAAGTTGTCAACTATCAAAATGCCGAAGATACCTGACATGTAAATTGTATACAAAAATAGTTATTCAATAAAACATAAAATACACACTTAAGGTGTGATGTTTTATTGTTATTTTTGTTTTCTTATTATTTATATGTTTTTTTATATTTTATATTCATGTATTTTATGTATTTTATTTTATTTATATTATTATATTTATTTTATATATTTTATATTAATATATTTTATATACATTACATATTTTTTCTTCTTATTATTATATTTGATGAATAACTATTTTTGTATAAAATTTACATGTCAGGTATCTTCGGCATTTTGATAGTTGACAACTTTCACTATATGAATGTTTATAAGATTTGGTTTGAGGACATAATATCAAGATGTTAGGGATCTGGAAATGTAAGTTTGAGATTCTTCATACTAATTCCCATACAAACTTTGAATAGCGTGTGCAAAGCCAAATTAAAACCAAATGAGTTAAATTTTTTTGGGGACTATCAGGACCCAAATTGGCGTCGATTAAGATTAGGGGAGCAAATATTTCGAATTTTGCATCAGCCTAGTGCTTATAGATGAACCCGCAACGCAATGGACGTGACACGAGTGTACAAGCTCGTGTTTTGCTTTTAACACCGTGTTTACTTTTTGGGAAGATACCCGAGCGGAGTGGTTACGATCACAAGAAAACTCTGAATATACACCCAGTATGACACTGGTTGCCACGGATTTAATAATATGACTTATTGGTTTGTTTTCTTGGGCGCATAAGTTGATTGAGTTTAACAAGCGCGGCACGGTTAGAAATAAAATTAATAAACCACGCGTGTTTTCCTCAATCGGCCACAATCGGAAACACTCGGCTGTGGTGTTTGCCGAAACATCCAACACGATGTCCGAAGCCAAAACACGAGTACTGGCATTGGTGTTGTATCCACAGCGTTGCGTGTTAGTGTGAAAACACGAAGTCAAAGTGATGAATTTAATGCACTCACTAGCGTGGTAGAAAGTAGATCGGCGTGCAGTGTAGTGTTTGGACATGTCTGGTGGAGGGTTGGATTCAGTTTCACAGAGAGGACTTTCTATTTATCTGCGGATACAGAGATCTCAACAAAGTACTACGCTCAGTTGTAGTTTTGTGTACATGCGATGTGATATCAAGGTAGACAATTTACTTGAACTAATCGATGGGTGTGTTACTGAAGTGAAGTTGGACATCTCCTGGCGGAATGATTACTTGTGTTTAGCTGTTTCGATACAAATCGTTCAGTTATTGCAATATTCGGACAGACTATTGAGGCCTTCTTGAAGTTTTTCAGTGAGAGCATGAATCAATGGCTAAAATATTTACCTGCACTTAGTAATTCAGAAAAAGCACCAAAAATGAAAAAAGTGCCACTAAATTATTAAGGCCTGTGCCAACAAATAATGTGTGATCAGCATTAAAAATTAGAATGAGCAATAAAGATGAGAAAAGATCTTCGGATATCATGTGACCGGTAAATCTGTCAAATAACAGCAACAGCTATTAGTATATGTGCAATTAAATATGGCAGTATTTCCGCCAAATTATGTAATTTGAGCACTAAACTATTCGCATATGTCTTTTAATTTTGTTAGATTTTCCCATAAAAACAGTAAAAATGAGCAATGGATATTTATTTATCCATTGCTCATTTTATCTGTTTTTATGGGAAAATCCAACAAAATTAAAAGACATATGCGAATAGTTTAGTGCTCAAATTACATAATTTGGCGGAAATACTGCCATATTTAATTGCACATATACTAATAGCTGTTGCTTTATTTGATAGATTTACCGGTCACAATTAGATTATCCGAAGATCTTTTCTCATCTTTTATTGCTCATTCCTAATTTTTTAATGCTGATCACACATTATTTGTTGGCACAGGCCTTAATAATTTAATGGCACTTTTTTCATTTTTTATTGCTCAAATCTCTCTTTTAATTGATGATTAATTATGCTGCCTGAATCAATCGATCGTTGTAAGGAATGTATAGAAAATATGCTATTCACGTACATTTGCGTCGTAGGCTTGTATTTGTGATGATTTTAATGTGTTCATCATAGGGAAGGTCCATTAATTATGTCACGCAGTAAAGGGGGAGGGGGGGTTTGGGAAAACGTGACGATCCATACAAAAAAATTTGAAGGTCCATACAAAAAACGTGACAAGGGGGGGGGGGGTTATAAAAAGTAATTTTTTGCGTGACGTAATTAATGGACGTTCCCATAGCATGCTGTGCGATTGACTGCCGTCTTTCTTTTGTTTGCTTGTTTGCACAGTTTAAATCCTTCGTTTTTAAAATGTCGCGATGATAAGGGTGTAACTATGTGATTATTGGCGAAGCGCTTTGAAATTCATCACGCGCGTGTAACATCTACCATAACAAAGTTTAAGGAACACTGTTCTTTGGATGAACTGCCAGGGAGAGGCAGAAAACTCGGATCTTCCAAGCCTAAACTGGATCCAAAAGTGGTAGCTCTAACTCGGAACAACAAATCAATGTCGATACGTGATTGGGTCAAAACAGCGGGCGTCGGAATGATTCAACGTATCAAGAAACGGAAGACCTACAAGAAGCCAAAAATCACCAGACAGAGCGCAGAAGAGGAAATCGCAAAAACCCTTCCAGGTTCACAGTATTACACGGCCGTTGAAGGCGAGGATGTCAGCGATGTAGACAGGTCGATTCAAATAGAGAATTATGGTCGAAAAGTGCTGGTATGGCAAGCAACATGTTCCTACGGTATGAAACCTACCATTTTTCAACACTGCCAGATCAATTAATGTGGAAATCTATCTATCTGTTTGTCTGCAGACGAGGTTGTTGCCTTTATATCTGAAGCATACTTCACCTCCACTGTTTTGGCCGGATTTAACATCGGTGCATTACGCCAAAACAACTCTCAATTGGTTCATGGAAAAAGGTAGAGATTTCTTTGAGAAAGACATCAATCCGCCAAATTTTCCTCAACATTGGCCCATCGAACACTATTGGACGATTGCGAAGAAGGTCTTTAAAAAGATTGGTAAAGCAGCCGAGAATATTCAGGAGTTCTAAAAATTTGGGCTAAGGCGTCCAACAAAATGTGGTGAAACACTTGTCCGGAGCTTGATGAAAAGTGTTGGATCAAAGATTCGAAAATTCGTTCAATAATAATATTGATGTCATCCGGTCTCCACAATTTTCAAGTTCAATCCCGTACAATAAAGAGTCGTGAAAATTAGTTTGAACAGAACATCATATTTTTTATTATTTGAAAGTAAAATATGTGGATTACTTATATTCGAAACAGCCCTTATCTGTGTTCTTTTCAAAAGTTTCCTACCAAGAACAATGTTGATTGATTGTTTCAGAAGCTGACCACTCTCGAGATGCTCTCTAATTTTAGGTTTTTTAATTTGTTTTCCGATTTTCAAATGATGCCAAAGGAAGTCATACAACACCAAAAGTGAAGAATATGTGATACTTTTACTACTGGTTAAACTTTCATTCTCCAATACAGGCCTTCAGCACGATATTAAGCCTCCCGCCTTCGGCAAGGTGATAAGGTGACACACGGGAGGGGTACTTGTCAACTCAAGTAACATTGCCAAAACCATTCAGCTTAATTAAGTTTTATTGCAGTTTTATGAATGCCGCTAGAAATCAATTTGGTTTTAGTATGGCAGTAAGAGAGGCCAATTGGTTTCAAATTTTAGTCAGGTTTATAAGAACCTACATGGCTTCTTTACTACGATCTTAAAACCTTGTCTTTTAAAGTTAATTTAAATCCTATCAAAGGTTTTATTTTGACTGTATGAACTCGTAAAATGCTGTTGTTGAAATGCCTTTTTGGGACTTATTTGAATTATCATATTATGGTCAGTTGAAAAAGCATTTTGAAACCGTTCTGGCATTAAACAAGGCATTGAGGAAAATCGCCAAATGACCAAATAGTTCTAAAGTAGTCAATGCGAAGATAAATTGGCTTGTTGGTAAAACTGTGATGCCTTCCAATCGCCATATTGAATTATAAGAAATAATTGAATTGTGAAAACAAAAATCCAAATTTTAAATATAAGGTCTGTATTCACATTAATCCGGACACCTTCAAATCATTGTAACTTTTGAAATTTTGCACGTAGGAATGCAAAATTTCACTGTGGTATAGCTGAGAGTCTATGATGAAAAAGACTATGATTGATGTTTACATTTCATGTTTAGTATTCAAGATGGCGACGAAAGAAAAACAAGTGCGCGAGCGAATTTTGTACGGGCGTACGGCAAATCCTGACTTGTCAATACGGGACCTTGCAAAAACATTGGATTTGCCTAAATCCACTGTTCACGATGTGCTCAAATCATTTTCGGAACGTTTGACGGTGGAGAGGAAACCGAGAAGTGACAAAAACATTGGACGCGCTGATCCTGTCATGGACCGAAAGGTGAAAAGGATATTAACGAAAAACCCAAATCTCTCCATTCGAACGGTGGCTCGTAAAATAGGGATGTCGCCTGGTTTTGTCCAAAAATCAAAACAACGTTTGGGACTTAAGTCGTATAAAGTAAAAACAGTTCCAAATCGCAACGACAAACAGAACTTGGCAGCAAAATCACGGGCTCGACGTTTGTACTGCGAATATTTGACGAAGTTTTCATGCGTTGTTATGGACGATGAAACTTATGTCCTGGAGGATTTCAAGCAGCTTCCAGGGCTGGCTTTTTATTCTGCTATGGCCAGAAATGCTACAGCTGAGCATTTCAGAACGAAGAAGGCATCGAAATTTCCCAAAAAATACCTTGTGTGGCAAGCAATTTGCACGTGTGGCAAAAAGAGTAAATCTTTCGTCACTACAGGCACAATCAACAAGGAGATCTATCAGAAAGAGTGTCTGTAGAAGCGATTGCTACCCTTCATCAAAAGTCACAAAGAAAAACCTTTGTTCTGGCCCGATTTGGCATCATGCCACTATGCTAAAACTGTGATGGAGTGGTACCAAGCAAATCAAGTGAACATTGTACCAAAAACCTCAAACTCGCCAAATTGCCCAGAGCTACGACCAATCGAGAGATATTGGGCTCTGATGAAGCGGAAGCTTTCTGGAAAGAAGCAAGGAATCAAAGACATCAAACACTTCCAGCAAATTTGGACAAAGACGGCTTCTACGATTTCTGAAGAGTCTGTACAAACTCTAATGGACGGAGTTGAGCGCAAAGTTCGAAAATTTTATGCAAATACCGAATAACTATGTTTTGTCTTCACGAATTGTTAAAACACATCCCATGAATCTGAAATAAACAACTACGACGGAAATATAATGCGAAATTTATGTTTTATTCATGTTTTGAGGTGTCCGGATTATTGCGGATACAGACCTTAATACAAATGAACTGAAGATCAGAGACCAATTTTGACATTCTTTTAGATAACCTTATTGAATTTCACAAATCTTCAGAGAATTGATGATTAATTAATCGAATATATTTGAAAGAAATTTTTCTGTTGGGATGTTAATTCGCAAATCTTCGAGGCATTATTTCGGCCTTTATCATATCAATATCAACGCAATAAATTAAATGCGCACATGATTTGGAGCACGATACGCTGTGTAAAACTCAGTTTGTTTTGGATATTTTGCCATCAAAAAAACGCTCCACAATACTAAATTTTTCTTACAGTAATATAGAATTGTTAGAATATATTCATCATCAGTTTGCTCATCATTTAAAATCCAGCAGTTTTTTCGTTTAGTAAAATGCAAATGAAATACAGTCACTTTCAGTTCCGCTTATAAGCAGAATATGAAAGAACAAATTTTCATTGAACTTTGTTTTGATTTTGAACGTAGCAACTGCTTTCGAATTTTCGATGATGACTGAAAATTGATGATGAATCCTTCAACCTTAATTGAATCGGAAGAGCAGAGAATCGACCAAAGCAGAACAACAAAAACCAACCACGATATCACCGTGAAGTTTTACAACTGTGACCGTTAGTCTTATTCGGTTTGATGGCAGCCAATAGGTTTGTAGAAGGTTCTCAATTATCATAACATCTTTCCTTAGAACTTTTTTTAAATTCGGTCTTATAAAGAATTTGTTAATTAGTTTTTTTCGTTATTGAACGTTCATAGAGGCCACTTTGGTACACATTTTGGCTCTAAAGATGTACAAGAAGTGTATCAGAAAATAAGCTATCCACAAACTTTCTTTCAAATTATGGTGAAAGTCCGATATTTTATTCATAACAAAGAGCATCCTCTATTGTTACGAGGTTAAACTTGAGCATAATGCCGACCGGATGAAGTTTAAGTTATTCTTCACGATTTTCGAACTTTGGATTGAATGCTCTTCATCAAGTTCCGGCAAGTGCTGCAGTACTGCATGTTTTGTACGCTCGAGACCCAAATTTGTTTGAACTCCCTGCATGTTCCCAGCCGCTCGCTATACCAGTCTTCTTGGCGACCCTCTTCAACAGATTGCCCAGTAACGTTCGATGGGTCGAAGCTGAGGGCAATCTGGTGGATTGATATTTTTTCTCAACGAAATCTATACCCTTTTCCGCAAGCCAATTGAGAGTGGTTTTGGCATATGAGCCAGACGCTAAATCCGGCCAAAACGGTGGAGTGTACTATGCTTCTTATAAAGGCAACAACCTCTTCTGAGACACCAGATCGATAGATTTCCGCATTTATAGTTCCGGTAGTGTAAAAATGGTTGACTTCAAACCACAGAACATATTGCTTGCCGCTACCTAGTACCTTTCGACCGAATCTCTCCGACTTGAATCGACCTGTCCGCACCGCTCACATCCTCGCCAACGACGGCAGTAAAGTATTGTGGACCTGGAAGGGTTTTGAGTCCTCCTTTACATAGGTCCACGTCCATCAAAACGTGCGTGCATCCGGACGCTGCAAAAGACGCGAATACAATTTCCGGGCCCCTGTTGCTGCTCGCTTCTTCTGTTCTGCACTTTGTTTCGAGATTTTCTGCTTCTTGTAGGTCTTCAGGTGGTTTCGTCTCTGATACGCTGATCATTCCGACACTCGTTCCTGCTTTTCTGGCCAAATCACGTATTGACATTGATTTGTTCTTCATGATTAGAGATACCAATTTCTGCTCCAGTTCCGGAAGTTGGAAGAACCGGGTTTTCTGCCTCTTCCTGGTAGCTCATCCAAAGAATAGTGTTCCCCAAACTTATTAATGATGGTTTTAACACTCGCATGATGAATTCCAAACCGCTTCGCCAATTTTCGCATAGTAATACCCTTCCTCACTTAGCCATGTGTCCAGAACCTTAATTTTCACTTCCTTTCAATACGCGACATTTTGAAAACGCAGAATTTGAACCGCACAAACAAGTAAACAAAAGAAAGCTGACAGTCAAACGCACAGCATGCAGTGTTCAAAGTATAAAAACCATCACAAATACATGCGTACAACGCAAATGTATGTGGATAGCTTATATTCGATACACTCGTTAGAGGAGGTTTGGTGTGCAAAACAGTTTTGAATGTGGTTTTATCAACAAACCCGGAGGAGGGCTATACGGCTGGAATAAAACTAAAATTGTTACTTGGGAAGTGTACCTCTAAACATGTAGAATAACGTTAACTACGTCAAAACCGTTTGATAATAGTAATGATTAGTTTGCCTCTAGAACAACTTACGAAAAAAGGCAAGCCTCACAGCAGATGTGAATAGTTTTGCTCACATTGAGCATTCCATAAGTATTCCAGCAGCTAACACAATCAAATTAAAATAAAAAGCATTAATTCTCATTATTCGTTCAGACTGCTCCAATTTGATGGCAGAACAAAATCTTAAACATCTTCACCAGTAGCCACATTGACCTCCACGTCGTTTTTTGTTCTTCGAGCATAAACTCTTCTTCGCAGAAATTTCCATAGATTTCATTCCGTCTGGACCCGGCCCTACCATGCCTAGAAATGGAGCCTAGGTTAGATGAAAGTAGTGATGTGAAAAAACCACTTCTAAACGACAGTCCCAGCGACCGGCCAAACTGGAAAATCCTGTTTGCACATTCGTTCTAGAACAGGGGAAAAAAGTGTGGAAACTGTGGACGCGCGCCTGCAAACGAAGAACGACGTTGTAAAACACCGCCGTTGACCGCCGAGCCTAGGCCCTGGATTCCCCGGAGTGGCATGGAAAGTGTAACCGTGTGAAACAAAGCAATGAACTTAAATGCAAATTTGCTCACTCGTGTCAGAGTTCTTTAATGTTTCATGACGGCTTATGGGGAGCGGTTGGGATGGGCGATGTTCTTAGCTGGTGTTATTGCATTACAGTTGAGCTTTTCCTTTTCTTTCAACGCAATCATTGAATTAATTGCTTCGAGTTTGGATCTTTGGATGAATTTGGGGGGGAAACGAATACCGCAGACAATATTTTTCGTGCCACGGACATAATAAGCCTGGCGCTCGTCCATGGCAGTGTTCCGCAAAAGCAAATTGCCTTTCCTGCAGATGAAATAGAGCTAAGCGGATTACGCTTCTGGATGGAAGGAAGGAACCGAGCGAAGTAGAACTCAAGCCTCCACGATGGTTTCTTCGATCAAACCTCATAGCAACTCACACATACACACACATACACGTGCCGTACCGCATTATTATTCATGATTGTTTGCAATTCATAGCGGACAGTTGAAATAATGGTACGCTGGATGGCAAGAACAGTTTGATACGCTTGTTCGTCTGTATTTATGATACGTAGTGGCGGCAGCAGTTGGAAATTGTATGTGTGTGTGTTTGGGGCAGATTCGCGAGATGGAAAATTGGTTTGTTTGTGATTACTACCCTTCGCTTGTGTGGGGGGTCTCGAAATGGGGCTCGGTTTGGTCCATTTCGAAGTAACGGAAATTGTTTGAAGTAGGGTACAAACCACCAGACGGTGCGGTTTAATTGCACCTTTTGATGCAATCGAGATCGGAACCACAACAATAAACACAACGATTTTTAAACAGTGATTGAAAACGGAGATTGAAATACCAATCGATGAGTTGTTTAACCAAAACGAGCAAACATAGATAAGATTTTATGTGATCACAAAACAGGACCTCAAAAGAGCATTGATGGAGAACTCTTCGGAATCGAATTGTTTCCAAACACGCAATGGGAAAGCCATCATTTTACTTTCTCCCGTTTTGCTTTCATTTTTAAAACGATAAACAATTCCCGAAGTTGCATGTCTTCACTGTAATTGCTCGATTGTTACCCTGGTCTCTTAAATCAAACGGCGAATGTCTCAAATATTTGTGCAAATCTCGGTATCACTTTCCTCTGAGAAAAACAAGCCTCTAATACCTGTGGCACTTTCATCCCCCACCCACACAGCCGGCGACAAAACTCGGAGACACCTTTTTTTTCGAGCGAGAGAGATAATTAAAAGCATCACGCCGAAATTCTCCCACGATTGAGGTCACCTTCACGACTGACTGACTGACTGACTGACTACTAGCACGAAGACAGTGATGGCACACCGCCGTCGTCGGCGCGCATTGAATGACAATCGCTTATGGCATAGAAACCATCGCGCGACACATTTTCCAGGCCTCAAAACTTGCTCGCAAGACCTAGATGTCCGCGGCAGTGCGGTGGCGGTCAACTGAACTTGCTGTCCCCTTGTTTGGTCATCACCTGCAACCGCAAAGCTCCCCTTCGCCCCCCCCCCCCCCCCCCTTCCAAACCCAGCGGGTTCAGCCAGTATGCCTCATTTCCGCACTCGTCGCAGCTAATTAAATCATATTCCGTTGTTGATGTTGCTGGCTTGTACCTACTATGCTGCGCTTATCGAGAGCCATCTTGATCCACTTTTTCCCCCTCATCGGAGATAAGCACAACGTTGTTTAGTGTGTTGCTGTTGTTTGAAAATAATGCTGAATGGGGAATGGGGGGAGGGGGGAAGTTCCCACTCGGTGATCTAATTCCGCGCTCGCACACACTTGCTGCACTGTGCTCGGAGGTAATTTATGCTCTTTTGTGCGTTGGATTTTTTTTATGTATATTCCGTAGTCACACTTCAAGGGGGGAGCGTTTGGATTGGTAACATGGCGATTGGAAAACGGTACGCATAAAGCTGCCACACGAAACGACGGCAACAAGTCGCTGTTGAATTTAGGAGAAAATGCGTTAATGGGTAAATCATAACGATGTTTAAACCATTTGAATTATTGAAAATTCCACGGAATAAGAATATAATAATTCTCAGAATTCGGAAACCTCAATCAATAGAAAACTAGTGATTTAGAGTTGCCTCACTGCTTTAGAACCCCTTGGTTCCAAGTACACCTTCCACCTTTCATTCTTGCGCTTCTCGGTACTAGAATTTTCGTTTTTGTTTTGATCCACTGTGCTATTTTGACAGAATATTTGAGGGATGGTCCGTTGTGTTCAATGGTTTTAGGGGTGATTCAATAAACTTAGGACCGAGCTTGGGATCTGTGCTAGAAACGATATCCACTTTCTTCATGAATATCCAGCTCCTGGTAATATGAAGGGTTGATTCTTTTTAGGAAAATAATTCTCCCGTTTTATCTTTTCCTCCAAAATGTAATTAAAATGCTTTTTTTTTTATTTATTTTTTATTTATTTTTATTTTTGTTTAGAGCAATGATATTTTTTAATTAGAAATAAATTTGGTTTCAAATTCTTCATTCAGAATTCCATACCTTCAAAAAGTTTGCATATTACGAAAAATTTTCGAAAAAAATTGAGAAAATCATACTTCGGACTTATTTGAGGTTTTGGCAGCCTATGGCACTTTGCTTTAGTTGGCGTAAACAGTCGGATGAGTAAGTTGACGTTGAGTGAATTATCAATGATAATTCAGTATATTTGCCATATTTAGGTAAGAAAATACCACTAGTGTCAAAAGTTTTGTTTCTCAAACCATTTTGAACCACACTACGCAAATTCATTAAAAGTTTCGCTTACAACTTTTTTTGTTATTTTAAGATGCATTAAAAAGCTTTTGTTTATACACTCATATTTTGAAAAATTTTTAGGAAAAAGATAAAAAAAATCATGCCTTGGGATTTAGAGTGGAGTATGAATTTTTTCCGTTGTCTTACTTTACTTTACTTAAATTTTAGTCTCATGAAAACAATGGTATGATTATTTTCCTAGTTTGAAAATCAGCCTATCGTTAAAGAAACAAGAGTGTTATAAAACAACATTAATAAAACCCTGGTCGAGGAATATTTGTCTTGACTGCTTCCCCCAAAACCTCATGAAGACTAAAATGTGTCTAGTTGGCCCACCCTGGCAGAGGCTTTGAAGGGTATATTTAAGAGACAGCTCTAGATCGGATTAAAACAAAAAGATTTTATTGTGACTGAATTAAAAGCAGTTTGCAAACCATCGGAAAACTACAATAAAAGAAATGTGACATCTATAAAAACCTCTTGCATGCCACTTCCACTAGACGCTTTCCAAAATCACTCAAACAGTTTTATTCTTATTAAAGACTGTATTCGATGAAATTTGGACACACAAAATAGATCACCAAAAATTTTCCTTGAGCCCGATTCTTTTCAAACTTTCTGGATATAAATTATGGTTTATTGAACCTCTTCTCCCAACCCAAATGCCCGCACCTTTGCTTTGACCCCTTTCATCAAATTTTGGGCAATGATGACTTGCTTACTTACTTTTAACCACACTTTCTTTAGTTCAAGTTCATTTTCTATCAGTTTTGGAGTTTTAACGAGCTTTGCCTTCATGATTGCCCAAAATTTTTCAATTGGGCGAAGTTCCGGAGTGTTTGGAGGGTTGACGTCTTTTGGTACAAAAACTACATTATTATCTTTGTACCAGTCTAAGACGGGCCGGGCATAGTGGCAAGATGCCAAATCCGGCCAAAACAGTGTCGGGCCATCGTGAGATTTCAAAAGGGCAGAAGTCGTTTTTGGAGGCATTCGTCCTTGTAGATTTGTCCGTTGGCGGTCCCAGAAGTGATGAAGGGCTGACTCATTTTGCCACATCCGCAGATCGCTTGCCAGACAAGGAATTTTTTGGCGAATTTCGACAGTTTCTTCTTCCGTACACTCTCCGGAATGGCCAACTTTGAGGTGGCGACGTAGTGTTCCTGTCCTGGCATTTGTTTGGTGTCGGCTTTAATGTAGGTCTCATCGTCCATCACAATGCAGAACGGTTTTGTGAGCCACTCCCTGTACAGTTTTCTTGCACGAGTTTTGGCCACCGAGTTCTGTTTATTGCTCCAGTTTGACGCCTTCTGGACCTTGTACACATGTAATCCAGAACGTTTCATTGTTTTCTGCACAATTTGAAACTTTCACCTTTTTCGCAACATCCCTGATCGAAATGTTGGGATAACGCTTAAATTGGTTCAATACCATCCTGGCCTTCTCCGGATTTCATGTGCTACGTTTTTGCCACTACCATTTCAATAATTTTTACCCACACGCTAAAAAGCTACGAACAATTGCGTGTGTCCAAATTTCATGGAACACAGTCTTTACAATCGTATTCTTAAATTTCATTCACTTTCAAAAAATTCATTTCGACAAAAATAACTCAGATTGTAAAAAATATACCCCATGTCAAATAAAACGTCAGTATTCTCAAACGGAGAAGAGAGATTGTGCAGTCTAGTGTATTCCGCTTTCTATTTATTGATATTGATTTATATTTTTGGACGATTGTGATGTGATGTGATAGGAAGCCACCACCAGTGCAGAGCTTGCCGTGGTGTACGGTTCCTCCTAATCGCAAGATCAAACTGTACATTCCTGTAATCCTCACTATTCCGTTGTATGAAGGGCCAAAAACGGGGGTGTGGACCCGTAAGCAGAAGCACTTACACGAAACCCACGGAAAGGATATAGAATCTCCTTCCAACGAAACGCTCTTATTACAGGAAATGAACAGTAAGCAATACACATTAGGATTTCCGTCTCGTGGTTTGTTAAAAATAGGGTTAGCAAACTCACTGTTGGAAAATAATTAGACCTTCACTGATCTCGATCTGATGTTTTCCATCAAGGAAGGCATAATTGTCATCCATGACTTGGGCCAGATAACCACGAATCCCTCATCAAGCCAACACTTTGTCTGGCACCCTGTATTCCCCCCTTACCCGTTACGGTTAAACATTGAAGTAGATCAGTCTAATCAACAAAGATAAAATTTTAAAGAAAATATATTTGATGTGTATATATTTTTTTTTAATCAACAAAATATTGTTTAAATCGAAGGAAGCAGTTTGAGTGATCGAAGCCTGGTTTGATGGTTTCTGAAATAAATAAAGTATCCAATCATAATACCATTAAACATAAATATTTAAATACAATTCTATACTACTTATAAACACATGTCAGTATTTTATAAAATAGTAGTTGAAGTTCAGAAAGATAATTTTAACACTGTTTCACTTTAAGCTGAAATGCAGAAAAACAAATTGAGTTTTAAATTGTCGTGCTGCTCCATGCTCTAAAATGCAAAAGTAATTGGAAAGGATCACACCAGAACGTGCTGAAATTATTAATTAAATGAGAATAGAATATAAACCCTGCCTGTACAGGATCTTCAGTCGAAGTCACTCACCTTGCCATTGTAAAATTGACAATATTGCCGAGGCTGCGTCAAGCAGCGTCATCATGCAGAAATGCTGAAAAACCAATCAAGCCTCTTTTGTTTGTCATATTGCTTCATGTTAAAATGTGTAGATACTGTGGAAAAATGTATCTATGTGCCTATAACCACAATGGAACTGACTTTTAACTTCGGGTCTTGATAAAAAAAATCCTTACTGAGCTCTTGCGGCAGGTCCAGCCGGCCAGTTCAGCACAAGGGGCACGGTTATTGTGGCAGTATGAATCAATCAGAGCGTGGCGCAAATATGATGTCATTTTCGACCAATAGCTTTGTGCATCCTGACATTTTTCTTTTAAGTACTTTATAATTAATTACTTTAAAACAATAAAATGAATTAAGTGAGCAACATGGACTCAGCTTTGATGTTCTACCTTTCGAATGAAATACTTATCGTAAAATGTCTGTGGGCCAGTCAGGAAATATATCAAACCGGCGTAACGCTTTCGATTTCAGAAATTTTAGAACGGCGCCCCTATACAGGAATAAAAAAGAGAGACGTAATTCCTACGTCAAAAAGCATATAGCATAACCTGTTGCTGTAGTTTCCTCCAAAGCGATAAGCATTATGAACAGCTTCGTCAATGACATTTCCGAGCGGATTGAAAGCGTAACTTATCAATTGGCGGATGGCCCTGGCGTCTCTGGAAATTCAAACCGCCGTGCGATCTTGCTGCCGGTAGAGCTAGTCAAACACGCGGCTTTCGAGTGAACCGAAGCCGTGGCCTAGTGAACCAGCTTTACGAAAAAAATAACCTTTTCCCTTGAACCCAAAATGGCCCTTTTCAGGTTTGGAACGAAACCAATTTTTGCCACTTTTTAAACAATCAAGCGATTTGGACTGCACATTGCTGCAAAGTTCTACGTCACCTTTGCGCACAACCCTATTGGAGCTCTACCTTGTAGTTTTTTATCCAAATTTAACCATATAAAATAAATTAAAGATAACATATTTTAAGAATTTAAATTTGATGTTTTAATTGTGATATTTTCATTTAAGAGAATGTTTTTTTTCCAGTTTACTTTTCACAGGGACATTTTGCTCTTTTCAGACTTTTTTTTTGTAAAAGGAACGACTGTTTTCCTAAAACTGTTGTATCAAAAACACGGAAGCCCTTCTCAAAAATTACCCTTCAGTCAAAACAATAGATCATTTTGTCAAAAACGTATTTTGTTCTAATGAATACGTTTGCGAAATTTGATCCAAATCCACGCGGCTTGTTCCAAATTTTTACATTTCATGGCCAAAACCGGCCATGAAATGTTAAACTGCTTTAATTTGTCGACATTTGCTTAAATAAAGCCTGTCCACGTTAAGTTTTGAACACCAAAATACTAGCAGCAAAAATAACATTTAATGCAACAAAACAGATTGAATAGAAGTATTGAAAATTGAGAGAAAGAGCATGGGTAAAGTAGTACTCGAACCTAGGACGTTACCTTTGCCTAACATCCCACTGCAGGATAGGTCAAGGCACGGACGAATCCGCCACCTCAACAGGCAAAAGTATCGTGTTGTATCGCGCTCATGTTCCACTGATAGCTTGTGAGAGTTTCTAGCGGAAATTTGTACACACTATGTTTTGATGTGTGCATGGAAGAGGAACTAAAAGAAAACAGATCATTTATTTCACAACAATAGAGTAATATCTACATTAGGAACAGTAGATTGAGCCTTCTCTCTGAAAAATTCTCGTACTTTCTGTAGTACACCCGCTATCAGGCTCCGTACGGTATCCTCAGATATGCCCGCCGTGACGATTCTCCATCTTCTCCTGAAATCATCTGTACCATTTACTTTCTTCTTAGTTTTGAAGAGTGTCCGCTTAACTGGAGCCCTGTACAACTCTATTGGGCGAATACCTGGACAGTTTGGTGGATTGGCTGTTCTGGCACGTATTTGAACTCTTGTACCTTATACCATTCCAAAACAGAGCTGTAGAGTCGTGGCTTCTGATAAACGGTGGCAACCGCTTTTGCCGACATTCTTTCTCGTACACATCCTTATTGATAGTGCTGGTAGAGATGAAACTTTGAGATTTTCGACCACAACTACATATGGCCTGCCAAATAATATACTTCTTTGGGAATTTGGACACCTTTTTTCCGGAAATACTCGGCAACGGCGTTCCTTTGAACTGCAGTATAAAACGCTAGACTCGGAAAGTGTTTGAAGTCTTCAAGTATGTATGTTTCGTCGTTGGTAATGATACAAGAAAGTGTCTGCAAAAAAAATGGTGAAAAGATTCCCAGTACGGCTTCTTGCAGTGGAATGTGGCTTTTTATCCTTTTTCAATGTGTACGCTTTCAGTCATTGCTTTTGTTTCAGTTTGCGTACATATGATTTGGACTTCCCAACTCTAAGGGCCACATGTCACACAAAAAGATTGGAATTTTACTTAATAATGGCTAAAATCTTCCTGTCCATTTGTCGGGGTCTTTTAGATTTGTTCCACTTCCAACCTTCCGATCCACAGTCAAGCGCTGGTCAAATGATTTGCAAACACAAAACACGGTACTTTTTGGTAGTTAAATAAATTCGGATAATGCTGCCGTTCGTACAAAATGCGTTTCCACACTTCCAGTTGACTCTAAGTCATGATACTGAATGTAACAAGAACGTAAAGATGTTGTACCATGAAATAAAGTGAAGAGTTTCAGCTGTCATATAAGTGAAACATTTTAACAATCCGTGATATAATTCAAATTCTATAGACTTTTCCAGAAAGTTTAAGCACACTTTCAAAATAACAAAAAAGGTCATGTTTTTTTAGTTTTAATAATTTTATTTGGCAAATCATATTTGTATTTGTGTTTAATATGATATTTTACTCTCGTTTAATCAAAATATTTAATCATAGCCAAGACTCTTAACTTTTCCTCAATGTCGTCCGCTGGTTTTAAGAATCTTCGAAGCTTTGCTTTGGTTAAAGCCCAAAAAGTCTCGATTGACCGTGCTTCCGGGCAGTTCGGCGGATTGATGTCTTTCGGCACGAAACATACATTTTGACTATTGTTCCATTCTAAAGTGTCCTTTGCGTAATGACGTGACGCCAAATCAGGCCAAAACACTACTTGACCTTCGTGCTGCCTGATCATCGGCAATAATCGCTTCTGGAGACAGTCCTTAACGTATTTCTGAGTGTTCATCGTCTCCGTTGTGATGTACGGACTAGATGTTTTACCACACTCACATATTGCCTGCCAAACCATAACCTTCTTACCGAATTTTTCAGTAAAAATTGCCTTCTCCGTTTCGGGGATGTCTTTGTCTTCGCTTACAGTATAGAATTGTGCTCCGGGAAGCGTTCTGTAATCTAGTTTCACATATGTTTCATCGTCCATTATTATACATCCAGAATTTCTACACAAAAACGAATTGAGAGTTTGCGAGCCCGTGGTTTCACGGATGCGGCCTGTTTTGGGTTACTTTTGGGTTTTTTTCTGCTTTCGGTATGTTTTCTAGCCCAAGTCTTTCCTTGGCACGCATGACGTTACTCGACGAGGTCCCTAGTTTTTTCGCAACATCCCGAACGGAAGTTGCTGGTTTTCGTTTGTAGGCATCCCTGATCTTTTTATCGATATCCGGATTAACAGGACTGGATTTCCGACCACTCTTCGGTGCATCTTCAAACGTACACTGTTCTCTATATTTTCAAATCGCAGATCGTACCGCCCCGACGCTTACACCCTCTTCCTTAACCAATTTTCTCAAGGAGAGTCCGCTCACTTTTGTGCAAGTTACTTTTTAGTTGTTCCGGAGTAAGACCGCGCGTTTGGATAGGTAACACAAAACTGAGCACTTTTTTGATGCAATTTCATTCAGAAATGTGCAAACAAAAGGATGCAGTCAAAACATGTTGAAATATTTCATTATATTTAAAGTGACTGTTAAAATAAGGTGTGCTTATACTTTCTGGAACAGTCGTTA
This sequence comes from Aedes japonicus, assembly GCA_034211315.2. Classification (NCBI taxonomy): domain Eukaryota; kingdom Metazoa; phylum Arthropoda; class Insecta; order Diptera; family Culicidae; genus Aedes; species Aedes japonicus. The sequence continues at coordinate 93,403 of JASCZW010000486.1, forward strand.
CACTGGAAGAAAAGTGTTCGAAATTTGACGTGAACCGGCCTTAATCATTATATTGTGCAAATATATTGTAAGCAATCTACGTTTGGCTTTTTCCAAAATTTGCTTCATGGTATTCCGGTACTACCTCGTATTCCCAGTGACACGGAGAAGGAGCATTTTGTACGAAGATTAAGTATTCAATTGCTTTGTGAAATTTTGTGTTTTTCCATAAAGACGATAATGATGTAAATACATAGAAGTCGTAAGTGCAATTGGTAAATAGAAGGTCTAGACACAAATGTCGTTGATTTCTAAGATCAATAGGCCAAAGTTTTAAACGTTGTCGAATAGAAATTGTAATGTTTCGTTGCCTATGACTGGAAGTTAAAGTGATTCATTTTCAATGTGTGTGATAAAGTCGGCATGGCGATTGAAATTCTGGGTATACTCGTACACTCGGATTTCACTGTGAATATACCAGTGAGTAGACGAAGTTGAGTAGACGAAGAAATTTTTGATAGATTCATTATACTTATACATCTCGTTGCCGTAACCCTCTCCGAAATTCGAAGGGACTCGAAAGTGTCCCTGAGACGTGGACGACACACATCACTCGATCCATCGTTGCTTTGACCAACCACGTCGATTTGTCTGGAAATCCATATTCGTGCATAATCTGCCATAGCTGTTCTCGATCGGTTGTGTCGTAAGCTGATTAGAAATCGATGAAAAGATGATGTGTGGCACGTTATAATCGCGACACTTATGCAGCACTTGTCGCATCACCAAAACATGTTTCGCAGTCGCGAATTCTTAATGATGGATGAAATTTTAGAAAAATTACCTCTATAGTATATTTAGCAGCAGATGAAAATTTCCATGCATGCTTTTAACTTTGATTATTTTGTTCCGTTGTGTTTATCAAAACCGAAAATCGACGCAGATAATCAATCAAACTAGCACTTCCACAGCTTTGAATTAAACTTCTTTCCACGCATCATTCGACTCAGGCGCCAATCCATCATAAATCCATTTGCTACCTGTTCCTCCCTCACAGCAAACCCTTTCAAGCTCATTGATAAAAAGGGAAATTGTGTTTTCCGCCACTTGCTGTCGGCTGCTCATATCAGCGTGGTTACTCGAAGATGCAGACGACATGCGAATCGCAATTCCAATGCCACGGAAAAAAGAAAGTGAAACCCATCTTGGCAGCTTCCGCCGCGAGAATCGATGGAAAGTGAATGCGCGGGATGAATGATTTAAGAAAATTTCCGGATAATCCCAAAATTGGCTAAGTAGATATGATCTGAAGTACCTGCACGTACTGACTAGCCAATCCGTGTGATCTATGGAGTTGAGTGTTGGAGAGGGGCGATGGGGGTGAGGGGCGCGTCCAGGTGGAGAAAATCATAGTCATGTTCCAGATTTAATTATGGCACTCGCTCTGTTCACCAGCTGTGGCTGATAATTGTAAAACGAAATGCTAAAATGGAAAGCGAAAACCGGCCAACGGTATAGTCAGAGGCACTGGAATATGTTCATCAAATACGGGAAAGAAGAGCATGCAAATTGTGCGGATTGTTTGCCAGTTTTATCGCTTTTTATGGTATCGTTATGAAGAAAGTTATATGAACGCTTGGGAAAGATAGAGATTTATGGATTTCGGATGAAGCATCTGGACTCTCACCAGAATGATTGGTTGAGCAAGAGTAGACTCATCTAATTGGATGTAACGATACTTTTTTAGAAGCTTTTAGCAATTATCTTATTATTCAACTCTATTTTTCTCAAGTGGGAAAAATGTGTTTAGGAAGAAATTTTTCCCTCAGTTCAAATCGACCGTGAATTCGAGTATTAATCAGTTTAAATTTCCACTTTCAGATACAGCCCACGACCTCCCAAAACTTTCAACCAAACAAATCGAGGTCAGTTAAAAGCGAAACTCATCTACAAGTGGCAGTAGCAGCAGCAGCAGCAGCAGCAGCAATAGTAACAGTAATAGTGGGTGATCATCACTATCACCAAAAGTGTTGTCGAGTGCCCGTAGGCTTGCCTGCTAATAACAGAGTAGTTGGATTTCTCCGTAGCGAAGTGCTAGGCGGTGAGATATTCCAAAGTGAAAGATTATCATCATCATCGTCGAACATGTGGGCTTCGGCCATCGGTTGCCCCTGAAAAGTGTACCACTGTGGAGTGGCACTTGTTTGGGCAATTTCGTGGGTGAAAGTGAGATTTTTGTTTTAAATAGTGTTTTTTTAAAGTTTTGGAAAATGTGGCACGATGTCAGTTCGAAAGATTTTTCCATTCTGTCTGTCGAAATGAGACGCACCCGCATCGACGACCGGTCACAGTGATTTGTGATAGTGCGGATTTTTTGCCTGCCCGTAAAGCTGAAGAATAAAGGGGAAAAATCCTCATATTTTATCTGACCAAGCACAACCCATTTGTCTTGTCCGGAAGCAACTGTTTTCCTGCTCGTTTTTTGTTTTTTGTTTTGCTTCACCAACGGGACCTCAGTGAGCGAGTTTGAATACTGCTTCGCAACGTCACACTCACACACACACACATACTCGGCATCAACATGGAATCCATCTACGGAACGAACAAGAACAAATATCTGCAGAGTCTGACCGCAGGAAGCGACTTCTACAGATGTCCCAGCACGATTAGACCGATGGTAAGTTAAAAACTGTGCATATTTTATGGGTGGCGGGTGCCGGAACAGGCTGCTGGTGGTCATTCCTGGCCAGATGTGTTAGCGGTTAGACTGACGCTTATTGGATGAGCGTTCCATGATTGTTGGAATTGGTTGCTTAACTAATGAAAACCAGCGGCGCATCTAATATTTGGGTCTATAAATCAATCAATGTTTAAACTCTCTTAAGTTGAACAAACTCTAATAAGGCTTGTTTACGACAAAATCTGGACAGATTAAATTTGGGATAAACCACATTTTCTGTTAGTTCAATCCAAGATGCATTTTTTATTCATTTAATTGTGCATTATAAGTCATCTACATTATAAGTCAAACTACAGTTACTTAATGAGACTGCATGCAGAAACAACGAACTTTTGAGTTTACTCCAGCCCCTAGGGTCTGTGCAGACTTCTCTGCAACAGATTTAGCTGCTTCTGTCCAAGATTTTCGAAACTTTTCTATAGTTGTAGCTTGTTGTTTATATTGAGAGAGTTCTCTCTTCACGAGAGCCCAACTCCGGGTAGTTAAGTGGATTCGCATCTTTCAGTACAACCATATATACCATTCCAAAACATCTTTGGCGAGGTGACAAGAAGCCAAATGAGGCCAGAATAGGGAAGGAGTGTCATGGCTGCGTAGGAATTCACAGTGGTTCAGAATGCAAATTTAGCTGGAAAGATACATTTTCAGCCTAAGTTTGAAGTTTTGGAGCAAAATTGTCTTCCACAAAGTTGTTTCTAATAAGAAGGCGCTTCTTTTGATATGAATGAAAACTAGGGTGGTCATTATTTTCAGAGAAATCGGAAATCTAAATTTTTTTGTTGCAGAAATAAAGGCATACATTAATGGGAAAAGTTGTAGAATAAATAACTTCAAGCAACTTCGATGGTATATTTAATTCTGCACCTTTTGTTATGACCGAATTAGAGCTTTTTATCCTACGTAGCTTAGGGTGTCCCTTTAAAAATCAGTTATTTTGCAGTAACTTTTTTATTTAAAATTTTCCAACAACATTGCTCTCAAATGATTTTTAGAACTCGGAAAGTTGAAAATTTTGACGTATAAATCTTGCCGATGTCTCTTACCGTTAGCGAGTAATTAAGGATTTTCTTATAAAACTACGCCCTTTTCAAATGTGTTGTACTTAATTAAAAAAAAAAAAACCTATCTCCAGTTTTCAAACGTAATATGCAATAATTAAAATTCTTTGTACGCCCATCTTAAAACTAATGCTGTAAAGAAATATTTTTTTGAATTGCCCCAACTAGAAACACCAACTTCTGAAAAAGGCCTACTTCGCCCTCAAAAACCATAATAATTTTTGTTTGACATACGATAGAGACAATTTTAGCACACCTAAAGTTGTTACTTTCATCGTTCAAGAATCAATGGGAAGACAACTTTGCTGAAAAATTTTAAATTAAAAAGTTACAGCAAAATAACTGATTTCTATAAGGACACCCTAAGCTACGTAGGATAAAAAGCTCTCATTTGTTCAGATCAAAAGGTGCAGAAATAAATATACCATCGAAGTTGCTTGAAATTATTTATACTAAAACTTTTCCGAATAATACATGCTTTTATTTCGCCAACTAAAAGAGACAGATTTCCAATTTCTCTGAAAATAAGGACCTCCCTAGTTTTCATTGACACCAAAAGAAGCGCCTTGTTATTTGAAAAAAACTTTGTGCAAGACAATTTTGCTCCAAAACTTCAAACTTAGGCTGAAAATGTATCTTTCCTGCTAAATTCGCTTTCTGGACCACTGTGGAATGGTAACAATCGCTTCCTTAGCCATTCTTTACTGTATATAGACTGTTCCAGAAAGTATAAGCGCACTTTCAAAATAACAAAAAACTCATGTTTTTTTAGTTTTAATAATTTTATTTGGCAAATCATACTTGTATTTGTGTTTTATATGATATTTTACTTTCGTTTAATCAAAATATTCAATCATAGCCAAGACTCCTAACTTTTCCTCCAACATAACCCATTAACTTCTGAACAGTGGTACTTCCCACCATTATGACCACTTTTGGCCAATATTCCCAGTGCCAGTCTTTCGGCACGAAACATACATTTTGACTTTTGTACCATTCTAAAGTGTCCTCTGCGTAATCACATGACGCCAAATCAGGCCAAAACACTACTTGACCTTCATGCTGCCTGACCATTGGCAAAAATCGCTTCTGGAGACATTCCTTAACGTATTTCTGAGTGTTCATCGTGTTCGCTGTGATGTACGGGCTAGATGTTTTACAACACTCGCATACCACTGGAAACCATAACCTTCTTACCGAATTTTTCGATAAAAATTGCCTTCTCCGTTTTGGGGATGTCTTTGTCTTCGCTTACAGTATAGAATTGTGGTCCGGGGAGTGTTTTGTAATCTAGTTTTACACACGTTTCATTATTATACACCCAGAATTTCTACACAATAACGAATCGTAGAGTTTGCGGGCCTGTGGTTTCACGGACACGGCCTGTTTTGGGTTCTTTTTGGGTTTTTTCTGCTTTCGGTATGTTCTTCGCCCAAGTCTTCCTTTGGCACGCATGACAATACTCGACGAGGTCCTTAATTTTTTCGAAACTTCCCGAACGGAAGTCGCTGATTTTCACTTGTAGGCATCCCTGATCTTTTTATCGATATCCATCCGGACTAACAGGACCGAATTTCCGACCACTCTTTGGCGCATCTTCAAACGTACACTGTTCTCTATATTTTCGAATCGCAGATCGTACCGCTCCGACGCTTACACCCTCTTCCTTGGCCAATTTTCTCAAGGAGAGTCCGCTCACAGTGCACCATTTGTGCTCGATACTTTTTCGTTGTTCCGGAGTAAGACCGCGCATTTTGATAGGTAACACAAAACTGAGCACTTTTTTGATGCTATGTCATTCAGAAATGTGCAAACAATCATTATATTCAAAGTGACCGTTAAAATAAGGTGTGCTTATACATTCTGGGACAGTCTATACTTTCTTGTTTACCGTTCCGGCAGTGATGAAGCTTAGGCCTGCTCGACCACAACTGCATATTGCCTGTCAAACCAAATATTTTTTGGGAAACTTGGCCTTGTTCTTCGTCTTGAAATGCTCCTCTACGCCGTTCCGTTGCAGGACAGTATAATAAGACATTCCGAGAAGGTGCTCAAAGTCTTCCAGCACATAAGTTTCATCGTGCAATACTTCGTCAAATAATCGCGATAGAACTTGCGAGACCGGATTTTAGCCACCACAATCTGTTTATCATTACGGTTTGGAGCAGTTTTTAACCTTAAACGACTTCATACCTTGCCGATGCTTGGAAGTTTGCACGAAAGTTGGGGACATTTCTACTCTTCTAGCTACAGTACGTACCGAACGATCTGATCACTTCTTCAATATTTGCTTCGCCTTCGCGTCCTTCTGGTGGTTCCTGAGATCCGTTTTTGTTCCGCTACCAGCCTTCCTGGCTGTTGTCAAAAGTGTATCGAAAGATTTAAAAACGTTATGGACAGTGCTTGCAGGAAAACCAAGTCTTTTTACAAGTTTTCTTATTGACGGATTTTCATTGCGACCGCACACAATTGCTATTCGCGCTTGCTCTTCTTTCGACGCCATCTTAGATCTAGAAGCTTTTTGATAGAAATTGATTTTTCACAATGAACAGACATACGTTCATCAGTCTGCGAAAAATTTCACGCGTTGATGAAGTATTTCCAGGAATATTCGTTTTTAGTGTCCATTTTACCTCATTTTGAAAACATTGTTGCCACATATTTCCCGGAAATTTAGTTTTAAATAACACTTTCAAGGCTTTAAGAATCAGAGTTTTATCACTTCATAGGCGAGGTAAACCATGATAAGTTAAGTTGATATCCTGGTTGATGTACTGGTAAACGTGACTGTTACTTGGCACCCCATTGGGTCTGAGTGTAATCGCAACCGAGGTCGGTGAGGTTTTCCTGAGGCAAAAAAATCCCTGGTCACGTTTTTCCTCGGAAAGGAAAGCAAATCGTTGGTCCCGGCTCGTGTGTTGATGAGTGTGACCTGTAGGAGGCGCTCCGCCCTCGAGCTGTAAATTAGCCTTAGCCTAAAACCCACCTTAATTACGAGAAGAAGAAGAATATTAAAAGTTTTTTTTCTATTATGTTCATTTATGTGGGAGGCTCAATCACGTTAGCTTTACGGAGCCAAAAATTCATTGTTTTTTTTATATAATAAATGACTTAATACTAGCATTAGTATAACATGGGCCGTTTACTCGCGGTTAATCCGAGGTTAAAAGGGTTGACATTTTTTTGGGATGGATTGGACAGAGGAACATGGAAATGGGATGCTGTAGTCTCATCAGATAGTTGTTGCGGTATGGTCTTGGCTCCGTTTTTGTGTTTGGTCGGTTGTGGTTACCATTGGGCAACGACAAAATATCGGAACAAAATAAACACAAACTAATGAATAAAGAAAAAAAAAGGAGATTAAACTCTTAAACTAGACATTTGAAGAAACACATAAATCAATAACATATAAAAAGGAACACGAGATCTCAAAACATCTCGTAAAGGAACATAAGGTTGTCTTCCTTGGGCCTTTAGGGTATTAAAGAGTCGCGTTCTGGCGGCGTCAATATCCGTAAATTTCCAGATTGCGTGATCAATGTCATCATAACCGCGAGGTTAATTCGATAGAGGTGTGGATCTAACTGGTAATGGTTGGACATAAGTCTACTCATCACACGGAAGAAATCGCGGCTACCGTACCGGTCCTTAAACCACTCCCTCGATGGAACAATAGGAATGATGGAATGTTACAGCGGTTCTATATTTGCGGTGTCCCAATCGGTTTGCCAACTTGAAATGGCACTCTGACGTACGAAATGGTAAAATTCGTCGTGTGAAATTTCTTTTTCATATAACTCGCCTTCCTAGAGCGCCCAACCTTTGCGAGCGAGTCCGCTTTCACAATGCCTGTGAGCAATGTGAAAAGACTCATACAAGGGTGATCAAATATAATCTCTCGACCAGCACACTCATCTATTCCCTTATTTTTGAAAGGAAATAAGACTATGTTTCATCGACCAAAGGGCCTCAATCGAACTGAGGCTGTCCGAGAAGATGAAGTAATGGTCTGCAGGCATGTTGGAAATCACTCTCAATGCCAAAAAAAAATCCACGTCCTTGCTAACGGCCTTCCAGCAGTTAACCAGAACATTCGCCATTTCGGACGAAAACATGCCTGTAGGCATGTTTTGAGTTCTATCCTCGTTTTATTTATCAATTTCTCCTCAGTTTTCGCAACCAAATTGTTGGAGTATATCTTACGCTTCAAAATGACCCAGACATTCTCGATGGGACGCAGCTGGGGGACGTTGGGCGGGTTCGTCGACTTGGGTACCACATCGATTTTCAGCAGCTCCATCTCCTCCAATGATCGTTTCGAGTAGTGGGCCGACACCAGATCCAGCCAGAACACCGCGTCTTCGCCCATATGATATTTCTTGATAAACAACGCATTTTTCGGCAGGTATTTCGTACTATAAATTTACTTGTGCACGACCAGTCCGGCGTGAAAGAAGATCCCCTTCTCGCTGATAGTCAGCCACAGCAGCACCTTCTCGGGGAACTTGGTTTGTGAAATGAACTTCATTTCGGTGCTCACTTACATCGTGGGGGAAGTAAGATACGAAGTGTCCTGCCAGTCGTTGCCTGTCGTAGCCATCCAGGGTGAGACGCCGAAAAAAACGAGTTGACCATCTTATTCAGTCGCTGTGGCATTGCCTGCAGCTCCGAAACCAGTGGACGCAACTTCCGTTTCCTGACATGAATGTTCATGTTCGCCAGGTACTTTTTCACTGTTTGACCTCCCGGCCAAGCGCACGCAGCGATGTAGCCACTTTTCCCTAGGTCTTCCTCTTCAGCATCCTTTGGAGCTTCTTGTCGCTCAGGGCCGTCGACCATCTGGAACCGGGCTTTCTTTCGATGCTCTGATTGTTGTCCAATAGTGCCAGATCTTGTAGATGCCAGAACGGGCGTATCCAGGGTTCACAAAGTGCCACACGATGTCCGTTTTCGACGCGGCGGGGATCCGTTCTTCACTGTTTTTGCCATCACGGTTAGAGTTCGACTGATAGAGCTGTAAAATTTTGCCTGCTGACTCATGGGTTACTATGATTGATGCTGCATGGGAAGTTTTGTCAGTGCGAGATAAGGTAAAACCATTAAAAATCAGCAATTTTTGTCCATTTTTTTCAATGCAAACATTAGTATCGCAAACGACAATTGATAATGACTTTCTGGCAATTTTATATACTGTATGAAATTGATCATTATCGTCATTATTACTTCAAGTTTTGGACATGAATTAACTATTAATGTAAAGCCTAGTAAGATAACTAATAAAGTTTTTATTTGATAAAAACATGACGACCGCGTTGCTTCAGTGACCATAAATTCATTCAATTTTTGGTAAATATTAACGTCCTGTACTCGAAAATGCACGTTACCTAAAGTTCAGTAAAAATTACCGTTTATCATGGTTTTATTTCCCCAGGTATTGGGTACTAGGTATTATCAACAAAACCTAATTTTAGCTTAAATGAATACTTAATTTTAGGTAATCTCATCTTAGCATGTAGGCTGCTATTTTATTCACGTCTTTCTAGCTTTCGGATATTTTTCAAGTGCTGAAAATTTCGGAGTGTTTTTATAAATACGGATTTTAAATTATTCAATCTTCTGCCAGTAGTCTAAGTCTCGAGTGTTTCAATGCTTTTTTATATTCTCTGTAAGGATAAAAATATCCTGCATTAAAAATTTAGGAGAAATTACAACATATACAACAGTAGGCTCCTCAGCTTTGAAAATAACAGTCGATGTAAATACGTTCAATTGCTAATGTCTCGAATAAATCATGATTGGGGTCTAAAAGTCTTTTGTAAACAATGACTTTATACGTTGATCGCTCACGAATCACGAAAATCCTATTATATTCAGCTACTCCATTTGGTAGAACCAACATTCTTCTACCAGATGCTGCTATCATATCACGAGAGTGATTCAAGATTCAAGAGAAATCGACATTTAAAGTCATTGTTTACAAATGGCTTTTAGGCCCTTAACATGAATTACTCGAGATTTGTTCTAGGATTCATTCGATTTAACAGAGCCAGTGAGCCAATATTATTGAGGTACACGGTTATCTCAATTTACGCTATTATGACTGTAAAGTATGCTTTTTCCAGGGAAACTGGGACTACGCCAAAAAGGAGTATATATCTTTTAATCACTTTGCGTAGACTGAATATACGTCGAAATGTGCATACTTCTTACTCCTTTTGAAAAGTAGAATATGCATACTTTTTCTCCTCTTAAGAACATAAAAGATGTGTACTTTTAACACATTTCTAAAAATCAATATTGCTCGGGTATGGCTGATAACGGCTCGATTCCGTCATTCAAATTCGAAAGTGAAAAAGACATTATTAATTTACACAGTCATGTTTATTTAGAGGTTATGTGCAAAAATTTACTCAGGCATTTTATTGCAGAACTTATTAACAGACGCTCTTGAACTATTTATTTTAATCTTATATCAGCGGCTGGATAGTCAAGTCAAAAATGGCTCAGAAAGTACAAGCACATCGCCCCCAGACTTGATGATTCGTTGCTTATAAGGCCTGTACTCGAACAAAATGCACCAGACAAATGTGTTCGCCAAAAATTCATTTTAAGTCTGATTTTCTTGAATCTTTCAGGGAATGATTTTATACATATGAATTATGTTTCGGAACAATTACTTTATTCAATTTCTTTTTCATCGCTGAAAGTCCGCACCTTTCCCTTAAGACCCCTCATGACATTTTGTGCAATGGTGAAGCCGACCTTTTTGGTCACTTTCATCCATTCTTTCTTCAGCTCCAGCTTGTTCTTAAATACCTTGGGCGATTTTCGAACTTTTGCCTTCATAATGGCCCAAAATCCACCGGAAGAATCTCTGGTGAATTTAGGGGGCTGGTGGTTTTTGGTACAAAAACAACGTTATTGCCGGTGCACCAATCCAACGTCGATCGCGAGTAATGGCATGAAGCCAGGTCCGGCCAAAATAATGTTTTGCCTCCGCGGGACGCTTCTGGAGGCACTCTGTGCAGTAAATTTTGCTGTTGATGGTACCCGTTGTGATGTACGGTTAATTCAGTTTACAGCATTGGAATATTGCCTGCCAGAGAAAGTATTTTTTGACGAATTTGTCTACTTTCTTCTTCTTCCATATGTCAAAAAAAAAGTTACACACGGTTAAAAATGGTGCATTTTTTTTCGAGTACAGGCCTTAATGTATCTGTTATAACTGCATCCGACATTTGTTCATTTGTAATTACTGAATAAGCCAAATATTTAACTAACCATTACATTTCGCGAATAAGTCTGTGTCCAACGTATTGGATAATTCCTCCATTTTCTTTACTGCAACAGTCGAAGAAAATACCGGAACTCAAACACGGTGCTTACCAAATCAGTGCTTTTTTGAAAATGGCGTCGGCATCAAGTCACGGGCAGAGTTAATTTGCTTTTCTCAGCTGTGCTTACTTTTTACACATTTTTTTTTGTCACTGTTGACATACTTGAAAAGGCGTAAAAAGTACTCTCCATAATCTTGAAAACGTGTAAAACATAGTCATAAATGAGTTTTCCAGATTTACCGTGTTCATTGACATTACTCTGAAGCTGTCAAGTTGTTACCGGGTTGATTGTGAGCGCATCACAAGCGTTGCCAGTTTATTTTTGATCCAATCCTTTATGGAACAATTTTGCTTCACGCGCAGTTGTAATGCAACAAGAGCAGAATGTAAAGGAGAAGCTGACAATAGTTACACTCATTTAATAAGTTTGGCACTTTACAAATACACGTTCAAGCTATTATACGCTGTTGATAGTAATATTTAGAGGATCACGGAGCAGATAAATGTAAACAAACAAAACCGCCAGACGTTTAAACTCTACTTAGGAAAATCCCCTTAATTCCATCGAACATCTACTGCTAACACCAAGCAAACATTTTGAGAATGATAAAGGGTCAGAGGAGCCGAAATCAAATTTGCCAAAGGCTGATTCAATTTTAGAAGACAATCTTATTGATATGAATATTGATGATCCTGAAGATTCATATCTTCTTCGAAATCATAAACGAAGATTGACAATCTCATTGATTGTTTTCATAAGAAAAATGCATGAGCTCCTTCTTCCAAACGATGTGATTTCTTACGGTACATTTAATTTATTCTGAAAATCTACAAGTAATGCGTGTTCAAAGCTGGTCGATGATTATACTTCGGTTGGGTGTAAGGGTAACATAAATGTGCTCTATCAGATCTATCAGTTTTGCAAACAGCTGCAAAGTAGATGATGGAACGACATCGCATAAATTTCCAGCAAAAACCCATTTTCCCACATCCACATGATTTCTAGTATGTGATTTACGACAAGTGCCTCCGGCAAAGCATCTTTACACTTGGGAGCTCGTCCTGTTCTAGTCCCATTTTTCCGTCCCGCCATATCTCGAACGCTAACCCGTTGAGATGACAGTTTTTACATTCATTTCCTTGCACAATGCAAATCATGAATAATATAAGTGCATCGCTCTGGTCGCACCCGAGCATACGTTAGCGTTTGCAATTTAGCACTGAAATTACTCAAATGTCCGTAGCACGTGCAAAATCGCAAGTTCGCACAAAACTTACTGCTTGCAATCAATTTTCCCCGAAAAGCATTGATTTGGCGTTCGAAAGTTCATTCGCAATTACAACCAATCTAGGCCGAGCACTTGCTCCGATTAAAAATCAATCGAAACCTTTATTTGCACTCAGTAGCAGCAGATTTCCTATAATCAATCCCACCAATTTCCCACGTCAATGAACAAACTACCGAAAACTTTCCTTTTCAATCTCGGCAGACAGGTAAAACACTTTTTCCCCACGTTTGTCTAAATCCAAAGCAAACGAAAGTGTATCGAAATTACCACCATCCGCCGCGTCATTATTACAATCATGAACAACAACGGAACATTTCCAGCACCGGTAGCCCCGTGTAACTTGTCGGAGGTAGTTGTTCGAATTGACCCACAAAACGCTTGCTCGACGACGACGACGACGACGACGCACATGTACTTATCGGGTTGCGATGGCAAGATAAAACAACATCCCTCGTTTGTGCGTTGTTTGCGTGATCGGGACTTGCGGGTGGGGGTGGTGTGGGGTGGATGCACAGACGCCGTGTTTTATCTCGTTTCCGTGGACGTGCAGTCTAATCACCAATAGGTAATATGATAGGTCTCACACGCATGGAGGCCCCGGCGGACACGAATGAGATATGTACCGGTGACGGAGCAGCATGAATAGTAGAATGTGCGTGGCGAGAGATTTTCCCCCGTGATCGTAGTCTTCATTATCGGTCGGTCGGTATCGGAGACATGTCCAAATGTCCCAGATTTAGTCGGTACAACAGCAAGTGCTGGGAGGAAATTTACATAATTACACCCCTTTATTAGATTATTAAAGTGACACAAAATGCGATCGCCCACGAGACTAGGGGAAAATTAGGTTGGAAAAGGTGATTTGACTCCTCTCCAATTGGAAAGTCGACGGGGTTGAGCAAGTAGGTGTTGGCTTTGGTTTTTGATTTTAATTATGGTATTTTCCTTTTAAATGAAATTGGTGAGAGTTGAAACGAACGCATCTGATTAACGTAGCCACCTGTTTCACATGATTGTCGATGCAATTAGAGAATCGATTTCCCGGTTTTCTACCAACCGGGAACCCGGATCGATGTTTGAGACGCTGTCTGCTTGACAGGGAATTCCTGTTTCTTGGCTATTCAGATATGTCTTATGAACAAAGTAGCTCTGCAGCAAAATCTGTTTGTGATGATGATGATGATGATGATGAAATACTACCATCTATTGTAGCAAGGTAACTTTCCATAGCAGTGGAATAAACTGAAAATCGATTTGATCAGGATTCTGTTGTTGTTTGTGATCATCAAGCTCCTGTATGAAGGGCAAAAAAGGTTTGGGCGGGGCCGTAAGCAGCCATAGTAGCACACATGTTGCCATTAAGTTGAGAAAACATAAATATGCCTTTGTTAGTCATAATCAAGTTGCTGCAACTAATTATGTTCGTAGTGTGCTACTTGGGAGAGACTCTTACGCGAAATCCGTGAATATAGGGAAGACCCAAGTAACACAAAACTGTAATAATTGGTTGCGGCAGCTTGATTGTGGCTTAATTGAGTCACACTGAAGTTACGTTGACGGATTTGCAACCTACTGTGTGCTACTAGAGAAGAACCTCCTTCCAAAAGCAAGTTCACACCCACAGCACTAGAATCGAGCCTTCGATTGACATAATAAACCCAATAGTTGAAGAGTTCATCCTCGTTCCGTGAAATGTTATCAATAGGGAGGAAGCAGTGCCATGCATCCTATCCAAATCGTTTCACATGGGTGCCCTAGTGGTCCCTCTCTTTCCCTGTTGTATGTTATGTCATGGATATTTGGTATATTTTGTAGGGTTCATTTGATAGCTAACCTTTTGTTTTAATTTTGGCTGGAAATAAAATTGGATAGGATTATATGCTTATTGCTCTGTGTCGTCGCGGTGTTTCTGCAGTTGAAGAGCTGCTATGCTGGCTTATGGCCTATGCACGATGTCATATGGTTTTGCTCGTGGTCATAGGATAGGGAAGAGAACAGGAGAAAGAAGAGAAAGCATTACTAATTGGTAACAAGCTATGCACATTAGGCTGATGCAAATTCGAAATGTTTGCCCGCCTAAGCTTAATCGACGCCAATTTGGGTCCTGATAGTCCCCAAAAAATTTGAACACATTTGGTTTTAATTTGGCTTTGCACACGCTATTCAAAGGTTGTATGGGAACGTCCATTAATTACGTCACGGAAAAAGTGACTTTTTGTAACCCTCCCCCCCTCCCCCCTTGTCACGTTTTTTGTATGGACCTTCAAATTTTTTTGTATGGATCGTCACGTTTTCCCAAACTCCCCCCACCCCCCTACCACGTGACGTAATTAATGGACCTTCCCTATGGGTATTAGTATGAAGAATCTCAAAATTACATATCCAGATCCCTAACATCTTGATATTATGTCTTTAAACCAAGTCTAATATAGATTCATATAGTGTAAGTTGCCAACTATCAAAATGCCGAAGATACCTGACATGTAAATTTTATAAAAAATAGTTATTGCACTGTGAGATTTTCATGATGATATTCTCACAACCGCCGGTTCGACTGATGCATTTGAGCGATCATTCCCAATGAGTTTCCACTCGTTTACTGAATATTTGCAACAAAATCTGTTTGTATGCAGAAACAAAGAAAGTGAAGAATGTAATAATAAAACGACAAAAAATATTTCATAAATAAACTTCATTTTGAAATGATGTCGTATGGTTCTTAAACATAATTTTAACCTTTATTTCGTGGCTGTAAATTTTTTAACATAGCCAAATCACAAAATTATTGTGTTTTTTAAGTGATATTATTGTGATCCAATTTCGATGCGATCTGTTCCTGTAATATTTGTTCCTTGAAAATTCAAAGAATGTAGATTGAAATGCTAACCATGGCAACACTGTGTTATTCCAGCTTAGGCTGCTTCTAAAGCTCGATTCAAAGTAAATCTGGACGCACGGTTTAATAAACCACCGTGTCCCTGACAGTTTTTTGTTGATGTTTTATTGACGAAGAAATTGGTGAGTAGTTTTTCTCAATTGATCGACGCATCTCGAAATTACGGATCATGGAACTTGAGAAAATAAAATTAATTGTGCACGAACATCTAGAGAATCTTTCGTGGTCTGCCTCAAAAATACCAATAGTGATAAAATACCTAAAGTCAACGGTGTGTCTTGTAATAAAACGTTACAAGGATACTCTGAGTGTCGATAGAGCACAGCGCATCTATCATAAAAGTGGCACTAGGGACAAAGAGCTGAAGAGAAAGGTGTTGAGGTACGTGGAAGGCAATCCAGGTGTCTCCATACGTGATCTGGCTAAGAAATGCAATTCCAACTTTTCCACCGTGCGTAACATCCTTTCAAGAGAAGGGTATAAATCTTTTTGTGCCAGTAAATATCCGAATCGCTCCCTGAAACAAAATTGAGTGGCCAAAACGTGATCTCGATTACCATACGAACGAGTTTTGACGAAATTTGATGGCTATGTATTAATGGATGACGATACATATGTTCAAATGGATTATTAACAAATTCCCGGACGAAAACTTTACCTGTCAACTGGTCGTGGGGATGTCCTTTCCAAGTATAAATTAATTTTTACTGATAAGTTTGCTCGAAAAAATAATGATTTGGCAAGGAATCTGCAGTTGTAGCCGTAAAACCAAGGTTTTCATCACATCTTACACAATGATGTCGAAAGTTTACATTAAAGAGTGTCTGAGAAAGCGGATTTTACCCTTTATTCCACAACACAAGGCCAACGTTATGTTTTGGCTGGATCTAGCTAGCTGCCACTACTCTAAGGAGGTACTATAAGGGTATGCTGCAAACAATGTTAATTTCGTCGTGAAAGAGATTAATCCTGCGAATTGCCCTGAGTTCAGACCGATCGAAAAATATTGGGGAATTGTCAAGAAAAAACTTCAAGGATGCGGAATGGAGCCAATCATAAAATGGGATAGTGGTTTACTTGCTCCAGGATATGGTGGTACGGCGAGCACGGCTAACCAATAGTATGGATCACAATTAATTGTGATCACATCTCACCAGGAAACATTTTTGTTGTTTATTTTTCTGTGCTCACTCGATTTCCCACATCGCCGAATTAAAGATAATCGAAACAATACGAAACGCGCCATGTAACATAATAGTGCGTAAAAAAGCATCGACACAACCTTTCACAGCCGATGCTCGAAGCAAACTTTTTTTTGTGAACTTTCAATCTTTACAACTGTACCAATCCTATAGCAGCTTCTTAAGAACAATCTATGCGAATCCATTTAAAATTTCAATTTAGAGATTTGGTAAAAGTAAGAGCGTGTAGATGCATTTCGTGTCTTCTGGCATCTTTATGCTTCTATTGATGTCCAGGCTCATTGGTTTAGCATCAACCGGGGGAGACTTGATCTTATACTCAATGATATCATTATCTCCAATCTGCTCAATCAATTGCCATGTTTTGTGATACATTGGATGGATTAATATTATTTGAGATAACTTACTTAATACAGACGTCATCAAAGTTTTGCATATTGACAGGCAATCTGTATAATCTGTAATACAGACGTCATCAAAGTTTTGCATATTGACAGGCAATCTGTATAATCTGTATAATAAGATAATTAGAGGTAGACCAGAAGATTTGATGAGCTACCTCAATGATTTTATTATGTTTCTATGGGAGAAAAACGGTGTTTTGCGGTGTTGTTTTGTCAATATATACACTGAAAATTTATTTTCGTAAATAAGCTTTCACTCGTTTCGAAAACATGGATTTTGTACATAGAACAAATGTCTCGTAAATTGTATGAAACATTCTTAATGCTTCTCATCTGGTGAAATGCTATCATCACACCTCTTTGTACAGTGCACGAAATGAATTTCATGAAGATTAACCAATCTTCAGCTGCTTCTCTTCAATCGTACTCACACATGTTAGTATTGCAGCTCGGGTGTGCTGGAATAATTGATTATATTTTTCAATTACATACCGATATAGAAGATCTGTAAGTCAATCATCAAACCACCTGTTTCTTTTTTATTGATAACAAAATATTCGTAGTAGTTTATATTGTTTTCGAACAATGCACGAATGTTCTTTCTGTGCCAATATATGCTTCGTGTTTTAGACAGTTACGCGTGTAGCATTGAGTATGAAGGTTGCTTCTTGAAAAGTACAAATCTATATACAACGAATACAACAAATGGATTTGTTAGTACTTCCTTCGTTTTCGTAATAAAATCAAAATTTAATTTTCAGTGTGGGTGAGAGGGTCGTGCAGGAAAAGTACATTTTCAGTACAAACTGTGAACAAACTCGGTGGTTATCCAATACAAAAATCCACACGACTGTAAAGTGAATATTTCGACTCATGACAGTACCCGATGGATTTTACAATGGTTGCTCTTTAATGCGGTTCGATTTTAAAACATGTGGAAAACCTAAGGTTTATAAAATCCTGTTTGTTTTTTTCTAAATTCCAGAACAAACCTAGAATCGTTGAATATTTTTTTGCAAAAGTTTGACGGGTATTGTAAAGTACTTTGGGTAAGCGTAGAGAAGATAATCCACCCGTCATTCAGGAGGATTGTCACAAAGTGAGGGCACGATTCCTGCTCTAGCCGGTGGAACTTGAAAATGTCCCTACTCTACTGGTCCACCGAGCGTTGAGTTGTCCATTGTATAATGTTATGTGTTCAGTGTGTGCAACCGCTGGTTGAAATCGGTGTAATTCTCTCTCTCTCTCTCTCTCTCTCTCTCTCTCTTTAAAAAAATATCTTGCCCCACCCTATTCGAAATCCTGGCTACGCCTATGCACGTTTTCAAAAGCCGCCCCTCGCCTCCTAGCACAAAAAAGCATTTTTCAGCCAAAACCTTTTAAAAACTATACCGATTACTGAAAATAAACCACCCACCTAGAGAATGCAGAATACTGTCATTGTGTTCGTGAGATGATGCACAACCTGTTTTTTGTAAACATGCGTGACGTAGATCTCCTAAAACAACAATTAACAACAGTAGCAGTGAATTGTTGTTTTAGGAGATCTACGTCACGCATGTTTACAAAAAAAAAACAGGTTGTGCATCATCTCACGAACACAATGACAGTATTCTGCATTCTACTAATACAACTCAACCACTTCTACTAAACCTGTATAGAGTTCATTGGGTTGCACCCGGCTTCAGCAAATGCACCCATCGGGATGAAGGCGAACGTGACTGATGAAATTAATATAATTTGAATGTTTAATATTCTTGTGATTCTCACCTTCTTGATGCTTGTTTGTGGTGGTCTAATAAATTAACTCAGTATGTGGCGCTAGCTGGCATGCAAAATATTTGTATTGATTGATTTTGAATTGGCTCACTGCGCGGCGCTATTGTACATATCTTGAACCAGCTATATCCCGAGATCCTCACAATCGGTCAGTGGTGTAAATAGAAAACCACCGTTTTCCAATAGATAGCGCCACCAGTAAATATTCGTAAACAATGTCAAATCAAAACCTCTTCATTGTTAGACTAGGCATCTGTCAACAACTCCGCTTCATTGCATTTGTTTATTTATATCGGCAACATATATTTTAGTGCGCGCAAAAATGTCGAAGTTTGAGCAATATAAGCGTCATTTGCGGTAAGTTTTGCATTTGCGTTCCATTCGAAAAAATCTGCGGCTGCAACTTGTAGTGAGTCCACAATTAGCGAATGAACGTGGCGTGAATGGTTTCAACGCATCAAAAGTGGTACTTGCAGCGTAGAAGACAAGGAACGTCCCTTACTGTAAGAAGATTCATGTTAAACGCAACAAGAACTTGTAGATTCAGTGGATATGACTCGACAAGCCATTTCACATCGTTTGGAAGCCTTGAGAATGGTCCAAAAGCAGAGAAATTAGATACCATACGGCTTGAAACCGAGTGACGTAGAAGTGCCATAGTAGGGCCATCATATTGAACACACTATTTTTTATAAACTTCATAAGTTAAATTGTAAAACTACAAATTTTTAAAGCATTTTTGAACAAGAAAATTTGCTTTTGATCAAAATATTTTTTACAGAAAATTTGATTTCAAAGTGATAACATCATTTGAAACTATTCCAATTAATTTGCTTGCAATACAGAATTTGTTATCAACTTGTTTGCAGTGATAACAAAATAAGTTATTATCATGATATTCAACGAGTATTTTTTTGTTATTCATTCTGTTATTTTTGCTGTTTATTCAGCCTCAATGATAGCATATTCAGTGATCAAAAAATTATAACCTGGTAATAGAACTTGTTATCAATTTGGTATAATCCTTTGCTCGGGTATCCTGTTATAAACGAAGAATCGTATTTTTTTAAATTTATGATCTCCTTTTTTGTTGAAGAATGGGATTTTTTTTCGTTTACTTAAATTTTCATTGTCTTGTTTGAGACTTCTCTTTGATCAACAAGCACCTTTCAACCATTTATTGAATTGGCTGAAAATCTCCGCAATAAAAACAATGACAATGAGAGATGTGTTTGTTTCTTTTTTTACACATTTGGAACACCTATAAACACGACTTTGAAACAATAACATATTTTGTTATAAATTTATTTGAATGCATCGTATTTCCAGAAACCTAGGGTGTTAGAATTTTTTTTCTTTATTATCGAGATTTTCAGTCCTGGGCCTGTTAATATCCCGTCATAGTCCCGTCACCTTTTGGGTATTTTCGGGTGAGATTCGAACTCCTGATATTGGCGTGCGACGTATGGATGTTAACCACTACGCCAGAGTCGTCCTTTATACATTTGATACTTCTTGTAACATAATGCATTAGAAACATGTTATGTTATATCAAGAAAAATCTGGTATAGTTTTTATAAATTTTTGAAATAATGAAAACATAGTGTGTTACTCTTTTGATCAGATAAGAGTTGTTTTTGTTGTTAATTCTGATATTTTAACAACATTCTGCATCAAGTTTGTAACATAGCTTGTTAAAGAAAATGAGTGTAACATAATAACACAGACTGATATAATGTTGCTATATATTTCTAGTCGGGACATGTTTGCCTTTAAACTGCTTACCAATATTTTTGTCCAAATCTGGTTTTGATGGACCAAGTTTACGACCACGACCAGGTATGTAGATCCAACAACGTTTTATGTGTCCCGGATCGTTTCAGCGTATTTTGAACCGCCTGAAGGTTAACTCCTTCCGGCTTCGTCGATTTCCTCATCTATCAACCAGTTTCCGTACAGTATTTGGTCACAATAGTTTGACGTTTTTTCTTCAAACCTTTCATTGTTTCTTTTTAGTGAAAATAGGGTAGTGTCCCTTGACTCAGCCTATTATGCAACCATCGATTACATTTTTGATTATAACTCTTAAAGTTTTCAAGCTGAAGGCGAGATTCAACTAGTTCTACACTTGCTAAGATATATTTGATAAGACATTCAGTAGTATGTATCACGAAAAGTTGCACAACTCTTTTTATAAAGTCAGAAACTTTCAAGGGATATGGATTTAATGTCGGTCTACAGCCACCAAATTGGGTCTATTCATGGATGCAACTTCGTCCCATTCGATGGATTTATTACTGAATGCAGTCTTTCTACGGTTTTTTTCTTCTTATTCTATGAATTAAGGCATTGCCAGCTGTATTCACTTTACTTAACACAAAATTTCACAAAACAAACTAAAGTAAAACTGCTTTGAAACACATAAGTGATGTTCATATATGATTTTCTAGCCATTCAATAATGAAAACATTATAATTCACTAAACAACCGCTTAGTTCCTTCGGTTTGTGTTAATATGAGCAACTTGAATATAAGCAACCGCAAATACATGCATTTCCACTCGAAATTTTACCAACAACAACCTTTTTACTACGTTATTGATACAACAGGCCATAGTTGGGAACATACAAAAAAATATGTCCCCAACATTGGGTCTATGATTTTCTTGTAAAATCATTGTTATTTTAGCAATGTGAACAGTTAGTTTGTAACGTGTAACTGTTTTCTGTACATCCAGGCGGCATTTTTTGCTTTATCGATTTAATTAAGCCAAATTTAGATCAATTGAAGATCGTGTAGTTCATCTGTTCAGCTTAACCAGTGAGATTATGATGCCCCAAAAGTTCAAGAAATCGAAAATTACGCGGAAGTGAACAACTATAAGTTGATTAACATAGTCTCAATTGCTCTGGATTACATCGGTCATTCTAATTGCAACATGATTTTGTTGATTATTGCTGAATTAATGACTTATTTGGTACATAGGCCGAATGAAGGAGCTAGGCTAACATTACATCCCCTTACCCTATATCAGCTGCGTATTGTTTACTATGCCAAGAACACGCGTTATATGAACAGCTGTCAAATTCATTCATTTTTTTTTTCGCAAAACAGTTCAAGGTGTACCTATGAAAAACGATATGGTTCTTGAACCAAGCTTTCATGAGTATAGACTGTTCCGAAAAGTATAAATACACTTTTTTTCTCAAATAGAAAAGACCATAAGTATCACAGTACTGTGATTTTTGATTATTTTATTCTCAAAAATAGTAAATAACAACGTTTTCTTTCCTTTCCCCTTAACACTACTCATAAGCTTCTTCACAGTGTTTTCTCTTACCATTTTTACCACGTGTGGTCAATGTTTCTTAAATTTGTCCACACTTATCGCTGTTTTCATGTGTTTTCTCAGCTTTTCCATCGTCAAAGCCCAGAAAGTTTCGATAAGGCGAATCTCTAGTGCATATTTAGAGTAATGTCAGGAAGCATGATCAGGCCAAAAGTTTGCTAACTTGTTGTTCTGTTTGATCAAGGGTAGCAACTTTTTTTGCAGTAACTCCTTCACGTAGATTTGACCATTCATTGGGGATGTTGTAAAGAATGAACGAGAATTTTTTCCATATCCGCATTTTGGTATAAATGGCTATCACTGATCCTGTCGACGAGGTATAAATCTATGGTTCTTGCAGAGTTTTACCATCGAGTTTATGTAGGTTTCATCGTCCATGATAACATAGCCCGATTATTTGATCAACAATTTGTTGTACAGCTTTCAAGCCCTCGATTTCACAGATTAAGCCTGTTTGGTGCTTTGCTTTGACTGTTTCTGCTTCCAACGAGTCTGCGAGTCCATTCACTCTTTGGCACGTATAACATTAGCCGCCAAAGTACTTAGCTTTTTCGCCACATCTCGGACTAATGCTGAAGGATGACGCTTGAAATAGTCCCTTACCTTTCTGTCGATCGTAGAGTCAGCGGGACTGGGACTGGAAAAAATCACTATTGTTGATGCTTCTGTGATGCGGTTTGAACAGCTCCGACGCTCACACTTTCTTCCTTAGCCAATTTTCTGATCGAAAGATCACTGACGGTGCACCATTTTTGCACAATCCGTTTTCTTTGCTCGGGAAAAAGACCACGCATTTTCAAATTTCCGTACGAAAAATTGAGAAAAAAATGACAATATCCGTTTAATTTGGATGTAAACAATAGGACGCAGCCAAAAGTACGTTGAACACTGCACGCATTCTGAATTGACGGTAAATCGTTAGTGTTATAATAATTATCCGAACAGTCTATATTTAGCGAGAGTTAAAGTTATTATTTTTTACAATTTTCTCATGAAACCCCTGCCAGAAACATGTATGCATCTATCTCTAAACTCAATCATACAAAGATATGTGTATTTGTGCCAAACCTCAAAACAACCTCCAAGGGATAACTGCTCACTCATCGCATCGGCCAAAACAAGACCACTCGATGCAATTGGGTGAAAGTGAAGTTTTAATCAGACCTCAAATCAGTGGCAGCAAAGCCTCAAAACGATGTCGGGTCAGGGCTTTGGGCTTCACACGCACACAATAGACCGAACAATAAAGGAGAAGAAGAAAATAAACACAAACAAACTGCTAGCGATCAATCACCAAAAAATAATCGGAACCAATCGGACGGAAAATGGAAAACCTATTTTTGTACCGTTTATCGCTGGGGAATCGTTTGCCAAATCAGATGCATCGTTTCGTTGCTGACCGATACCGATGATGTTTGCTGCCGCTTCCGTCTGTCGAATCAAAGCAGTGCAAATCAAACATCTGCACACACAGCACACACTCGGGGATTTGGATATGCTCTATTCCCGAGCTTCAGATATTGTCCAAATCGAGGTGGAGTTTTTTGGTGGTGTGAATGTATGTGGGAGAGAGTGTGAAAGAAAGCAGCGAAAAACCGCCGGATGTTGAGGTGGAACTGTGAAACACCACAATGGCCGACTGTTTAATTGACTACGCACTCACTACACGAGACAAGTAGGTCTCCAAACAAAATTTTCCCAAATCTGAATAACAGTGGGGGGCGTTGCTCCCATCGAATGGACGGTGATGATTTCACTCCCGGTCAGCAGCAGTCACTGAAGCCAAAGACGATTTTCCATCGCAGGCCTGCGTGATTCCCGTCCGATGCCGATAACCTGCCCACGATACTTTTCTTCACCACCGTCGATTGCTGTTTGTTGATTGATGATATTGCGGCAGGCAAAATGTAGAAATTTTTCCGGCAAACAAACACTTACCACATCATCATAATCGACAGCAATGTGTCCCTCGCCCGTACCGGACGTTCTCGCTCGCAGGTCCTATGTTTGGTCACGCTTACCGTAATAAGCATAATAACGATAATGGGAGGTAAACAAACAAAAGAGTACACCTAAACTTCGGGGGAAGTGTTCGAGCTGATTGCATGCTGCCCATGGAAGTCGAAGCGAGTATGAACTTAAGTGTATGGAGCTTTTACGTTTGAAGTGATTTCATTTGTAAAATGTTATTTGTAAACTAAATTCATGAAATGTTCATCCTAGTGGTTCTGGAAGCAGTTTCGGTCAGGGATGTTTTGAAAAAAATCGAAAAATCTCTGATCTTGGCTCATGTATTAATGTGTTCGATATGTACAGCCGTCTTTCCGTTGTCAAACTCGGTGTTTTAACTTATTTTTGTATTCTGCTGAAATAAACCACCCACACTTGTGAGTGACCCTAACAGCATCCCTACTGTTGGTTTAAATCGGTTGTCAAACTCGGTGTTTTAACTTATCTTTGTATTATGCTGAAATAAACCACCCACACTTGTGAGTGGCCCCAACAGCATCCCTACTGTTGGTGTAAATCGGTCCTCAAACTCGATGTTCTTAAAGTATCCTTGCATTCCATTGAAATAAACCACCCACACTTGTGAGTGGCCCCAACAGCATCATTACTGTTGGTTTAAATCAGTGCCAAAATTTGAATAGCTTTAATGGGCATCTCTGTACAGAGAATAAATCGGGAACATATTTAAATATCTTATTCGCTGCCGACGCCAGTTGAATTCAGCTCATGCTCGATATGTACAGCCGTCTTTCCTCGCTTGACAACAGGGATGCCATATTCAAAGACATGTCTGTAAATTGGCAGACTTCTCATTTTTATAGTAGACTTTTTTAATGATGCATTAGCATTGACATTTAGCAGATATTTGATTTATGTTGCAGACTTTTACAAACATTTGAAATATTTTTTAAATTTCAAATAAAGGTATTCTCTGAAGTTCAGATTTCAAACGTACGAGTGTAGTTGATAAGATAAGAAGCTTTATTGAAATGTTTTAAAATATCGTTGGTATCATCTAAAGTCGTAATCCTTGAAGAAACGAAAACGGTGGGCCACTTTCAGCTCGGAGGGGCTCGGAGATAAGTATCATATAGGCCCTTTCCGAGTGTAACATGGAATCCCTACTTATGGTAGTGTTCAATCCCACGCGTGTTAAAACACATGCGAAAAATTACTGACAAAGCGTTGATAATATTGGCCCTTTGCCATTAAGTCACACAAAAAATGAAAGTTCACAACAGTACAAATCATATTTGAGAAATTTAGAGACTTCCTCGAAAAAAAACTTCTATGGTCAGGTAGAAACTTCTCAGAAGTATTGGGAGCAAGCAGTTCATGCATGAAGAACCTTCAAAACCGAAGTTCAAGATCATACTTACCAGAACTTCAAGACAGACCTTCCCTAAGAATCAGGAGAGGACTTATCAGAGCTTCAAAAAGCAGTGTAGGGGAGAAGACTTCCCTGAAGTTTGGAATTTTTCAGGGGTTTTGGAGTCCTTCCCAGAAATTCAAGATTGAACTTCCCAGAAGCTCAGAAAAAAAACTTCCCCAAATTTCAGAAGTGAGCTAACCAGAAAGGGCAATACCTATAATTTCTCAAAAAATCAGGAAAAAAAATCCTCAGGACGATACGGCATAGAAGTTGAGAAAAGAAATTTCCTCAAGTTCAGGAAATAATTTCCCAGAAGTTTCGGAAGAATCTTCTCGAAAGGCTAGTTGGAACTTCTCAAAAGTGCTAGACAGCTTTTCCAAAGCTCAGACGAGGACATTTTAACATTTCAGAATAAGGGTTACTCTAAATTCTTTAGAGAGAAAAGAATCAAACTTTCCAGAAGCCTAGGGGATACTTTCTTCTAATTTGAGCATGCATTTCTCAATAGTACCGGAACAAACTTCCCCAAAGTTCTGGAGAAAACTTCCCAAAAACAAAAATAGGAAGAAACTTCAAGAACAAATTTAAGGAAATTTTTCTAAAATTTTGGAGACGGCTTCCCCAAAGTATCAATGAAATCTTCCTCGCAGTTTCGGATGAGACCAATCAATAGTTTGGAAAGCATAAGGTCAGGTAGAAACTTCCCTGAATTTCAGGAAGAAACCTACCGGAGAGGGCACTACCTGTAGCGTCAAGAAGACATTTTTCAAAAAAATCTGTAAAGAACTCCTCAGAAGTTCACAAGAGGACTGCTCAGACGTTGTGAAGAGACCAAAAGTTTAGTTGGAACTACCCAGAAGTGATAGAGAGCTTCCCTAAAGTTCTGAATCGAACGGTCCAGCATTTCAGAATGAGAACTTCTCGAAGTTCATGAAATCCCAGAAGTTATGGTAGATACTTTTGATAAATTCAGGAAGAAACTTTCCAGAAGTATAGGGGGAACTTTTTAGAAGTTCAAGCAGGAATATCTCAGAAATTTTGTAGCAAAGTTCCCCGAAGTTCAGGAGAATACTTCCCTAAAGCTCAGAAGAGATTATTTCGGCAGTTTAGAAAAGAAGTTCTCCGAAGTTCAGGAAGAAACTTCCAACAACTTAAGCAGATTTTCCAAGAAATTCTGCAGAGTACTTTCTCAAAGTTTTGCAGAAACTTTCCTCGTAGGTCAGGCTGGGTCTTATCAGAAGTTTAGAAAGTCACTATGTTCAGGAAAAAAATTACCAAATGTACGCAATGGGCTTGGTGGACTGTCGATCGGCAATGATAAAATCGAGGTACCTCTGGGACCCATCTTGAAACACGGACCAAGAAGTCTATCTTGCGCACGAGCCAATGGTCGTCCCTCCGGAACACCAAAGGCGCAAAAACATAACTTGAGTTGTGCGAGATTACGGACGCGACACTCCGCAGCGTCTCTCCATCCCTGGGTGTTGTATCCGGCATGCGGTGGTGGTTCCCTCGGGGGACCGCCACCGTGCCACAACATACTGTGAGTGTGCAGGATGTGACCCGAAAGATGGTGAACTATGCCTGATCAGGTTGAAGTCAGGGGAAAACCTGATGGAGGATCGAAGCAGTTCTGACGTGCAAATCAATTGTCAGAATTGGGCATAGGGGCGAAACACCATCTAGTAGCTGGTTCCCTCCGAAATTTCCCTCAGGGTAGCTGGAGCACGCAACGTTTCGAACTCTCTTCTTATCTGGTAAAGCAAATGGTTAGAGGCCTTAGGTTCGAAATGATTTTAGCCTATTTTCAAACTATAAATTCGTACGTACCATAGCATTCTTGCATGATGTTATTGCAACGTTGACGCTGGGCCGCCCCCTGTCAGGGTCCGTCAACCAAACAGTGGCGTAGGAGATATCTGTGTGGTTAGTTGGCTAAGTTTTGGTAAACAGAGCTGGTGCCGTGAGATGAACAAAACGTAATGGGGAGGGGATTCAACAGAAGCTCAAACGAAAGACGGAAGGCAAGGGGGTCACTTCTTTCCGTGTGACCGGCTAAACGGTCAAGAAGTATTTGGCTTAAAGCATATCCATATACGGAAGCTTCATTTTAAGCCTGCCATATCGAAGAACCAAGAGGAAATCCAGAAACAATGGCTGAAGATTGTGGTCAAACAGATCTTCCCGGTGAAGCAGAACATGCGAAACGTGCGGAAGCCTCCCAATCTCTTGATTGGGCAGCTCTTGGTCAATTTGAAGAGGAGAGTAAATTCAAACCATTTCTTGGCCAAACCGACGGATGATTTGATCAAAAAGGCGACCAAGGCACTGAATAATTTGTCTAAAAGCTTCTTTTTATCACTTATAGTCAAAATTCCAGCTAACTGCCAATTTGTAGCCAACCCAGACGATCCGTCTCGAAAACGTGTGGCGGACCACACGCCTAATGTTATTTTACCCGGTTGAGACTCTTCTAAGGGCGAGTCCATTGAAAAAAGAATTCCGGATCAGATCAGTTGGCTTGCAAACTTAAAACCACCAAACGGAAATCCATTTTATTGCATGCCACCAGATTCACGATAGTCACTCAGAGCTCGATGTGAGAGCCACTTATACTTCAAACCTGAATTTAACAGCCATAACCATCATCGATCGTCTCGTTATCTGCCACCAGACGTCACACCGATCTTGAAGCGGACTTTCTATCCCCAACATTTACCCCTTTACACGAGAGAACGGACTCACCAAACTACGACGAGGACGCGAAGTGATGGAAAATATCTAAGTTAATGAAATGAGATGAAGTTTGCAGAGGCAGATAATTTATCATCTCCATACGAAGCGCTAGGAGTAGACGGTAATTTATTGCTAGAACGAATAGACATGAAGAGAAAGTGTATTGATAGTTCCGTATAGGGCAACGGCAGGCTTTGAAATTGAAAGATACAAGTTTGAAGTTTCTCTGAGATCTATAAGTAATAGTATGACGAGAAGAGCAAATGTGTGAAATAAGCGGTGCATGCTAAAAATAAACCCATCAGCGGGAGATAATTTCTCACCCGTGTTAGGCAGTATTAGGAGAGGGACAAATCGCAGGCCGATCGGTGCATAACCTTTTGCCAGTCAAGGGGATCTCCCCCCCTTACCTATCCTGCATGGGGTAGTATGGCAAAGGGTTATGTGCTGATTGGATTGGATATTACCGTTCAAATGCCCTCCGCTCGTTTTCAAACTTGTATCTTTCAATTTCAAAGCCTGCCGTTGCCCTATACGGAATTATAAATACACTTTCTCTTCATGTCTATTCGTTCTAACAATAAATTACCGTCCACTCCTAGTGCTTCGCATGGAGATGAGAAATTATCTGCTTCTGCAAACTTCATCAAAGATCGTTACTTCCGCGCATGGGAGAATACAAAAAATAACAATCAAAGTGTAATGAAATGAGGTTTGAGCGCTAACAAAAACATTAATTGTGGAATTGTATCTTTCATTATATTAGCGGTAGTATTTTTTGTCCCTCTCTTACTATGTGCGATTATTTCCTCTCCCGTACTAAGAAGATAGACAGAAGAAGTATTTACGTGAAGTTTTTAATATCTTCATGAATAAAATGCAATTTGGTTTGTTGAAACATCTTTTTCCATCCTCTTTTACCATCCATCTAAAAATAGTCGCTTTTTTCTATTGCGATAATTAATTAATTTGAAAAATAAGAAAATTAATAAAAAACAATGGTTTTGACATCCCTAACACAGAATTTGACATGACAAAACTTTAAAAAATACTGGTCTAATATTGTTTTAAGCTATCAATTATTTTCAAAAAATGAGAGATCTCTTGCTTTTTTTTATAAATTTTAGTTCACTGTGTGCAGAGAAACAAATGATTAAATAATTTGATACCACCTTTGCGACTTCCAGACGGCTTATTTCTAAAACTATGTAAAATTATTTAAATGTAGGAAGACGTTCCAAGTAACACTTTAAGTTTTATTCCAGCCGTATAGCGCTCCTCCCGGCTTTGTTGGAAAAACTTCAATCAAGACTGTTTTTTCTACCCACACCTTCTCTATGTTAATTTAAAACCGCTATTTGTACAGGCCTACTACATAGACAAGCTAATAAAACTATTACAAAACCAAAAAGATTTTGATAATGTTCTAGTGAAAAATGTCAGGACCACTAGAGAAACTTCATAAAAACCCCAAGTAGAGCACTGCGATCACAACTAGTTGTAGTAACTTGAATATGACTTAGCAAGTCATATTTATGTTATCTCATCTGAATGGCAACAAGTGTGCTACTAGGGCCATTTGGCTTCCAGGAAAACCAGCACACGGCCAAATGGTCCCAGCTGTCAAACTTCGCTGTGATATCGAGGTTGGTTTTTGTTGTTCTCCTTTGTTCGATTCTCTGGTCTTCTGATTCATTGAGCAGTAAATAATATTTCAGAAAAAAGTTTAATGGTTGCGGGATTTTTTTTATTTTTGAGCTTAAAATCCAAAACAAATCATCCAAATGAAATCATGCGTGCATTTAATTTTACGATGAATATTGGCACGATAAGAGCCGAAAATTAATGCGTTTCGGAAATTATGCGAGTTAACAAAAACAAAATCAAAATTAAAACCAATATATTCGATATGCATTTACTGAAAATTGATAGCATTCACTAAGGTTATCTACCAGAATGCCGAAATCGATCTACGATCTACAGTTTTTTTGGATTACATTACAAGTCGAAATAAAACCTCTGATAACAGTAAAAAAATTAAAAAAAAATCAATGTTTGAAGATCATTGTAAACAAGCTGTATAGGTTCTAACAAACCTTACTAGAGAATATGGAATCGATTGGCACCTCTCGGTACCATAATAAAACCAAATTGATTTCCAGTGGCTTTCATAAAACTTCAATAAAACTTAACCCTCTATTACCCAGATCATTAGTTTTCACGAAAAAAACTAGATTACATGAGTTTTGTGATAAGAAATCTAGAAAACATATTACCAGTTCATAGAAGTAACATGCTTTTGATAAGATACCAAAAATATAAGACCACCTTAAGGTGGGGTTAGGCAGTTGAGTAAAAAACCATTTCGTCAAAACTGTTCGTACTATTCATCCCTTATGATGAAAAGCGTAAAAACAGTTTTGTTTTGCATGTAGGCACAAATGTATGCCGCATTTGCGACATTCGATTTGCGTTTTCTTCTGATATTTACCTAATAGAGAATACTATACCATAACCTATAAGAGAATTAATTTTCCGTTTGAGCTATTATTAGGTTTTCAACATTAAAAAGAATAGAGTAGAAATGATCGAAACACACTATGTGATTTCTGAAATCCAGAAGTATTCTGATAGCCGCACCACTATGTTTGCTGCTACCCCCTTATCAGGAGCAGGGATGGCATTTCGAACTAATTTGACGCCGGTGCGTGAGATTTGTACCTTCACAGAGAATACAACCTTAACTCACCAAAGCTAACTGTTCTTTTACTCGGTGGTAAATAGACAGAGTTCGATAGGGGGGCGACCCAGGCGTAGAGGTTAATATCCATACCTCTCACGCCAAAGTCACGAGCTCGAGTCTCACCCCCGCACAAGTTACGAAAAAAACCAAAAGGTATTTGAGTGACTGAAACGGGAGATGAACCAGCCCATGGCTGAAAATCTCGATAATCAAGGAACTAAAAAAAAAAAAGCTAGGCAGAGTTAAAGTGTGCGCCTGTGATGGGATGGCTTGAAGCGAGTGAATCACTCTCTCCTTTAAACGACCACTCTCACGTGCTCTCATTTGTCTTCGCCAACGTGCTTGCGCATGCGATCACTGCCGCGTACACTTGTGCAAGGAAGCGCCAGTGCTCTTTCTGTGATTCGTTGGTGCGGTTGATAGCGAAAATGTCACCGGAGTTTTAGAAAATGTCAGTTAAAAGGAAGCGGGAAGAAACATTCTTTTTTCTTCTTTTGTTATGTAGCGTTTAAGCGAATTTGCAATCACTTCTGTAAATTAGCAGAAAAGCCCACGCCAGTGAGCTCACTGGGGCGCACGTGTCAGGGAGTTTATCTGCATTCGCTGTAGTGAGTTTGAGAGCTCTTCTACTCACTCTAGAGCGAACGAGTGTTGTGTGAATAAAAACCGTTTTTTCCATGCTACCCGCAGGGGAACCGGTGGTGAATATCATATAAAAAGATAATTTAAGAGACATTTAGCTGAAGGCCGTCTTAAGGTGGGGTTGGGAAATAGAGGGTTAATAAAGCTGAATGGTTTTGAAAATGTTCATTGGGATGACAAATCAACTAATGTTTACTTTCCGATGGTTCGTTTTATTTTGGATAATTACCGACAGTCGAACACCTTGACCCACACAAAGGTAATTATAAAAGAACACGAAGATAAAACATTATTATTTTTTACAAGGAGTATTTTTAGCTAGGCTGATGCAAATTTGGAAATGTTTGCTGCCCTAAGCTTAATCGACGCCAATTTGGGTCCTGATAGTCCCCAAAAAATTTGAACACATTTGGTTTTAATTTGGCTTTGAAACTGCCGTGTTTTGTTTTTGCTGCGTCGTTTTCGCGAAACAAAATATCAAAATTAATTCGGAATTCATCTTAAACAAACAGTTAAATCATAAAAACTCCGCGTATTTTGTGAACAACGTAGTGAATATAATCGATTCCCTCCCAAAATATGTAATGATCGGTAGCTTTTCTCCATTTTAATAATTTTTTTTTTTGCACCCGGAGGCAGAGTTAAATCAGCTTTGATTTGTTTGTTGGTGCTATTAGAAATGTGTCGCGAGTGTATTCATGACTATTAG
Source organism: Aedes japonicus (assembly GCA_034211315.2). Taxonomy (NCBI): domain Eukaryota; kingdom Metazoa; phylum Arthropoda; class Insecta; order Diptera; family Culicidae; genus Aedes; species Aedes japonicus. The sequence goes on from JASCZW010000486.1 coordinate 125,648, forward strand.
CAGTTTTGAAATCGATATAGAGTCGCGTCATAACGAGGGATTTTGATAAATGGCAGAGTGTGAAGTGAAAAAAAGGAGATTAGTGCAATGTAAAAAACGGCCATTTGCTGGTCAGAAGCATTGACCGAAGCTAACGCGCATGCGCGTCAGTGCGTCTGAGTGGCTGGCATATCATTTCAGATGCACTCATCACGTGGTCTACAGAGGGAGAGCTGTCATTTTTTTTTCATTCATTGCCCAGTGATTGTGATTTTTCAAGTTTAATTTCTACTCGAAAGTGTTTTTTACCTGCGATATTCATTGCATTTCATTTGTGCACAAAGTACTAAATATATTCGTGCTGTTCCACGCGAAAAGGATGATGTGGAAATATTTGCCGAATAGCGGAGAGCTTCTCCTTTAGAGGCATAAATGCATCCTTTAGCATCACAGGGTGGCCGTCCAAATGAAGACTGAACATCAGTAACAATTTCCGGTGAGATCTATCCGATCATAACTAAATTTGAACGATTCTACCAAATACACGCCATCGTCAGAACAATATGACTTGATGATGGAAGTGTATGCACAATATTAATTTTCATTTGATGTTTGTATTGTGTCTATGTGGAGCTGGTTGTAAGTGGAAGTGACCTCGGAATGGACGTGAGTAACCAGGCATTCTGAAATGGGTCACTGGAACTCAACAGAGCTATCACCTTCCAACTCCTGGCTAAAAATGTTTGTCGTGTCGACAAAAGACGTTTAACTGCAAACGTTTTTTTTTCAATAAAAACATTGCCGAACGGTGGGTTTTGGATTATACATACACACACAAATTTGGTTTTAATTTGGCTTTCACACACGCTATTCAAAGTTTGTATGGGAATTTGTATGAAGAATTCAAACTTACATTTCAGATCCCTAACATCTTGATATTATTTCTTTAAACCAAATTTAATTAAGATTCATATAGTGTAAGTTACCAACTATCAAAATTCCGAAGATACCTGACTTGTAAATTTCAAACAAAAATAGTTATTCAACAAATAAAATAATAAGAAATAAAAATATATAATATTTATATTAAATTTAATATAATATATATAAAATTATTTATATAAAATTCATTAATATAAAATACATAAAATATATAAAATAATAAGAAAACAAATATAAGAATAAAACATCATACCTAAAGTTTGTATTTTATGTTTTATTGAATAACTATTTTTGTATAAAATTTACAAGTCAGGTATCTCCGGCTTTCTGATAGTTGACAACTTACACTTTATGAATCTATATTAGATTTGGTTTAAGGACATAATATCAAGATGTTAGGGATCTTGAAATGTAAGTTTGAGATTCTTCATACTAATTCTCATACAAAATTTGAATAGCTTGTGCAAAGCCATTTAAAAAACCAAATGTGTTCAAATTTTTTGGGGACTATCAGGACCCAAATTGGCGTTGATTAAGCTTAGGGAAGCAAACATTTCGAAATTTGCATCAGCCTAATTTTAGCGTTCTCAAGATGTGGATAGTCTATACAGAACTGAAACTATCCGTAAAAATGAAGTACTGATCCGTTGTAAGTTAATCAATAATTTCTAGCGAAACTCGTATTGCAGATAATTTCACAACATTTACGAGGCAAAGAGCTTAAAGTTTACGAGTGGCGTTACAAATTTGTTTTATACACCAAAGCCTGCGGATTCCTTTATCTATGATAGGTCAGTAAGCTTAGTTTCAGTGGAATCAACTTGGCCAAATTTCGGAGTACACCGTGTCCAATATATTCTCATAGAAAATACGGACGATACGGTCAAAATTTGGTCAATATCAACTTGACGTATTTCTTTCAATTTTGCATTTAAAAGCGATGAACACCCTCATTTTGAAGGTGTGTGTGTGAGAATGTTGCTCCTATTTTGATTTTGGAATTCACTCTTCAGTTGTCAAAATGCCGTCCAAGCAAGAAGAGCAGCGCGCATCGCGAAAATCCGAGCTACTCGCACGCAAAGTTGGCAAAATCGCCAAAAGTTGCCAAATCAACCGTTACAAATGTAATTAAAGTGTTTGGAGAACGTTTGTCGATAGCCAGGAAGTCTGGATCGGGGAAATCGAAAACCGGAAGCCGCTGAGACGACAAAGAGAGTTGCCGGTAGTTTCAAGCGAAACCCTAACCTATCTCTCCGAGATGCCGCAAATAAGCTGGGTGTATCGTCTACAACCGTGCATCGAGCCAAAAAAACGAGCCGGACTATCGACTTACAAGAAGGTAGTGACTCCAAATCGCGATGATAAACAAAATACGACGGCCAAAGCGCGATCCCGGAGGCTGTACACGACGATGCTGACGAAGTTTGACTGCGTGGTAATGAACGACGAAACCTACGTCAAAGCCGGCTACAAGCAGCTTCCGGGACAGGAGTTTTATACGGCAAAAGGAAGGGAAAGGTAGCAGATATTTTCAAGCACACGAAACTGTCAAAGTTCGCAAAGAAATATCTGGTTTGGCAAGCCATCTGTACCTGTGGCTTGAAAAGCAGCATTTTCATAGCTTCCGGGACTGTCAACCAAGAAATTTACGTGAAAGAGTGTTTGAATAAACGTCTGCTGCCTTTCCTGAAGAAACACGGTTGTTCCGTACTGTTTTGGCCGGATTTGGCATCTTGCCATTACGGTAAAAGGCCATGGAGTGGTACGCCGCCAACAACGTGCAGGTGGTTCCCAAGGACAAGAACCCTCCCAACACGCCAGAGCTCCGCCCAATTGAGAAATACTGGGCTATTGTCAAGCGGAACCTAAAGAAGACCAAAAAACTGCTAAGGACGAGCAGCAGTTCAAGGCAAACTGGCTTTCTGCGGCGAAGAAGGTGGACAAGGTGGCTGTACAAAATCTGATGGCAGGGGTCAAGCGTAAGGCCCGGCAATTCGGATTTGGAAAAGCGGAAGCCTAACTGAATATTTTTCCTGAATTTTATACTAATTGAACTTGAAAAAGAAATTTAATTTGATTTTTTAAGTAAACGATTTCACCGATTTACACGCGTTTTCCCTTGACCAAATTTTGACCGTATCACCCTTTAACCTTCTTGACCAGCTCCAGACGTTTTTTGAAACCATCACAGGCGGCACGCACGACTTCCATCGCCATTTTGTCCCAAATTCGTTTAATTACGGTTTTGAATTGGTTCATATTAGACGCCCTGTGGTCATTTACCTTTGCCGGCATGTATGACCATACGAAATAATCCAAGGGATTCAGATATGGTGAGCTGGGAGGCCATTCATTCTTGTCCAAAAAGTCGGTCAAATTTTCTCAGCGCCAGCCCTGAACGAGATTTGCAGTATGCGATGGCGCTCCGTCCTGCTGAAACACGTAGTGATCATCTCCAAACACCTCTTGTACGTATGGCTTGACGACTTTCTCCAAAACTTCCGTTTTATAATATACGGCATTCACTTTAACGCCTTTTTCGATGAAAACCAGTGGTAATTTGCCTCGCTTGTAAATTCCTCCCCAATCCATCGCTGACGCAGCACTTTGGAACCGTGGAATATTCCTATCACTCTGTGGATCAGTTCTCGAACGGAGAGCCCACAATCTGTCGTTCTGGACATTGAGGGATTGATTCAAGACGAATAATTTTTCGTCGGAAAAGATAAATTCTTCCCCACCGTGCCGCGACGAATGCAGAACTCCGTGAACCTTGCGTTTCTTGAAAGCTTGGAATCCGAGGTCATTTTGCAATATATTGTGCACACGGAAAAAAATCCGTGCCCGGATCCGTGAACTGCAGTCATGAATTCGAGAACAAGCAAAAATACACCGTGAACTGAATCACGTAATCATGAACTAAATCACGTTTTTAGGTAAAAATCCTGAAAACGTGAACTAGTTCAAGGTCCGTTTTCATTTTCGTGAACGCTTTTGTTTCTGTGCATTGACGATCTCGAAACATTCAGATCTGCGGCCATTTTACGTTCACAGCGCTGTAATTTTCGTCCAGTCCGTTCGCTGACTACTTAAACAACTCGTGCAGTCCACACCGTACGAGTACGACCGGATCTCTTGCAGTTATCCAATGAGCAGGTGGCACGGTACCTTCGGATGGTTCGGTACATAAAATCTCACTTTACCCCGAGGTTTTTCAAATTTCTGAAAACAGTGCCCGGGCGCTCACCTTCCAAAAAAAATTGTATCACCACAGCACGAAACTCCTTCATCGCTGGAACACCGAATGAAAACAATCGGACATAACCTAAAAGCGTTTGTGTAAACATAGTGCAAAACTACACCAACACATACGTGAAACATGTTGAGTAGTTACACGACACCAATGCAAGGAAAAAGTGTATGAAAATATATTGGACACGGTGAATATGTTGCTGGAGCAATTCAGGGTTTCGGAAGCTGGGATCCAGAATATAGTCCTGTAGTTGGTAAGTTTGGGTTTATATAAGTTGATAATAAATATCCGTGGTGCATTTACCTAAATAGATTACAATATATAGGTAGTTGAATTCATGGAAATTTAAGAAAATTATTATGAACAAAAAAAGTATGTTAGCCTCCATCAAAACGTTTTGAATAGCAAATCATTTACCCTAACAATGCCCGGTCTAGTGATCCACAAAGAAAACAAACTGCCCACCTCGAGATCTCAATCAAGAAACGTCACAATTAGGGCATTTCTATACCACCTTAATGAACTCACTAACAAACGTACTTCATTGGTATTTTTCTTTCCAATTCCTCCTTAGCCTCGAAAAGTGAAAAGTGTGATTAGACCACTTGATATTCATCTTTCCCATATCATTCCGTTTCAACAGCCATTCCAGAAAAGGAAAGCCACTTAAATGCTCACTTCATCACCATCATAAATGCTAACGGTTTGATGAGTAGCACACTCTTCGCCCCTCCCCTGTCCCACTTCTTTCCTGTGCAATAAAGGCCGTATGCTGTTTGGTATGAGCATCATATGTGGCTTATGGGATACACCACGTGTGAATTTTCGTACTGGGAGGAACTTGCAAATCGTTATTACCCTGGCGAAAAAAAAATCTTCAACAAAATGTGATGAATATTTGGCCTGACTTTCCGCTATCAATGTAACACCTGTGAATGCTTATTTCATTAAACCATTGATCAGAGATATTTCCCATCCCAGTGATGGAGCTTTTGTGATCACTCAGGTAAATAACAGGAAAGTTCCAATTTCGTCATGAATTATTTTACATCACTTTGCTGCCAGTTCACCCGGAATCCTCGCATCAGCGTTGATCTGTTCATAAATTTACCATCCACTCTCATGTCACAAACCTATCAAACTGTAATCACAACCCATCAAAGCTTTCCCCCTCCACCCAAGTTCGTGTTGTATTTTTTTTTGTCTCCCACCGACCTCTGCCAGAAAACCACACTGACAACGATGCTGCCGAGAGTTGATACTAATTTTTCATAAGCCAACTCTACAGCGTCACATTCCCATTCGGGACCGAAAATGGGAAAGCCACAGAGTCAGTGTCGAAAGTTTATGTTCCTCGAACAACTTTTGTTGTAGCGTAAAATCGAAACGACCCGAGACAAGCGAGTAGGGTTTTTTTTTTGCTCTCTCCCTTGACTGTCACCGTTACCTTGGTCCCGTTCTACAGCCCATCGAACCCACCGGGAACCGAGGCGATGGTGGGGCAGGAGGAGGGGCACTTTCTCAAACTTAGAACCATGAGCCAACCATGAGACGACGACGACGACGACGACGATGGGTATAAATTTTGCGAAACAAATTTGGGCTCATTTTGGCGTGAAAAATAATTTCTGATTTCCATTCTGAGAGCTGTCGCTTGCACCTAACAAACCTTACGGCACGGCGGCATGTACAGAGGTACCGAGGTAAAAGGCGAATCGACATCATCGTCGTCGGGCCACCATTGAATCCGCTCACCGGCTAAAGTTTCAACTTTTGCTTCGTCACTCTTTTGTGTGTTGCTTTTTGCTACCGGGGATGTACAACCCTCTTACCTTCGTTTCGGTGCCTTGTTCCCTGTTATTGACTGCTCCATATTGCAGGGGAGTTCTTGCATTGCACTCTACGCCACAGTTCCTTCTCGCAATGGTTGGATGCTTGTAAAGAACCGATTTTCAACGCCATCCATTGGAGCAGAGGCGTAGCGAGGGGTCTTTTTTAATGGAACGAAAAAGTTTAGTGTGTAAAAATTTTAGAAGACTGAAACGGACGAAATAGACAAACTAAAGGGCGAACACGAAATTATTGCGACACCGAAAATGTCATGCCAATTTTCTTATAATGTTTAGAATCAAACCAAAATTTTAGGGTAGTTTTATACATATATTTACTTCAAAAATCAAAAGGAAGGTTAATCGATGGAGCCTTGAGTGTAAAATTGAACGCATTTTCGCTTGCATCAAAGTCTTTACAGTGTCATCCGGTACCAGTTTCTCAGTTTTTTTTTCCATTTTCATAACATGTCCTTCTCGTCTTTGACTGTTTTCTTGCTCTTCCGAAGTTCCCGCTTCATCATTGCCCAGTACTGCTCCGCCGGGCGCAGCTCCGGACAGTTTGGCGGATTCATGTCCTTTGGAACAAAATGGACAGAATTGGCCTCATACCACTCCAGGACACTTTTAGAATAGTGGCATGATGCCAAATCTGGCCAAAATAGCAGAGCTTCGTCGTGCTGCTGCAAGAACGGCAAAAGGCGCTTCTCGAGGCACTCAGATTTGTAGATCTCGCCATTTACTGTGCCCTTTGTCACGAAAGGCTCACTCCTCAGTCCGCAAGAGCAGATGGCCTGCCAAATGAGATATTTGGAGGTGAACTTCGACATTTTCTTCTTCTTAAATTTGTCGTCCACATAGAACTTGCTCTTGCCGGTGAAAAACTCCAACCCCGGAACTTGCTTGAAATCGGCTTTTATATACGTTTCGTCGTCCATCACACAGCAGCCATATTTTGTCAGCATCTTCTCGTAGAGCTTCCGTGCCCGAGTTTTAGCCGTCGATTGTTGCCGCTCATCGCGGTTTGGGAAGTTCTGTACCTTGTATGTATGTAGTCCAGCTCTCTTCTTTGCATTCTGGACGTAGCTCTGCGACATGCCGATCTTTTTAGCCAAATCACGGCTTGAGACGTTGGGATTTGCTTTAATCATCCGCTTCACCTTTCCCTCCGTCTTTTTGTTCTCCGGTCCCGGTTTTCTTCCAGCTCCTTTGCCGTGGTGCAACGTAAACCGCTCCTGAAACCGCTTCAACACTCTGGAGACGGTTGAATGGTGAATGTTCAACATTTTTCCCAACTGCCGGTGCGACAGGTCAGGAAATTCCAGGTGTCTGGAAAGAATTAGTTCTCTCGACTCGCGTTGGTTCACCTCCATTTTCGTTGAATCGAAAAACACGAGTTTGACAGCATGTAAACAATACACATCAGTGAGAAAGTGTGCAAAATTTGGTTGATTTTTACCCAATGGTAAAAAAGTTATGCCCTGTTGAATGTGTCGCAATAATTTCGTGTTCGCCCTTGATAGGAATATACGATGCTATTTGAACACTGTTATACGACTGGTGGTTGTCTGGGCAACGACTGTTCTGTTCACCGCGTCCCATTTTTCTTCGTCAGCACACATTTTTTGAACAATGTTGTCGACGTTTACGTCGTCGCCGACGATGGATCTCATGCTGTTTCGCACGTTCTCGAACCGCGGACATTCTTAGACAACGTGCTCAGGCGTTTCCTCTGCATAACCACACGCGGTGCAGGACGGTGATCTTGCGTGGCCGAACCTGTTCAGATATTTTTTTAAACAGCCATGACCGGACAGAAACTGCGTCATGTGAAAATTTACATCACCGTGTGGTCTGTTCACCCACCTCGACAGGCATGGAATTAGCCGATGCGTCCATCTGCCGTTATCAGCGTTGTCCCACTGCTGCTGCCACTTCCTTATGGTGTTAGCTCGGGCAGTTCTTCGGACACCTCTTGTGCCCCGGTCTCTATAGCACTCACTATCTTCTTCTATTAGAAGATTTATGGGGATAGTTCCAGCTATCACGTAGACTGCCTCTGACGAGATAATTCGATACGCACTAGCCACCCGCATGGCCATCAGCCTAATCGTGCTGTTAAGCCGAGATCGGTTCCTTTCCGTCTGCAGTGCCGTCACCCACACAGGTCCCGCGTATCTGAGCACTGATGTGGACACACTCGCCAGTAATCGCTTCTTACTGCTGCTGATCGCTGAGTTGTTGGGCAAGATCCAAGATAATTCTGAGATTATCTTTGTGGCCCTTTCACATGCGTAGTCTACGTGGCTATTAAAGTTTAGCCGATCATCTATCATCACTCCCAGGTGTCTGACTTCTCGCTTAGAGTCGATGATACACTCGCCGACTGAGAGTCTCGCCTGCTGCCTTGCTTTCCAGTTACTTATCAGTACCACCTCGGTCTTTTGATGAGCTAACGCCAGTTTCTTCTCACGCATCCAGTCTTCCACAGTATCTATTGCTTCCGTGGTGAGTATTTCTATTTCCTTTCGAGATTCGCCGAGCACTAGGAGTAAAACGTCGTCCGCAAAGCCGACAATCTTCACGCCTCTGGGGAGACGCAGTCAAGACTCCGTCATACATAGCATTCCAAAGGGTCGGGCCGAGGATGGAACCCTGTAGGACGCCCGCTGTGACGGTTGCACATCTTCTTCCGGTGTCCGATTCGTATATCAGTGTCCTGTTCTGAAAGTAGCTCCTCAGGACCCTAAAGAGGTACTCGGAGGCACTTATTATGTGCAGCGAGTCGGCGATTGCAGCCCAACTAGCACTGTTGAAGGCATTTTTCACGTCCAGGGTGATCTCTTCTCTTTTGCTTCTGCGCAGACTCCATAGCTTCCATGACCGTTCGGATGGCATCCACCGTCAGACCATCTAATCCCTCCGTGTATTTTGTAGGCCTGTTGAGGATTAATCTTTCAAGCACTTTGTCGACTGTATCCAACAGGCATATCGGCCTATATGCTGGAGGATCTCCAGGAGGCTTGCCTGGCTTCTGCAATAGCACCAGTTTTTGTCGCTTCCAGATATTTGGGAAGTTACCATCGTCGATGCACTTTTGCAACACGGTCCTGAACATATCCGGATTTGCTAGGATTGCTGCTCTTAGACCCACGTTGGGGATACCATCTGGTCCCGGGGCCTTCTTGATTTTCGAAGCTTTTGCCACCACTGTTAGCTCCTCGTTTGTTACTCGGGCTTCTTCTTCGTGGTCATCCTGGTCATCAAACGGTGTGGGCGGCCAGATCGTCGGTTAATGCTGCCGAAATCACGCATCTCATGACTTTCATCTTCCCTGGGCACCTATCAGGTGGTACTGCTGGACTTCTTATCTTCGTCATGGCAACTCTGTAGGCATCACCCCACGGATTTGAATTGGCGTTCCTCTGAGCAGGCTTTCTAACTGTGCTTGATTTCCTTGTAAAGTGCGGCTCTTGCCGCCTTATTGGGTAGTCTTCGAGCTGATCTTTTGGCGTTATTGTGGGCTTTCTGCATTCTCCTCCGGGCTCGGTGGCAATGTGCTCTTAGATCGGCAACCGTCGAGTTCCAGCAGTAAGTTGCACGACGATTGTGCCTTGATTTGTCCTCTCTCGGCATGGTTGCATCGCACGCTCGTGCTAAAGGGCGATACGGTCAAAATTTGGTCAATATCAACTTGACGTATTTCTTTCAATTTTGCATTTAAAAAACCTGAACACCCCTCATTTTGAAGGTGTGTGTGTGTAGAATGTTGCTCCTATTTTGATTTTGGAATTCACTCTTCAGTTGTCAAAATGCCGTCCAAGCAAGAAGAGCAGCGTATCAAAATTTTGCTCGCGCATCGCGAAAATCCGAGCTACTCGCACGCAAAGTTGGCAAAATCGCTAAAAGTTGCCAAATCAACCGTTACAAATGTAATTAAAGTGTTTGGGGAACGTTTGTCGACAGCCAGGAAGTCTGGATCGGGGGGAAATCGAAAACCGGAAGCCGCTGAGACGACAAAGAGAGTTGCCGGTAGTTTCAAGCGAAACCCTAACCTATCTCTCCGAGATGCCGCAAATAAGCTGGGTGTATCGTCTACAACCGTGCATCGAGCCAAAAACGAGCCGGACTATCGACTTACAAGAAGGTAGTGACTCCAAATCGCGATGATAAACAAAATACGACGGCCAAAGCGCGATCCCGGAGGCTGTACACGACGATGCTGACGAAGTTTGACTGCGTGGTAATGGACGACGAAACCTACGTCAAAGCCGACTACAAGCAGCTTCCGGGACAGGAGTTTTATACGGCAAAGGAAGGGAAAGGTAGCAGATATTTTCAAGCACACGAAACTGTCAAAGTTCGCAAAGAAATATCTGGTTTGGCAAGCCATCTGTACCTGTGGCTTGTAAAGCAGCATTTTCATAGCTTCCGGGACTGTCAACCAAGAAATTTACGTGAAAGAGTGTTTGAATAAACGTCTGCTGCCTTTCCTGAAGAAACACGGTTGTTCCGTACTGTTTTGGCCGGATTTGGCATCTTGCCATTACGGTAAAAAGGCCATGGAGTGGTACGCCGCCAACAACGTGCAGGTGGTTCCCAAGGACAAGAACCCTCCCAACACGCCAGAGCTCCGCCCAATTGAGAAATACTGGGCTATTGTCAAGCGGAACCTAAAGAAGACCAAAAAAACTGCTAAGGACGAGCAGCAGTTCAAGGCAAACTGGCTTTCTGCGGCGAAGAAGGTGGACAAGGTGGTTGTACAAAATCTGATGGCGGGGGTCAAGCGTAAGGCCCGGCAATTCGGATTTGGAAAAGCGGAAGCCTAACTGAATATTTTTCCTGAATTTTATACTAATTGAACTTGAAAAAAAAAATTAATTTGATTTTTTAAATAAACGATTTCACCGATTTACACGCGTTTTCCCTTGACCAAATTTTGACCGTATCACCCTTTAATACCGCTATCAGTCCATCTGCACTGAGATACAGGGGATTGCGCTCGCACCTCAACACTCTCTTGTCGATGGTGTGTGTGTGTGTGTGTGTGTGTGTGTGTGTGTGTGTGTGTGTGTGTGTGTGTGTGTGTGTGTGTGTGTGTGTGTGTGTGTGTTTTTGTGTACAATCCCACTCCCACTGTCCAGCATTGCTTTTATGGAAAAGAAATGTCAGCAGTTATCATTAATATTGTTATTGCTCTAATCACAAACTGCAAATTTTTTTTAGACCGGAAGTTGAAAGGTGATAGCTCTGTTGGGCTTTGTGTACAAATTACGTAACGCATGAAGGGGGGAGAGGGGGGTTGAGCAACCGTTACTTATTGTGACATATGGGGGAGGGGGGGTTTTAAAATCGTTACGTAACAAAATAACCAATTCGAAATATAAATCAAAAGTGATAGCCAATTGAAAATCAATAAAATTTCCTGCGTGCCAAGCTAAGTAACAAGTAGCAAAGGGTTAATTTATACTAGTTAAGAACCATGTTTAAATTTTTTGGGAAAACCCCACTTTCAATGCGTTAAATGAAAGCTTTAAATCATTTTATTGAAGAAAAAATCAAAACTGAGCCAAAGCTTTGCTTTTATATTATTAATCACGTTTGCCATAACTAGAACACTGCACCAATTATCGCCATAGTTTTAAATTTTGGTTCCTTTGGTGGCCAATCGCATGGATTCCTTATGGGAGTGGTCATAATAAAAACACATTTATGGCTAAATGGAGCAAGAAAGCTGAAATTTTAAGGAAAATGGAAGTTTTTCTTTTGATTTCAGACCAAACTCTAAAGCTTCGATTAATGGAGACGTACTATTTAAATGTTTAATTCAAAAAAAAATTGTGATACTTTAAATAATTGAAAGACATTTGAGTGAACTTTTTGAACTAATATTTGTAACAGTTTTAAAAACATTCAGTAACCTGAATAAATGCAATACAATGAGAACAATGTTTTTCGCAATCTATATAATTGCTTTAAGTTACTTAAATGACATTAATTGACTGATGTTTGCCGTCTTTACTAATTTTAAGTTACCGAAATGAGATTTAAGCATTAAAACCACCTCAATTACAGTTTTTGAGATGATTTTATAACAATTGAGAAGTAGGGGGGGGTCCGTGAGCGTTACGTAATTAAAGGGGGGTCTAGTCACGCGTTACTTATTGTTACATAGGGGGGGGGGGGGGAGGGGGTCCAAAATCCCGGTTTTCTGCGTTACGTAATTTGTGCACAAAGCCTTAGGATCCAGTTACCCATTTCAGAATTCCTGGTCACTCACGTTCATTCCAACGTCACTTTCACGTACAACAAGCCTCGCATAAACATTATACTAACACCAATTGGATATTTGTATTATGTTTACCTTTCCATTATCGCAGCATATTCTGTTTTGATAATGGCACGTATTCGATAGTATAAATTTAATATTTGTTTCAAATTGCTTAGATCTCATCACTTATTTATGTTGTTTCCTTGCTGATCTTGCTCCGTTAGTTCCATTTTAAGGTTGTTTTTTCGGTAGCTTCTTTCGATCAGCATCATTTTTCGAGATGGCATTTCAGATCGTATTGCCGGGTCCAACATGCGTGTCAGTGGGTTCTACTTATGGGAATATCATTTCGTGTTTAAAATAGGATCTCGGGGAGCTGCAGCCCTTCCCTAACCTGTTCGGCTTCCGAAAATTACACTTAAAAGCAGATTTCTCCCTTGATTACTACTTCCTATGATGGCTTCATCAAACATGATAAGTTGAAGGGATGTTTCAATGAATTCACGTTATTTGGATATTTTCACTTTTGTTATTTTAATAATGATTATTTAAACACTATGCACGAAAAATAGTAAGCGGAATAGATACACAAACAAGTTATTTTTTTTATTCCTCCTTGCTCTTTAGTTTATTTTTACAAGCGAATAGAAAACCCATGACAGTTCGCGGAAAAAACAACGGTCCGCGGTCAAAGCTTACTGTGATTAAAGGTGCTTCACAAGATATCCACATTTAAATTATAAATCGTGTAAAGTTCTGGGAGATTCAATAAATTGTCGATTATGTTGTATACAAAAGCTCGTCTCTAAACTATTTCATCCACGTGTGGAATGAAATACAATTTTACTTGCTCTGATGATTCTGTGTAGAAAAAAAATTCCTTTCGACCTTCGATATTCTAAACTGTAACTAAATTGTAATTCATTATATTCATTGGAAAAAATAAGTGGACTATTTTTTAGAGATGACTGAACCTTTCAGCACCGTAATTTAGAGTGATCTCAACACGATTTAAGCTTTTGACTTAGGTTCTGAACGTCTCGACTCTCGAAATTTGAAATACTCAGAGATGTCAGAATCAACCAGTAACGGACGAGCAACTACGAAATGCAGTTCTAACAAAACTCCAATTCCAGATGCCACCCACCTAGCTACACGCCTGCTTTGACCCATTCTCGTACTTCGCACAACGCGAGCCGAAAAGCGTATCTTGTTCATTGTGGCACCAAGCGCGTTCGCTTGCTTCCTGCAGCCAGTCAGTGTGGTGTGCTTTATGGATGGCGGAAAAATTCTTCGTAATCACTTTACACTCCTCAGAAGTGTCAATAAAATTTGTGTTATTCCTCCTTGTGCTTTCCTTCCTACGTAGCGTAGGAGGGTAAGTATTAGCAGTTGGTGCCTAGTCGAGTTTCCCTTCGTTACGACAATCATTCCGTCGAGTGCAGTAAGTTCCTTCATCGGCATCATCCAATGGGGAAGCTGTGATCATGAATAATTGCGATCGGGAAAATAAAATTTTTCTACCGTTCTAATATTGTTCGACGTCGTCGTTGATAGAGCAGCACTAACGATGAAGAAAATGCTCCACTAGTGTAGGACAGAGTCTCATTTACTCCCTGGCATGGAAGCACTTTATCATAAATCTTGATTGTATTGACTAGAGGAGCTGATCGGCGAAGCCCTAGAGTGCAATAAATCAATCATTGGCGGTTTCCAAGCGGTCTGTACAAGGAAGTGCTAGATGTTGAATGTTGATAATTTTCGATTCCTAGCTTCGATAAAGCTATCTGCTGTGACCCACTTCAAATTTCATTCTTCAATCTAAATAATTAATTTCCTTTACCTGCTGGTACATTTAATTATTCGCATGGAGAGGTGACGTTGGCAGTCATAAATCAACCAGCATTTGTTCGAACCATTACTGTATCGCACAATGTAGCACTTTGCTGCCGTAATTTCGACAATTGGACACCGTGCATATGTTACTCAACTTACCGCCAGCCCCTCGACCATCGGAACACTCGCCTTAATTACAGCCTTGCACCACGCGCGAAAGCCACATTGAGTGTGTGTGTGTGTGGTGAATTTTCAATTCGTTTAAAATATAGGGCAGACCGACGCTCTCCTCACAGTCGTCGTCCTCGGGATCTGCATTGCCAGTCCGATCAGCGAGTAATAATTAATCGGATGGAAAAAGTCTATGGAGTCGTGATGAAATTTTAATAGCAATTAATTATCTTCATTCTTCCCGTGGAGATGTGCTGCATATGACGTGAAACTGTGGGAAAAAATAATTTCCTTCTAGAAGGCACTGGTTTACATTTGGATGGGATACATTGGGAAAATAATGGTCCAAAAAGGTGAAAACATAACTTTGATTTGTGACATTTGAGTGAAACTTCATTTTCTCAATCTCACTTCCATTCGAATATGCTCACACTGTATTGGGTAAAATGTCTGGATAATGTTGTCAATTTTGCATAAACCAATCTGCATAGTGCATTTCATCATAGCTCGTGTTTTGTTTTGTGTGTATTTTAGCAACCAGAATGTTCTCATATGTCAATTAGCATAAATCAAAATCAAAAACACTGCTTGAAATTCAATAGGTCAGTATTTGCAATAATCTAGACACCCAAAATCAGAAGTTTAACAAACATGGAGCACTTGATTTGGGACTATTAATGTCGTAACTTATATGGTTTACAAATTCACACGATTGAAATATCGTTATTTGGCTGTGATATAAAAATCTCTTAATAAAATGCGCTTCACTTAAGCCCTAAGGGTTTGTACAGACTATTTAGTCACCTTGTTGCCAGGTCTGGTCCAGATTTGTTGGAATTTATAACCTCCTGCTTCGTTCCTGAAAGTCCCCACTTCATAAGTGCCCAGTAAAATCGATGATAATCTTGTTTTATCAACAACTATGTGTTGAACGCTTCTATATGAGATGTTGACCAGCTAGCCATCTCTGAGACTCACATCACGATTTCATCGGTATTCGCTGCTGGAGGACGTCCGGAACGAGGTCTTTGACCACTTCAAGATTATACCATCCGTATGTTCTGATTTTCGATTGATCCGATTCCTCAAAGGCTTTTGCAACATTTGTAATATCTCGTTGACACTTCACATCTGCGGTGACGTGTATTCCTACCCAGTGAAATAGCAGTTCTAAATTATCATTTGAGTTTCCAGGTTTGAAGATAATTTCTTGGTTTTAGACTCTCTTGCGCCATCTTTCATCATATAAAATCTTCTTGATGTGGTGTATCGTCAAAGCATACAGCTTTTTTGCAAGTCGTGAATAAGATTAACAATCTCTAACTCCTGTTCTTGCGAGATTTTTCATAAATGGGATCAATGTCGAGGGATTGAACATTGAACATAGCGTCGCAGCTTTGCGCACAGAAAAATTGCGCCTATTGCAATATATATTTGTTTCAAAACTATTACATAAAATATAATGCAACATTCACAAAACGTTCTCCTTTATATACCACTAAAGCGTTATATTATTGTAACGAACAGGCTTCTCCTTTTCTAGCTCGTGCTTTTATTTGTTGGTTCTCGTCCAACTGCTTCTATTTGGCAACGTTATTGAAATTTATAGTATTTTATGAAACCTGAATTTTGAAGCAATGGCAAATGTTAGGTGCACCTGTTTAGAAACATGTCCGCAACATGTTTATAATTTTCTCTTTTGAAAAGATGTTTCATCTACTGCTTGGGGTTTGACTACAAAACGTCTCTTTAGTTGATGCACATAGCTGCTTGGCACAATGATACCACAAGTTAGTTGAAACACTCGAGAAACCTTAAAAACACGAGCAAAACACCTTACTACTTCAAATCTTGCTCAATCTGTTGTTTACGTGTTTTGCTCTATCTGCAAAGCTAGCCAAGATTTATTTACGATAAGTACTGTTTGAAAATATCAGAAGGGATGTACACCCAGAGGATCTGATCATTTTGAAGGTAACACTAGTAGCACACTTTTTGCAAATTAGTCAAAGTAACTGCAATGTGACTCAAATAAGTCACAATCAAGTTGCTGCAACCAATAATTACAGGGATGTGTAACTTGGGAAAGTACCTTTTCATTTAACCTCAGGGGTTTGCCAAAATAACCTTAAAACACCCACTAAAACTGCCATAATTAGTTGTATAAACATGAGCGTAACTTAATTGAGTCATACATACCCAAGCAACACAGCTTGTATTAAACAAGTTAACAGTACTCTCAAAATGACAAAAACAAGTTATCAATATTAGTACATAATACTTTATTTCATACTTTAATATGACGTAAAATGCGTAAGAAGTGAAGCCTCATAAAACATTTATTGGTAACAAAAGTATCCTCATAAAAAAATACAACATCACCAAGCGTGGGATTTGAACACTAGTCCTTCGCGTGAGAGGTGTGTAGTCTCTTTGCTGAGCCAACTCCGATTGTTGTAAAATCAACTCTGAGTATCTATGACTTGCTTCCAGTTGGACGTGAAACCACAATCTTGAACAACAAATTCCTCATTATAAACAAGAGCACGTTTTGCAAACATGGTTAGCGTAACGTAATTTCCACAGTATTTATAACTACCCACAAAATCTTAGAAGAAAAATTAGTATTTTCCATTTAATTCCAACAAGATAAGCAAAGGTAGTTGGAATTAAATGGAAAATACTAGTTTTTCTTCTAATTTCTGGTTACAGGTATTCCACTTAATAGCTCAAACCCTCTAGGATTCACAAAATCTTGTCCTGTTCAAGTTTCATAAATGTATGGAACAATGATTTTAGGAACAATAATAAAGTGTTTATCACTTGCAGCAGTGAAAACAATATTTTTAGCTCGATCGTTAGTCAGAGTGATATATAGAATACGAGAGATCCAAACCGCTCCGAAGTTGACATGTTTTGAAATACGTTTATAATACGTTTATAAAACATACAATTAAAAATCATTCTAAAATGATCTTTTGTGGGTTACTTGGGTACGTTACTTCAACCGATTAAAAACAAGTGTGCTGCTAGGGATGTGAAGCTGATTGTTCACAAGATCAAGAAAAACACCGTGTTGTGCAATCAAGTATCCCCTAGGCCACACTACGATCACAATTAGTTGTAGTAACTTGATTATGACTTAGCAAGTCATATTTATGTTATCTCAACTGAATGCCATCAAGCGTGCTACCAGGGATGCTTTTACCAAGGTTTTACAACGACTCTCTCCAAATACCCGTGTTTCTAATCTGCTGCTCCACAATCGATAATGAAATCAAGTTCCGCCCCTTTAAGTAAGTTTTTTCCTAGTTCATACGCTACTCCTTGGCTTTAAAGTCTGCTCTTTCTAAAACTCCGTCACAGAGTCTTCATAATAGATTGGTGGATTGGGTCCTCTAGATATGTCTGCTTGTTGCAGAAAAAAATTCACTTTTTCTTTGTATTGATCTGGTCAAACTGTTGACCTCCTTGTTTGACCTTTTCGGTCTAAGTCGAACACATAACGACTTTGAACCCAGAACCCTTGCAATTTAGATTTTCGACAAGCCTCTCCGTTCTATTTTATTCTGTTACATTACATTCTTTCATTCTATGATGGTTAGAACACTGAGTTAAGAGCAAGCAATAAGCGAATTGCAGCAAAGTTAGAATAAGTAGAGAAGGATCGATATGGACCCCCCTCCTCCCTATGTAACTATAAGTAACACGTGAACAGACTCCCCCCCTTAAATCACGTAACGCTCACGCCTTCCCTCCCTATTTCTCAATTGTGATAAAATCATCACAAAAACTGTTATTGTTGCTGTTTTTATGTTTAATTTTCATTTGAGTAACATAAAATTAGTAAAGATTGCTAAAATTAGTCAATTAATTTCATTTAAGTAACTTAAAGCTGATGTAGAAGGAGATGTTCGCTCATCACCATGAGGCACCAAGAGTGAACAACAATGTTTTTGGCTAGAATGAAAGATATGAAGAGAAAGTTTTGATAGTTCCGCTAGTGTGCGGCTGGATTGAAATATAACAGATGTTTTTAGGAAAAATTGAGCGAAAAGGGCATGTATACAGTGGTACTCGAACCAAGGACAGGCAAAAATGTCCTTGGTTCGAGTACCACTGTATACATGCCCTTTTCGCTCAATTTTCCTAAAAACATCTGTTACATTTCCAATCCTGCCGCACACTAGCGGAACTATCAAAACTTTCTCTTCATATCTTTCATTCTAGCCAAAAACATTGTTGTTCACTCTTGGTGCCTCATGGTGATGAGCGAACATCTCCTTCTACATCATAATCGTTACTCCTCGCACGGAGAATATATAACATAACAATTAATGTATGTGAAACTTAAAGCTATTAAAAAGATTACGAAAAACATTGCACTAATTGTACTGCATTTATTCAGGTTACTGGATGTTCTTAATAGTACGTTCACACTACAGGTTATATTACATGATATAGAGTATCTTGATATCAAATGAAATGTACATTATTTCCAGTGAAAACTAAATGTATAGTTGCTGATATCTAGATACTCTATATCACGTAATATAAGCAGTAGTGCGAACGTACTATAAAACTGTTAAATATATTAGTTCAGCAACTTTACTAAAACGTCTGAAATTATTTAAAGTATTACAAACAAGTTCAAAGTTTTATTCATATAACATAATTCTAGCTAAACGATCGCAACAGTATTTTATGCAATGCATAATATTAACATATTGCGATTATTATAATCTAATAATTATTATTAATATTTTTTTATACCAATCAATTTTCCGTTTGGTCCGAAACATAGAACAACAGACGCCGTAACAAGTGCACTTGATGTAGGCTACAAGCAGAGGAATATTGGGTGACTGAACGCATATTTCTTGTGTATCAAATCAAACCACACTTTGTCGTAGTTTAATGCAATCATATATTTGAAACACCAAAATTTCTTATCGAATCCAATATTGTTATTCAATTAATATTTCTAACAGAAATCATCATTGATTCAACAAAATAATTTTGTAGAATAAACAATCAACAACAAATTTAACTTAATTTCTTATTATTTCAATGGTTTTAATATAAAAAACAATATTTTGTTTTTCAATTCAACCGCTTTGGTCGAATCAATGCAAAGGTGCAGTGTTTCCGAAAATCTTATGTTTTGATTCAACAATAAATGCTTTTTTTTCAATAAAAGCCTCCAATGCAGCGCTTCAAGAACCAAAATAATTATAATCAAAAATAAAATCGGTATTGTTTGAATAAATTAAAATCATAGGTAAGCCGTGTTGAATATATACAGAACAATATATTTCTCAGCGTGCATATGTACGATGTATGGAAAATTTCACCATTTGTTGATTCAAATCGTAATAAGATACCTTTCATTTAGTAGATCACATTTAAATAGTCTCCATTCATCGAAGCTTTAGAATTTGGTTGGAAATCAATAGATACACTTAATCCATTTTTCTTAAAAATTCAGATTTTTTGCACCACTTGGCCAAAATGTGTTTTTATTATCGCCACACCCATCAGGAACACATGTGATTGGCCATCAAAGGAACCAAAATTTGAGACTATGGCGATAATTGGTGCAGTGTTCCAGTTATGGCAAACGTGGCAAAGTTTTGGCTCAGTTTCGAAATATTTCCTTCAAAATATGGATTGAAGGCTCTCATTTGACGTATTGAACGTGGGGTTTTCCCAGAATTTTTAAACATAGTTCTTAACTAGTATAAATTAACCCTTTTCTACTTACTACTTCCTACTTTGCTTGGCACACAGGCAATTTTAATAATGCAAATTGGTTATTCACTTTTGATTTTTTATTTTAAATTGGTTATTTTGTTACGTAACGATTTTAAAACCCCCCCTCCCCCATATGTCACAATAAGTAACGGTTGCTCAACCCCCCTCCCTCCCCTTCATGCGTTACGTAATTTGTGCACAAAGCCAAAAGCACATTTTTCTTCCAAACTAGGTTGTTATTAGATCAAACGTAAAAATCATTTAAGTTTTTTTTTTCATTTTTTGTTTATTTTATCTGCTAAATTTGATGTTCATTGAGTTGTTAATCGTTAAGAATGGCATTTCTTAAAAAGGATTGCTTAGATTAATTTCCGTTTCCGTTTAAGATCGTGTGCAGGACCACTTGACGACAAGCTCTTGACCAAAATTGTTAAATATCCATTGACTATTGACTGGAAACTTTTGAGTACCTATAGACGAATTTCACACAAACTCTTCTTCAGAATCCTATGAAAATTTGTGGGTGGGTACACAATGTCTTTTCAAGCAACTTTGCATACTTTGTTTTTTCAAAATTTGTGTAGACTAGCATTTGAAAAGGGCTTAAGTTTTTGATCGATTGTTTTTAGATCAACGTAACTCAAAAAGGAAAAGACTAGCAAAAAACTGATGTATGAGTGGCTTTTAGAAAATTGTCCTTTATTTTATGAAAAAAATTGTAAAAATTGTTAAATCGATTCTTACACACTAAAAAAAAATATTATAAAATTTTAAGTCAATTTGGAAAAAATTGCTATCTTAGAATTCGACGAAATTTATTTTTAATATAGTTAATATAATTATCTAAAAGTTCACCATACATTGCGAGATGGGCACTTTAAAGAAAAAAAGTTTTTCTAACAAAAAAATTTTCATGTCCAATTTTTACCGTGTATCGCTCCAACTCGTCTTGTCTCCAACGCCTCTATAGAATCCAATAAAATTTAGCATAAAGTCATAAAGAATTTAATGTATTGAAAATTAGGTAAAAAAACAATAATCATCTTGATTTACATTTGAAAAGGGTAAAAAACATTATATTTCCCTTGACATCAGTTAAGTACAAGTCATTCATAACTGCTTGTTCGGATGTTCCTATTTTTAGGGGCGATTCAAATATGGCATCGTATATCTTTGGTGGGATGTAGAGGGGGCGTAAGGTATGTCAAGATTTGTTTCAGAATGTGTAAAACGTATGGGAAAAATTGTGATAGAGGGGGGTTGATAAATCTAAAAGAATAGCGGACGTCATATTTAAATGGATATGCATCAAGTCTAATTTTAATTCTTTTTTTGCAAATTCGTCCAATTCTATTTCTTTTTTGCAAATGACTTTAAGTTTTAAAATATTTTTTTTAGCGTGTAAGAATTGATTTTACAATTTTTATCATAAGAGCAAAGACAATTTTATAAAAGTCACTCATACATAACTTTTTTGTTAGTCTTTTCCTATTTGAGTTACGTTGATCTAAAAAAAATCGATCAAAAAACTTAAGCCCTTTTCAAATGGTAGTCTACATAAATTTTGAAAAACCAAGGTATGCAAAGTTGCTTGAAAAGGCATAGTCTACACACCCACTCAGTTTAATTAGATTCTGAGAGGGTGCTGGATTACCACTGGATAAGTTGGCGTGTACTTCGTCTGCATCGTATAATTGACGAATGATTAAAGAGTGGTTGAAAGAGTGTCAATAGGTATTGTTGATGATGATGATAGTTTTATTCACGAATATTGAGGGCATTGAACAACCTAGAAATTTTGTTATATCTAGATGTGATTTGCAGTAGTCGATATACAACGTTGGAACTTCGTAGCCTGGTGACGGTGCCAAATCTCTAATTACACCATTTCTTTTTTAACCAGAGTTTGTAAAGACTGAATACAGTTAAGGTGAACATAAAACATTGAAACGTTAAGGTAACGCGTGAACTTTGAGAAACCAAATATCATCTCCCATATGACAAACAGTCAATGAATTGCTACTCTCTGTTCGTTGTAACGATCAACAAAGGAGTTGTTACTTCTTTGTGGGAGATGAGATTTGTGCTTTTTATGTTTTGAGATGAGGTTAACTTGTATCTTCACCGTAACATTAGACAACGAACAACAGTCAACAACATCTAAGGAATTAATTAATTTTCAACCCTTAAAATTTACCAATTTAAGGGTTGAAAACATTCACTTACTAAAACACATTTTTGCCTCTTATCATTATTTTTGAATTTTCGCTTAGCTTGTGAAACTTGTTACACTTGTTACATTTTTTGTTGTAAGACTATTGCATAATTATTATTTTACTCTTAAGAATACTATTCTAACATAATTGTTATAATTTAGAATAATAAAAAAGAATACGCAATAAACAGAGCTGCTTAAATTTGATCATAAAGCTTGGCAAAATAGTTTGAATCACACATATGAGACAAAAGTCATTGTTACGGTTTACTCGATTAATAATCAGTGACTAGCCGGTCAGTGACAAAACATGTGCCATCCAATTAAGGGGACCTTCTCCTGATTACCTTTAAAAAAACACTCTCCTAAAATATTTTGAAAAGTAAGTTGACATTTCAAGTCGTTTTTGCGAAAATACTGGGCCGAAAAAGTGTTTTTTTTCTTTAAATACGTTTTTCTCGAAATGCATTTTTTTGCAACTGTTTCCACGATAACTTCAGTAAAAATAGTCGGATTTTCTTCAACTTGGGCTTATTTTGTTCGTCTATTAGTTTTTCATAAGATGAACTAAAATCTTTGACCTTGGACCACCTTGTTGCATTTCTACAGGGGCTTAAATATTCAAAAAAAGGCCAAAAATAACACTATGTTCTTCAAAGTCCGCTTATTTTTTTTTTTGATCGGATCTTCTTCATTTTAGTCCATCCTATAAAAAATCATGTTACTAACAATTCCCCGTTTGATTTTTTGATTTCAGAAACTTCCTTCAAGAGATATCTTGGCAACAGCTAGAAAAGCCGTTTTTTTCCAGCGCCCTCTAGCGGATGCGTGTCACATTATTTTGGGTTAAAAAATATTTTTTTCAATAATTTTTTGTATTTAATAAAAAAAAAAAAAAAATTAACCGTCTATCTTATTTGGTCTCGGCGTGAGAAAAATTAAAAAAAAAGAGGTTTTTTCGTGTTCAACCAGGAGAAGGTCCCCTTAAGTGGTTCACCTCCTAAAAACAAAAAAATGGATATCGGTTTGTTTTATTCTATTTTATTGATTAAATAGAAAAGGCGGTAGCGTGGCTGGGCGTACGAGCACGAATATCACACTGCGTTTTCTCGAAACCACTTTTATCATACTCGTAAGCAGAATTACGCAAATAGAGTTCAAGCGATTTCATAATTCCCTTATTTCTTGCACTCAACTTTTAATTGCACTTCCACAGTTTAAGAGTTTCCCGATCCAGTAATTAAGAGCTTACATTGATCTAGATAAATGAATTTGACATTAATAAGAATGGTATAAGAGTTAAATAACAACGAATAATAACTGAAAAATAACACGCAAAATATCGTTTGAATAAGAAAACATGTATATTCGTAAAGTACCTGAGAGTTATTATTTTGATATTGAAGTAACTCAGTTTGATATAGGGGTGATATATAGTTGGTATTAATGTGATGATCATCAAAACCAACTTTAGTTAGCTATATATTTGATCTTCCTCGGATTGCAATGCCAACACCATCATGAAATTGTATATTGTGGCGCAAATACAATGCTACCTTATGCCTGAGGAAGTCGAGAAAAAAACCTTAAAACCCGAAAAATTCCCTCGACCGGACACCGCCTCTGACTTGATACACAGTTCATGAACTAAAAGATTAAATCTAACCATTTTTAGTGGATATATTAAGTATGCGTTTTTGGATTTGTTAAGTTTTCGTTTTTGGCCAGTACTTATACTTATAGAAAATTTATTTCTTCGTATTGTTTGCTTTTATATTCTTTGCTATTTTGCAAGGCTGCCGATAAATTTTCTGTACAGTTTTTGATCCATCGTATCATTTTTTTCTCTGATCCGAGGTTACAAGGAAGGTGATTCCGGAAGCAGAGATATTTTATTGCATTGTATCTTAAGTTTTTCTGTTAATTAAGATCATTGGATATTATTAAAATAATAAATGCTCTTTAATTCTGCACATTTTTTATTGTCTCAAATAAAATTATGGAAATTTATACTTCATTTAATTGCAAAATAACCTTCGCATTCCAGAGTTGCATTCATCTGCAATGGTTTAGCTTTAGAGAGGTAACAAGCTGCATATTATTATCATATGTCTATCATTCATCGTAATATTTCATTTATAATCATTTTTCTATATTGAGCATATATTACCATTCCACAAATAATATTTTGAAACTCGCCACTTTCGGCAATAGATGTCTAGACAATTATCAAATTTTCAAACAGTTGTAATAAGGTGGCCAGGTGCGCAGAGAGAAGTGGGTCTACGAGTCCTAAATTTTTTGGCGATATGTTGATTGGAAGCGCATAGGCTTATCTCGGTGACTCCTAACCTAACCACGCTTTGTGCAAATGTACTATGCTGTGCAAAGCTACTACAGAAGTTTAATAACAATATTATTGTCATTTATGTAAATTTTAATTTTAATAGATGTACAGCCATTGCATAAAAAAACTGATGTTTTTCTTCATAACTTTTTTGTTCCTCATTACGAAATATTGGACACGTATTTTTTTTTTATTTTTGCATAAGAGTGACCATTTCTTTGTTAGGGTTTCAAAAATTGATTTTTTTCTAGTTTTCCCGAAAATGACTTTTTTTAAGAAATCATAACTTTTGAACCACTGAGTCGATTTCAAATGTTAAAAGACCAAACAAAAGATAATTAAACATACATATGATGGCATTGATAAATTTGAATTTTGTATTGTAAAACATGTATTGCATTTGTATTTTGCGATTTTCATGAAGTTTGACTACAGGGCGCTATACGATTTTATATTTTTTCTTTAAAATTTAGACTGTTTTACACAATGTATCAAGAAATCAAGAAATCGAATTCAAGATATGTTTTTTAGAAGTTATCATGTTTTGGAATTTTGCGCCATACCCAAATGTGACTAAACTATCATGTGTTTCCATTGATTTATGGTTACTGTAACATAGTTATATTATCTACACTTATTTCAATTCCGGATTCGCATGTCTTCATCGAGTTATTGTGTTCTAAAATAAATTGTTTAGAGAATTTTACGATATTATTAATTTGCACATATCGATAATCAATATATGCTGCCCGTGCGTTGAACTGTCCAGCTTGACGTGCCGCAAGGGCTCAATAGGGATTTTTTTATCAAGATCCAAAGCTAAGAGTTAGTTCCATTGTGGTTTTATCACATAAATTCATTTTTCCACAGTATTTATCTACACATTTTAGCATGAAGCAACATGACAAACAAAAGATGCTTAATTGGTTTTTCAGTATTTCAGCATGGAGACGCTGGTTGACGCAGCCTGGGCAATGTTGTCAATTTGACAATGGAGAAGTGAGTGACTTCGACTGAAGATCGTGTATAAGCAGGGTTTATATTCCATTCAGATTTACTTAATAATTTCAGCTCGCTCTGGTATCATCCTTGCATTGTAAATTACTTTTGCATTTAGAGCATGGAGCAGCATGACAATTTAATACTCAATTTGTTCTTCTGCATTTCAGCTTAACAGTGAAGCAGTGTTAAAATTCTATTTCTGGACTTCAACTACTGATTCATAAAATATTGGCATGTGATTATAAGGAGTATAGAATTGTATTTAAATAATTGTGTTAAGTGGTATTATGATAAGATACTCAGGAATCATCAAACCGGGCTCTAACTGCTTTCTTCGACTTATACAATATTCTGTTGGTTAAAAAAAAATATACACATCAACTATCGTTTCTTTAAAATTTGATCTTTGTTGATTGGACTGATCTACTTCAATTTTCAGCCTTTCCAGGAATTTTAAGATCCAGTAGATGTCAGATATATTTTGTAAATACATATATTATATTCTATTACGTAAATTACATAAATACATTCAATAACAAAAGGGGTAAGGGGGAATAACTGTAAGTAAAGTGTAACTGTAGGCTGGATGAGAGATCTGTGGTTATTTGGCCCAACTCATGGATGACAATTATGCCTTCCTTGATGGAAATGATCAGATAGAGATCAGTGAAGGTCTAAGTATCTTCCGACAGCCTACAGTGAGTATGCTAACCCTATTTTTAACAAAACACCAGACGGAAATTCTAATGTGTATTGCATTCTGATCATTTCCTGTAATAAGAACGTTACGTTGGAAGGAGCTTCTCTATCCTTGCCGTGGATTTCGTGTAAGTACTTCTGCTTACGGGTTCACACCGCCGTTTTTAACCCTTCATACAACGGAATAGTGAGGATTACAGGTATGTACAGTTTGATCTTGCCATTAGGAGGAACTGTACGCCAAGTCCTGCACTGGTGGTGGCTTCCCATTACATCACATCACATCATATAGATAATCAATATTTCCTATTACTGAAGTAGCGCCAAACAAGATAGGGTATCTGTTCCTTAGCTCAGCCTATTATGCAACGATCGATTCCATATTTTATAAACTTGCTAAAATAAGTTTGATAAAAAGACATTTGTAGTTAGGTATCACAAAAACTTACACAACTTATTTTATAAAGTTAGAAATGTTCGAGGGATTTGAATTTAAAGTCGATCTATAAGCACCAAATTTGGTCTATTCATGGCAACTTCGTTCCATATGATGGATTTATTACTACAGGGTAGGTCCAAATAAGTGATGTAGTATTTTGTTCCAGTGTGGAATTCTTCCAACCATCGCAAGGGCCATCTGATTGCCAGCATATTAAAGTAAACATACTGTCGATTCCATCGACAGGATCCCAAAGAAAAATATGGATTTAAAAAGACAACGGATTTTGCAGTTGCATTTGGCGGGAAAGGGTCCCAACCAGATATTAGCCGAGACTCGGAAGGACTGAATATGCTGCACATTAATCAACCAGACATTGAGCAGATGGAAAATGAGGAGAAATGTCGATCCAAAGAAAAAACCAGGTCGTCCTCGTAGTGTACGTACCAAACGGCATGTAAAGGCGGTGCGTGATCGAATTCCCCGAAATCCTTGTCGTTGTTCATATAAACTGGCTCATTATATGGACGTCTCCAGGAAAACTTCCGGATCAGTTCTTAAAGAGGATTTGAGATTAGTTCCGTACAAGAAAAGTAAAATTCATGGACTTTCGGAAGCCAACAAGAAGAACAGAGTCATTCGTTGTCGTGAATTATTTCGTCAGCACGGTGGTTTCATGATTGTGTTTTCGGATGAGAAAAATTTCTCATTGCAGCAAAGTTTCAACGCTCAAAATGAAAGGGTCTATGCAGCGAGTATTCAGGGTATCCCTTCTTCAATTTGCACAGTTCAACGCTTCCAAAGTCATATTTCGGTCATGGTTTGGGGAGCGGTTTCTGCGGAAAGTTGTCTACCACTGCTTTTCATTAATAAGGGTGTAAAAATCAACGCAGCATACTACGTAAAAGAGGTCCTGGAAAACCATTTGAAGAAGCATACTTCAACGATGTTCGGTAACGGCAAATAAGTGTTTCAACAGGATTCTGCGCCGTTTGAATCACAAAATTTACAAAATATAGGCTCACAAAATTTACAAAAAAATAGAACTGTGGCGTCAATCTGCAAAAGTATCGGAATATCTGTGATCAGCTTAATTCAGCAATCAATTCCGAATTGGAAGAGTATAATTTCAGAACAAAGAGCGAAATCAAATCATGTCTTAAACAGTTTTTCAAGTATGTCAGAACGAAATTAAAATCAAACAACTTCCCCTGACGATAAAAACGCTGGAAACCCTGGTGAGATTTGAGACATGTTTCTAAAGTTTTTCCAAGAAATGACATTAAAGTCAGTCAGGTACATGTACAAGACATACTTGTTGATTGGAAAAATCTTGATGCCTCGAAAGGTGCGGGACCTGATGGAATCCCTCCAGCATTAATGAAAACTCTTGCATTTGAACTAACTTCGCATTTATTTTGGCTCTTCAATTTGTTACCCAAAATTTGGAAAAACTCATACCTAATACCCATTAATAAGTCAGGAAAACAAATCGATGTTTGCAATTACCATGGAATTGCTGTTATGTCTAGCATCCCAAAGCTTTTTGAAGCTATCGTCAATATAAAAATTGTATAGCCAATTACAAATTGTTATAACCAATTCGCAGCATGGATTTGTCGAAGGACGCTCAACTTCCACAAACTTGTTAGAATTCGAATTCGTGAACTATTCATTGAACGCAATGGATAATGACAATTGACACTCCTCTGTTATTCTACAAGTTAGAAAAAATAGGATTTGAGGATAAATTTCTTAAATGGATACAATCGTATTTAATAAAACGGCAACAAGTAGGGCAACAAATAGGAAAAAGTCACACTCTGTTCATGTATTATCTGGAGTTCCCCAAGGCTCGCAACTGGAACTTCTACTTTTTATTTTGTTTGTCAATGATATTTCTTACATTCTCAAGCAGGTAAAAATACTATGCAGACGACATGAAACTATTTATGGAAATTAAGAATGACCAAGCTCATATAACGTATGCAAACGATATATTATTATTTGACATATGGTGCAAAAAAAGCTTACTAGAAATAAATGTTAAGAAATGTAATTACTCGCAGTAGAAAACGAAATACACCACAAATTACTGTTACTTTTGGAACTGAAATTGTAGAAAAATGCAAGAGATGCAGAGATTTAGGTGTTATTGTAGAACCTAAGCTAAATTATATCGACCATTACAACACAATTATCCATAAAGCAAGTAATATGCTAGGTTTCATTAAACATGTTGGTCAAAATTTTCATAACCCATATACAATCAAAACATTGTACGTTGCGTATGTCAGGTATATTCTAGAGTATTGTAGTGTTATATGGTCTCCTTTTATGAAAACACACGAAGAACGATTCGAATCAGTACAAACACACAACAACAAATTAGGCTGGACAACATTTCCACTTCCGTCTTACGAAGCACGATGTATGCTTATTGACATTCAAACTCTTAAAGAAGGTAATCTCTTTTTATTAACTATTTTGTATCACATCGAATTTCCTTCCCTAACTTATTATGTAGTTTAAATATCTACACCCCCTCGTGGCATTTGTGGAATCGGTACTTGTTTGCGTTAAATATCAATCGGACAAACTATGCAAAATTTGGACCAATTAACCGAATGATGTCTCTCTAATCTGCATTGTGAATCAATTGACTTAACCATATCACGTAGTAACCTAAGACATTATTTTATTCCAAGGCGATCTTTACGAAGATAGAACTAAGTGTAAATATGTAGTCTACGATCGGTTGACGAAATAAATAAATAAATAAATAAATAAATAAATAAATAAATAAATAAATAAATATATAAATACATAAATAAATAAATATAAACAACCGCAAACTCATGCACTTCCACTTAAAATTTTACCTATAACAACCTTTTTACAACGTTATTGATACAACATGACATAATTTGGTACACCTAAAAAAATATTGGGTCTACGATTTTCTTGTAAAATCAGTGTTATTTAATCTATGTGAACAGTTAGTTTGTAACGTGTGACTATTTTCTGTATATCTTGACTGCATTACTTGGTTTATCGATTCAATTACCCCAAATTTAGAAGAAAATATTGGATGTCATTGATGTCATATGATGCCTCAAAGTTCAGGAAATCGAAAATTTCGCAAAAGTGAACAACTATAAGTTGATTAATGCAGTTTCAATTGCTTTGGATTACATCGGCCATCTTATAGCAACAAGATTTTGTTGGTTATCGGTAAATTTATGACATATTTAGTGCATAGGCCGAATGATCATCCCGTTACCCTACAAACAAATTGATTAGTTAAAAATACTATGCCTTATTTTCAACAATATCGTAGGAGTCTGTTATTTATATTCGAATCCATCGATATATCAGGCGGGTAAAAAAATTTATAATTAGGGTCGCATCATGATAAACATCATGTAAATTTATGTTGGCAACATGATGATCTCGTACAAAAATGAACATATATTTCATAAGAAAACTGTGCACTAGATTTTAGAAACATAATAAAGGGTGTTCACAGTTAAATTGCATCACTTTCAATAAGCTGTAACATTTCGCCGTTTGGGTTGATTGCAACGAAACTATGGGTGAAATGACCTCAGCGTGTATTGTTTACACTGCGTAAGTTTCATTGTGAAATGTGTCGTAGTTTCGAAAATGGAGTCGAAGGAACAGCAAGTGCGTAGAACATTTTGCACACGCACCTCGACAACCCACTTCTTTCGCACCGAGCCATCGGAAAGATGTTGAAAATTCACCAGTGTACAGTGTCTCGTGTCATAAAACGTTACGGGGAACGTTTAACTGTCGTTCGGAAGAAGGTGAGTGGTAGAAAAAGTGTTTCGTACTGTGTGAAGGATCACAAGCGAGTGGTTGTTGCCTTTAAACGCAAACCCAACTGTTCCGTTCAGGATGTCGCGAAAAAGCTGCACTTGACCAAAAGTTTTGTGCAAAAACCAAGAAACAAGCCGGGCTCGTTCATTAAAAGTTCAGAAAGCTCCAAACCGCAATGAAAAACAGAATAGGACAGCTAAAACACGTGCGAGTAAGCTGTACACATAAATGTTGACGAAACCGCACTGCTGCATCCGGGACGATGAAACACACGTAAAAGCAGACTTTAAACAAATTCCCGGCAACCAGTATGTGACTGCGAAAGACAAGTTCGATGTTCCAGAGTCTCTCAGGAAACAGCAAGGACCAAAGATCATTAAGAAATTCATGATTTGGCAGGGGATTTTGTTCGTGTGGTAAACGGAGTAAGCCTTTCGTGACAACTTCAACTGTAAATGGTCAAGAAACATGAATGAATGCTTGAAAAAAAAAAACAACTGCTTCCGTTTCTCAAAACACTCAACGTTCCTAAACTTTTTTGGCTGGACCTAGACTCTTGTCACTACTCCAAGGATGTTCTGGAGTGGTACAAGACGAATGGTGTCAATTTCGTGCCGAAGGATCTTAATCCCCCACATTCTCCAGAGTTGCGGCCAATTGAAAAATATTGGGCTATAATGAAGCACGAACTTCGTAAGCATCCTCAAGTTGTCACTACAGAACAGGAAATGTCGAAGTCATGGTTGAAAGCGGAAAAAAATGTCGATTCAAGCGCTGTACAAAATCTTATGCGTGGTATTAAGAAGAAAGTTCGGGATTTTGGATTTGGTCAAGAAATACAGTGAAATAAAAATACCAAAACCAAGATTATACATTGATTTTCATTCCCTGAATATTTCATGACAATTGGTTGAGAGACTTGTTTTTGAGGACGAGTTTAAAGTGATGCAATTTGCCTGTGGACACCCTTTATTTGGTAAAATTTTCTATGGAAATGCATGAAAAACTTGATATACATACGAATATCGTATCCAAACAAATTACAATTAGGAACGAGAGCTCTTCCAAAAAGTTCCGTGCGCCGTCGTGGGAAATCCAACTGCGTCCCTCAGATGGATCGGATAACAACTGGGATTCCGGCACCCCGGGTGTTGAAGGTATTCAAGGGTATTCAAGGAGACCCAGATGATCTAGACGTGGTCAGGCATCGGCAGAAAAACGAAGACAGTTGATCAGGAGAAGACAAGGAAGATGTTTGTCGAAAAACTGGGACAACAAACAAAACAGGGTAGCCAAAACCCGTACCAGCAAGCTTTGCCGAGATTGGCTGATGAAACCAAGGTGCGGTGTGATGGACGAGGAGACTTACATCAAGGTGGACACAAAGCAATTGCTTGGGCAGAAATTATACGGTAATACGGTAGTCCTGAGAAGGTAAAAAAGAAAAAGGTGGAGAAATGCGCCAAAAAGTTCTTGGTTTGGCAGGACATCGGTGGATGTGGAGAGATGAGTCAGCTGTACATAACGACGGGTAATAATCTTTGGGCAAGTCTATTTTGGTCGGATACGGCACCCTCCCCTTACTATAGACTGGTACAGAGATAACAATGTTGTTTTTGAACTAGAAGACTTCAACCCACCAAACTCACCGGAAGGTCAAACTTTGCAAAACACCTAAAGTTTTCGAGAGCGAGCTGGCTTTGAAGGAACACCGGGTAAAAGTATCAAAAGAAGTCGTTCCTACTATTATCCTTTTGAATTGTGTCTAGGGCAAAATGCAGGCATTCGGTCATCCTGAAGAAAATCTGACTTAAAATGATTTTCTTACGACGATCCTTTTCGTCAGTACTTAAAATTAAGAATTATGTCGCTCCATGTTTGAAATCAGTGATTACACAGCTTTAAGAGCATAACGGGAATGAGATCATTATGCAAATGGTTTTCAATGAAGTGATACTTGAAAATGCACACATACAATAACAACTAAGCATGGGCATGATTTTCTGCTAAAGGTTGCTGCTCCGTTATTGCCAAATCACAGCAGTAATTACACAGAACACCAATAGACGATGCTTGGGACTAACATGCATCCTACTGGATATATCATCGACCCTGTCCGCATGTGATTAGAAGCCAAGAAATCCACTGCACTTCCACGACAAGTCACTGGGATTCCTTTTGGCAAACGATACGCTGAATTTAAGCGACATCTGGTAAAATATTAAAATATTACTAATTTCCGACACCGATTTATGCCACCAGTACAGATGCTATTGGGGTCACTCGCAAAGTATTATGGTTGGGCGATGCTGAATATCCTACGCTACATAACAAATACGTTTACGAGTAGTTACAGTAAGTGTTTGCCTTTATTCGAGCTATAAACGATAAGTTATTAAGGCATTTTGTGGTTTGAATATTTTCAGTTAATGATTCTTATGAGTTTAATTAAAATTTTAAACAAATTAGAAATAAATGAGAGAATGTTTTGATCAAATAAAAACAAACTTACATATTCAGACCATTTGAATAGCTGAGAAGACCATTGTTGGAAAATACTGAAAATAAAAAATTATGACAATCAATTAAATAATTGAAAACGGACTTTGGTAAACATTCAATTAATTATAGAAAGTAATCTTGGGGGAAAAAATCCAACCTCCTGTTGGTACAGGTACTATCAGTGCACTACTGTTGCTCTGCGTGCCTATAATACCACTGCGGCAACAATGCTAAGATGTGAATGATTTATGGCTTTGAAATTGTGCCCTAGCCCCCCCAGTTGAGAAGCGAAAACCATCCAGCACTCGTCCGGCGCTAGTATCTAATCGCGAAGGAACTCGCGTAAAAAGTAGTTTCGCAGGTTTATGTACCGATGCCGATTTTTCCAAAAGCCGCATTTTGAATGTATTGCCAAGTGCTTAGATGGAAAAAGAGGAAAAATACACCATCAACCCCACCAATCACCCGGTGGATTTTTTTTCTCTTGCTTCTGCACAACCACTCAGGACCTTCAGTTATGTATTGGCGGTCGCACACAAACACATCCGTATTGCCACCCTTAAGAGAATCCTCGTCTTCTTTTACAACATCGCGATTCCGCGTGCCCACACAGAGAAAGGAAGCACATCTGATCGGAGTCTGTACCGTACCTTACTGTGTGTATACACTGGAATTGAAGTCGAAGGACGACGCCGAGGACGAGTGAGAGAAAGAGCACGCGGAATCTCGCATCCGAATCTGATGCCACCAGGCTGGCAGTAGCATCGTATGGGCAGAAACCTGAGCAGCAGTTAAGGAAGAATGAGGAGATCATACACAGAGAGTAAATTTAAGAAGGCAAATGTAAAGCAAGAGAAGACGTTGGCGACGACGGTCGGAATTGAAAACAACAATAAAATAAAATATTACACTAAAATGAAATAATAGTGGGTGATTTCGGGGAGGATGAGTGCCCCATACTCTTCGCTAACGTGAAACGAAAATTGCGCAGAACAAAACTTTTTCGTGGAGTAGAAGAAAAAATGAAGATTAGTTCAGCAGTAAAAATTTCATTGGCTCATAAAACATCAATATTTCAAGGATTTCGAACATAAGATCCAATAGAGATGTGTTCGAATGAGTGCTGTTAGCTAAGTTTGCAAATAAATTCGACGCATTTTTTTAGCATATTAATACAGAATATCAAGAACTTATATGGCACCGTATTAAAACCCTTTCTAGTCTTATGAAACCATTTTCATAATCCATCAAATTAAACTATGCATTGATGTAAATTGTCAAAAAAAAAGCAATTGCGCATCCCTAAATTTATAAGCTACAAACAAGTGCATCTCCAAGGAGAATCGCAAACAATGTAACATTCAGTTAAAAAAAATAGGGATGACCACGTAATGTTCAAAGCATTAAATATATCGTTAAGTCCACTTCGGCAAATAAATGAATTGAAAAACAATGCATTATTCGAAAATATTCTGAGATGTGACAGATGAAGTAGTAAATATGCATTCGTTGTTTTTTTAGAATTATTTGTTCGACTCAATGTTTTATTTCATTAAAAATAGTAATTCATTGTTTATTGTTGAATCCAAGCTGTTGAATCCAAGCTATTGTTGAATCCAAGCAGTAACTGGGCTTAACGAGAAGGACGAAATGTCGACTACCAGTTTTGCAAACTTTTCTAGTGATCCTTAGATTTTTTTTGTTAGGTTTAAATAGCTTTGCTTGAATTTACATACAGAATATTGATGCTTCCTCTAATCGCATAAAACATTGAATTACATCCCATTCACACTACAACCTATATTACGTGATATAGATCTTGATATCAGCATCTATGCATTAACTTTTAACTGGAAATTTGACATCAAGATACTCTTTATTACGTAATATAGGTTGTGCGAACGGAGTATTAGTTGATTTACTGCATCGTGGCTTTACTATAAACTTACTAGATAATAACCCTAGCTTAAATAGGTTTAATTCGTATATATTTTTAATTTTTTTAAATTAAACTTCTAACTTTACTTCTTCTTTCTCATAATTTCGCTTTCGCTGTTTTAGCAAAACTAATATAGTGGAATCAAAATGAAAAATAAAAAGGACCGGAAATGAGGGTTTAATTCTTAACTATTTTTATTAAATTGTGTTATACAGCATAACGCACTTAGTGGCAAAATATTGGTAAAATATAGGCTGAGTTGAACGAATCACATACCCGAGCTAAGTCGAATAGCACATTATAGATAGATATGATTTTGAAATATGATTCAAAATAATATCTAAATATAATGTGCTACATTATATTTCATTATGCAACGAGTCACAAAAAATGCAACAACGCTTCTCACCTACAGTTAATCCTGTTAAATATACAAGTTAGAATATATGTAATTGAGCTTGATATGTATATTCCATTTATTTATTCAAACAACTTATACTAGGCTTTTTTACGCATAATTCGTGAATAGGACTTTTCATTGATTCTCATTATCAAATTTATCTTATATGAACAACGCGATAACAGAACCATTTTTCGTAGAATGATTGAAATTTTGTAAAATTATGAATGGAACAGAAAAAGTCTATGAAATTGCAAAACGATGTTCGGGAGTCCAAAAGTCTCTTGAGGTCTAAGGATTTGCAGAGCTAGTGCTTCCCTAAAAAGACTTGCAGTGCTTTGTGGAGGAAAATTATGCGTTCCTGTTGAGTGATCAGAATTCTCCCAAAAAATATTTCTTTCCCAAGTAATATTTTATTTATTTATTTACTTCGTCAATCCAACGTATCCAACATTTACATACAATTTTCTTAGTTTTTTTTCTTTTCTTTTTTTATAGTTTCCTCATGCTATAGTACATTCAGATTAGATAAAAGAAAAAAAAAACGGATTCGGAGTTAATCATGTTGAGTATATTTAATTTTATTTTTTTTGTTTCTCGGAGTTTTGAGTTTTGTCTTCGAACTTCAAAGTTTTTCAAAATTCTTGTTCAATAACCTACCTGGCTCAAAAATTCTTAACAGTTAGCCGTTAGTTAGTTAGCAGTTAGCAGTTAGTTAGTCCGTCCTAACACAGATGTCTAAAATGTGTTTAAATATAAAAAGAATATATATCAATTACTCGCGCAAGGATCGATTTCCCTTCAATAATTCTCTCTTTCATTTATATCTGGCAGCATAATTAATCATCAATTAAAAGAGAGATTTGAGCAATAAAAAATGAAAAAAGTGCCATTAAATTATTAAGGCCTGTGCCAACAAATAATGTGTGATCAGCATTAAAAAATTAGGAATGAGCAATAAAAGATGAGAAAAGATCTTCGGATAATCTAATTGTGACCGGTAAATCTGTCAAATAAACAACAGCTATTAGTATATGTGCAATTAAATATAGCAGTATTTCCGCCAAATTATATAATTTGAGGCACTAAACTATTCGCATATGTCTTTTAATTTTGTTGGATTTTCCCATAAAAACAGTAAAATGAGCAATGGATATTTATTTATCCATTGCTCATTTTCTGTTTTTATGGGAAAATCAACAAAATTAAAGGATATGCGTAGTTTAGTGCTCAAATTGCTATAATTTGGCGAAGTACTGTCCATGTTGTACATTCATGATAGTGTAGCTGTTGCTGATGCTGTCTGATTAGATTATCCGAAGATCTTTCTCATCTTTGTGCTCATTCTAATTCTTTAATGCTGATCACATTATTTGTTGGCACAAGCTTATAATTTAGTGGCACTTTTTTCATTTTTTGGTGCTTTTTCTGAATTACTAAGTGCAGGTAAATATTTTAGTCATTTATATCTTCGCCTAGAACGAACTGCATAAACAAATATTCCGTGAATTCAATCAATTTGATGCAATAATTCAATGCAATTTTTATTCATTTTTATTTCCTCACGATCTGAAAAATCTTCTATTTGCCACTTGTTGCATACACTAAAAACTCTTGAAATTCTGTACACGCAAAAAAAAAAACCGCAGTAGAAACTACTATTTCGAGGGTTAAATTAAGCGCATACACCAACAATTTTCACCTGACTATAAATACGTTTGTTTTTACCATGCCTGCGATTAGATCAACCATGTTGCGATCGATATCAATACGAGATCTGTCAAATATACTACAAACGTTGAAGGTTTTACCATGAACATAGTAAATTTGACTGAAATTTCATGGTAGTTTTAAAGATAGGCGTAGTCGGGTGAAATGGTAGTTTTTACTACAAGATTTTTTCCTGTGTGGGTTAATATCCTGATCAAGCAAAGAAATCAGAATATATCCTTCAAAAGACGAAGTTCTAGGCTAAAGAAATTATTGCAAAAATAGTAAAAAATTAGGTTCAATAATAAAAACCCGAATTAATCCACCGATGGTGAGACTGAACCCTTCTTACATTTCACCAGAATTACAAACTCAAATGTGGGCAATATTGTACTGGATACGTATTTTCATCAGAAATTCCAAGAAGATTCAGAAATATTCAATATGCCATACATTCAGTTGATAAAATGAACTTTTTGTCAATCCTGAACGTATTGTTCAGGATTGAACAAAAATTAAAATATTTCCATTAATAGTCTTTAATGACCTGTGTATGTTAGTTATATAGAAGGCGAAATAACATAAATATTAGAAATTTCATATAATCAGTCCGTAGCATGAATTATTAGACAATCCTAAGCGTCAATTTTGATTATCGATATGGATTCAAGATGCTTAATAAGTACATATTCGTTGAAAATAGTAAATGGAGACTTTGTGTAATTTTCGAATATACTCGTTGCAGTTGAAAACCAGTCACTCGAGCCAATCGATGCTGCTCTAATTCTATACAGTAGCATAGTGTGGCTAGTCCGCTGTATGTGCTATACAACGCTCCAGATACGACACAATAGAATGCAAGTGGCATCGATTGGTGTGATTGGTCTTGTTCGGTTTTGCACTGCAACGAGTATATTGTCATCTCACAATTATGTGCTCTCAGGTATTGTTTTGGTCATATCTCCATGAAGAATTATCCAATCATAATGAAATTTTGACCAGTTATTTGGAAATATTATAGCTTTGATTTGACACCAACAAAACTAAAATCGGTACACAAATAGCTCAGTATGTAATCGGAGACTAAACTGTTTGATTACTATTATAATAGGCCTTCAAGTACTGTTTCGTTCATATCTTCGTAACGAAATGTCCGAATGAGAAAAAAATCAATAGCGTTCTATGGGAATGTTGTAGCTTCCATTTGCCGTCAACAGAACTGAAATCGGTTCACAGATGGCTGAGAAACCGATGTGACATTATTTGTAACGCACACACACACATACACACACACACATACACACACACACACACATACATACACACAGACATGTGCTCAGTTCGTCGAGCTGAGTCGAATGGTATATGACACTCGGCCCTGTGGGCCTCGGATAAAAAGTCGAGTTTTCAAGCGATCTTAATACCCTTCTATTGATGTAAGAAGGGTAAAAAGTTGTTTTCCTACACAGAAAAAAATAATTAATTTCAACAAGCGCGTAAAAATTCCCCCTCGTTTAATTCTTAGTCAAAGGAAACGTAAACAACAAAATTGTTTGTAATCTTTCATGGGCCATACAACAATGTTTGCAATCTTTCATACAACAGGCTAGATTTTGGCGTTATCTGGCTTAAATTTACAGGATATCTCGAGAACTTTACCAAACAGAAAAATCTGATTTTGTAAACAAAGAGGGGGGAATAAAATTCTTACGTAAATTTCTCAAAACTCTCAGAACACTCACGGAAAGTAAGAACCCCATCATGTTAGGGAAATTTTATTCCTTGTGTTGGTAGCCCTAGTTTGCATGAAAGTGCTAAGGAGAATTTAACGTTTGAATCATACTTTCCCTCTTTCTTGACAAAATCAGATACGTCTGTTTGAAAAAGTACTTGAGAAATATCCCATTATTTTCTGCCAAATCTAACATTCTCTTTATGTACATTAGATTACGCACAAAATTCAATGTTCCTTTTTATCTGTGCACATTAAAAGCAAATAAAAACAAAGATTATAAGTAATTATAAGTAATTTATAAGTAATTATTGGTAATAGCAGTAATAAATAGGTGTTCATTTATTCCGTGAAACAAAATACTGCTAGCATTTAATCTGACAGTTCCGCCGATCGCTCTAGTGCAACAACAAAATACCACACAGAAAAAAATAATTAATTTTAACAAGCGTGTAAAATATCCCCTCGTTTAAATCCAAGCTAAAGGAGGCGTTAACAACGAAATTGTTTGCAACTTTTCATGTGCCATACAACAATATTGGAAATCTTTCATACAACAGGCTGGATTCAGGCGTTATCTGGCTTACATTTACATGAAATATCCCAATATATTCGGCAAATCTAGCATTCCCTCTATGTGCATTAGATAACGCAGAAAATTCAATGTTTATTTTTATCTGTGTAACCATCGACCATTATACAACTAAGCTTCGACACAATTCCAGTAGCTTGAAAATTGACTAGCTTTCTACCAACCGGCTGGTTTGCATAGAAAAAAATAATGAATTTTTACAGACGTGTGATACATCCCCTCGTTCAATTGCAAGCCAAAGCAAGCGTAAACAACGTAATAGTTTTCAATCTTGCATAGACCATACAACATTTTTTGACAACCTTCCATACAACAGAGGTGATTCCAGCGATATCTGATTGACCTTTACATGAAAGATCCCATTAATATATGCAAAATCTAGCATTCCCTTTATGTACATTAGGTAACGCAGAAAATTAAATGTTTCCTTCAAACTGTGAGAAAAATATTGGCAAATCGAATTATTTGCCTGCGAAATTCAATCAAGCAGACTATATGTAGGTTTTGGTGTTCAGGTATGTGAAAACAACAGACAAGAATGCATCAAAAAACGGCTTCTACTCATCTACCGAAAGCATATGGATCCTCCGTTATGTTGGCTGAATTGGCATTTGCTCACTACGCTTCTGCTACGTTGGTGATGCTCAAGAAGGAAAATGTCGATTTAGTCCAAAAATGCCACAATCCCTCCAACTGCCCTAAACTATGTGCTATCGAAATATACCGGGTAATAATTAAGTGGCATCTTAAAAAAGATAGAATATAAGCAAGTTATGTTTGTTTTTTTGGTCTTCAGCGCAACGAAAAGTTACGGAGAAAGTTGGGTCCTAGCGATGTTCAGAATTGAGAAGTACTAGGTGGGTTGAAAAGTAACCTCCTTGACTGTCAAAATTCGATACCGCAAAGAAGGTTATAGTACCTAATAGTCCTTTCATATTTAGGCATAGATGCCAAATTGTAGTGGAATACTGCCCTTAGTTTTGCTGTGACAGCTGATTGTTGTTGACGTGTTTAGCATCACGTTGAATATGGATAATAACGATTTCCGTTTTCTCATAAAACATTATTTTTTGAGAGGCAAAACGGTGAAGGAAACAAATAAAAAATTGTATAAGTATTATGGAGCGAGTTCTCCGTCAGATTACACCGTTAAATATTGGTTTCGAAAGTTTAGGGTTGGTCGCAACTCGGCAGGCCCTACGATGTAGTTACAGACGACAATGTCAAAAAAATTCTTGTAATTGTGTTGGCTGACTGGAAAGTGAAGGTGCGTAAATTAGATGCCACAAATATTAGTAATAAGCGCATAGTCCATATTTTGGGCGAGATTCTGCATATGAAAAAGTTATCCATCCGTTGGGTGCCACGCATGCCCACTCCTGACCAAAAAACACGAACGTTAGAGCACTTCGAAACAATGTTTAGACTTGCTGATGCGGAATCGGAAGGACTTTTGACGCCGATTGGTAACTGTTGATGAACCTGGATCGACTATTATACACCAACGAACATAATGTCTGCCCGGCAATGGGCTGAAGCCGGCACGAGTGCTCCGATGTGGCCTAGGGAGGCTCAATGGGTTGGAAAGATTTTGGCATCGGTTTTCTGGAACTGTCATGGGAGTATGTGGACTTCCTCGAAAAGAATAAAACCATCAATACTGTGCAGTGTTGAAGTGATTGAAGGCTGCAAAACGGCCTCACATGAAGAGAAAAACAATTTTGTTTTTACAAGACATTGCTCTGGCACACAAGAGCATCACAACCACGGCTAAAATCAAGGACTTACGGCTCCACTTGCTTCCGCATCTACCGTATTCACCCGGTTTGGCTCCCTCGAACTATTATCTGTTCCCAAACCTCAAAAGATGGTTCACCAATAAAAAATTCAGCTCACGTGAGACAATCATCAACGCCGCGGAGGAGTATTTTGTACACCTTCCGGAAAATAACTGTTCGGATTGGATCAAGACGTTGGAAAATCGCTGGAATAAGTAGGGTATGTGTCCCTTGACTCAGCCTAATATGCAACAATCGATTACATTTTCTATTATAACTCATAAAGTGTTTGAGCTGGAAGCAAAATTTAACTAGCTATACACTTGCTGAGATATTTCCAATAAGCCATCTGGTAGTTTGTATAACGAAAAGTTACGCAACTCATTTAAAAAGTCAGAAACTTTCGAGGGATATGGATGTAATGTTGGTCTATGGGTACCAAATTGGGTCTAATAATGGATGTAAGTTCGTCCCATTAGATAGATTTGTTATTAAATGTTGTCTACGTACGTTTTTTTCTGATTTTCTGATTCAAGGCGTTGCCAGCTGTATTCGCTCAAACATCAAACCCAACAAACATTTTCACAAATCAAACTATACCTAAACTACTACAC
The DNA here is from genome assembly GCA_034211315.2 of Aedes japonicus. NCBI lineage: Eukaryota > Metazoa > Arthropoda > Insecta > Diptera > Culicidae > Aedes > Aedes japonicus. Next base: position 167,495 of record JASCZW010000486.1, read on the forward strand.
ACTTAAGTGGTTTTTGCATATGATTTAGCGGCCATTCGGCAATCAAAACATTATAATTCACTCTACATAAATTTTGTTACTTAAGTTTGTGTTGAGATTTGCCATATGAAAAATATTCAACCAAAACACAGACATTTGTGTTGTAAATGTTACCAAAAACAACATTTTTACTACGCTTTTCAAACAACAGGCCATGTTTGGGAACCTAGACAAAAATATGTTCCTAACATTGGGTCTATGATTCTCATGTTAAATCATTGCTATTTTGCCTATGTGACCCTTTAGGATATAAGGTGTGACTATTTTCTGTAGATCTTGGCTGTATTATTCGGTTTATAGGTTCAATTTCGGCAAATTTAGATCACTCGAAGATCGTGTAGATAATCAGTTCTGCTTAACCAGTAAAATCATGGTGTCTAAAAAGTTAAGGAAATCGAAAATAACGCGGAAGTGTAGAGCTGTAAATTGATTAATAATGTCTCAATTGCTTTAAAATAAACCGGTCATCTGATAGCAACATGATTTTGTTGGTTATCGCCAAAATAATGACATATTTGATACATAGGCCGAGTCAAGGAGCTAGGCTAACATTACATCCCGTTACCCTATATCTAGCTAAAAGGGGAGGACAATTAAAACATTTCTTTTCATCCTCAAGGAGGTTACTTTTCACCCCACCTAGTAAATATGCAAACTCACGTGAATTCGGTTATACCCATGTATGTTGATTTACAATTATACAAAGCAAACTTATGAATTTGTTCGAAAATAAATATTTTCCTTTGAGAAACAGGTGTCCACTTTCTTTAATGAACATTCCATGTCATTTAAACAGTTTAGTTGATTGAAATTTCTCATGAACCATTCTAACCTAGCTTTGCATTTCGTCAGTTGGCAGTCAGATGTGACAAATAAATAATTATAGTTATTCCTTCATGCGTCGCAAACCTTAATCCATGTAGGGTATGTGTTCCTTGACTTAGCCTGATATGCAACAATCAATTACATTATTTGTTATAACTCATAAAACTTTTGAGCTGGAAGCAATATTTAACTAATTGTCTAGAAGTACTAAAGTACAACTTGTAAAGTCCGAAACATTCGAGGAATATGAATGTAATGTCGGTCTGAAAGCACCAGCAGTATTTGCCAGCAGTATTCGCTTCACCCAACAAAAAATTTCACAAAACAAACTATAACAAAACTGCTTAGAAACACTTAAAAGATTTTCACGGCCATTCCATAATCAAAACATTATAATTAACTCCATGGTTTGTGTTTAGATGAGCCATACCTTCGACCGAAACTAACACATTTTTATTGAAATTTGACCAATAATTACATTTTTATTACGCCTTTTATCCAACAGGCCATAGTCGGGAACATATAATATAATATGTTTCTAAAATTGGGTCAACGGTTTTCTAGTTAAATCTTTGTTATTTTAACTATGTGAACAGTTAGTTTAGAAAGTGTGACTATTTTCTGTAGATGTTGGCTGTATTACTTGGTTTTTCAGTTTAATTTAGCATAATTTTGATCATTCAAAGATCGTGTAGATGATCTATTCAGCTTAATGAGTCAAATCATGGTGTCTCAAAAGGTAATGAAATCATAAATTACGCGGAAGTGAACTACTATAGAATAATTAATAATGTCTCAATTGCTATGAAACAAATCAGTCGTCATGATAGAAACGTAATTTTGTTGATTATCGCCAAATTACTGACTATTTCGTACATAGGCCGAACGATGGAGCTAGGTTAACAATACATCCCGTTACCCTACACTCAGTAGCAAAAAAAAAAGCCGAGCAAAATGTTGCTCCCTAAAAACGCGTTGTTCAACCTTCTGTAACTTTGTCAATTATCAATATATTTGGCTGAAATTTTGACAACATTATAACCAATAATTCAACCTTGTGTGATCAAAATTTTATGTTGGTAAAATTTATAAATTTGAAGTTATCATAACATATGTGAAAAAAGTCATTTTTGGACATACCAATTTCAAAAATCCGTGTTTCCGTGAAAAATTTAGTTAGCATAATTTAGTTTAGTTAGGTAACTAAATTTTTCACAGAAATGCGGATTTTTGAAATTGGTATGTCCAAAAATGATATTTCACATATGTTGTGATAACTTCAAATTTAAAAATTTTACCAACATAAAATTTTGGTCACACAAGGTTGAATTATTGGTTATAATGTTGTCAAAATTTCAGCCAAATATATTGATAATTGACAAAGTTACAGAAGGTTGAACAACGCGTTTTTTGGAAGCAACATTTTGCTCGGCTTTTTTTTTTGCTACTGAGTGTATATAATTACAAATATGGCTCAAACATTTAAATGGTTTTTATAGTATTCCGAAGCGGAGATATCATCGTGTAGAATGCTTATGACAAGAGTAGTAAGCCAAAACTAAAATTTAAAAATTGAAATAAGAATACTGAACGAGAAATTAGAATACTGAACGCTAATAACTCAATCATTTCTCGATAGATTTTTGCATGGATCAGTTGGCAATTTTTGGCTTGTTGCCTATCAAAAAACATCATGAGTTATTGTCTTTTAGTTCTGAAACAGACATTCAAAAACCTATAAAGCAATGAGTAAAATGGTCTCCTGCTGTCTGATCATATAATCATAAACATCAGAGTCAACACAACCGTTGCCCTTTCCACAAACCAATATTCAATACAAACGGCCCTTTTCAGGACCACCAATTGATTTTCAATTTATTGATTTTTCAATTTTTTTTTCACCCATTAGCGCAGCACCTGTTTTACAATATATGTTTTTTACGGAACTTAGTTACAGTTTGCCTGATCTAACATATTGAACATATTAATCAAACAGTTTAACACTCTAGGTGAATTTTACGTGAAATTTTGACTGTGATTAAACTGAGTATATTTGAGGTCGCGCATGTGCTGAAGTCTTGGTGGCAGTGGAGTTATTCAAAATTATTCACTGAATTGCCGCTCGCATACACTGATATTTTCTAATTGAGGTTTTATAATGGGGTAGGCTGAGCGTACATTTTTTTAATTATTTTGATGTTAGGGGAACTGTGGGTAAGATGGACAGGGAGAGGGGATTAAAACTAGAATATAGTGAATCCTAGAGGGTTTGAGCTGTTTAGTGGAATACCTGTAACTAGAAATTAGAAGAAAGATTAGTATCTTCCATTTAATTCCAACTACCTTTGCTTATCTTCGACAGATAAACGTATTTCGTCTACAATTTGCAGACTTCTTCTAGTTAGAATATAGTGGTTTTAATATTTATCTATTAAAGATGTTTGTGCTGATGAGCACGCTTGCATTATGTTGGGCTTCAAATGGCGAGTTGACTAATTCGAAGGAGGGTTCATCAGACCTCTGGTTTGCACAAGTTCCTACTACACGTCTTTACGAGTCATATGATCACAAAAGACTGCCAGCTGAAACATGAATCATCTTTGTATTCTAGAACTATTTATCTCAAGAGGCTGGTGCAACGTGACAAGCATTAAATGCTCAATTTGTTTTTCAGCATAATATTACATAAAAATTGGACTTATGAACTTCAGCTACTATATTCATAAAAGACTGGCATGCGCTTGCTAGCTGTATAGGATTTTTTTTTAATATTTTGTTTAGTGGTATTATGATTAGATAAGCCATTTATTTCAGAAATCATCAAACCGGGCTCTTTGATCAATCCGATTGCTATCTTTGAAATGTAACTAGAAAAGTTTAAAGACATTTTTTAACAGCATATAGCTCAATAAAATTTTATCTTTGATATTTTAAATGATCTATTCTGTTTTCAGCATTTCCAAGACTAGTCAAATATTAGTTCATATCTAATACTTTTATTGTTTTCAGTAACAAACCAGTGGATATATTTTGTAATTTCGCATATTATGTTCTCGTTATTACTTAATGTAGCCACTTTTTACATGGTCAAGTAACTAAATTTGAATCTTAAAATGCTGTGTACATCATTCAAGTTTTAGCGTTTTTGGTTTTTATGATTTATTTTTTGTATGTGAGAAAAGTAAGATATTGTAAATAACGAGCAATGGATATATATTCCAGTTTTGATCCATGTCATATTGGATCAGCTTATAAAAGCATATGCGTTTGAAATTTTATTCCTTGAATATATGATACAACATAGAGACTGGTTTGCTTTGATGGTAAGTTATTTAAATTTTAAACAATTATGGAACAGTATAAATTTGCAATATTTCAGTACATTTGTTAGTACAAATGAAAATTTGTTATAGCCGTGAAATTTCCTACCATTTGTATATTAATATTTTTTTTTATAAATCATCATTTATGCTGAAAATTTCCACTGTTCTCATAACAACTATATAACTGGGATTGTGTGGACAGCCTAAGGCAGTCGAAGGATTTGTCGCCAGTCTCTTGTCATGGGAAAACACTTGGCCTTCTGGCCGTAGTCTTCCGAAGGTCCTCATTGAGATCGACTGTCCCCGCTACAAAAATGAAAATCTTAATTGACTTGAAAAATGACTGTAATTTTTGTGTCGTTGAAAATAAGTGAGTTTACTTCACGGTACAATTCAATACTAAACATTTTGTGATAAAATAAAATTTCCGCGATTTATGAAATAAAACACAAGATGCAATCTACGAGTAAAAAATTGTGTGTAAAAATAAATATGACGCAAAGGGTAAAATGGATTCGATGGACTAAGCATATTTTACAAAGGTTTCGGCTATTTTATTCCTTACTAATGCTTTAAGGTTGAAAACAGAAATGCAATCGTTTATCTGATCTGCTTTACATATTTTAAATTTTCACACTAACAAAATATATGTGTATTACCTATCAAAGAAAAGTAAGAAGCATTTGATACCTTCTGCTCAAATATGAACGAGACTGGTGAAATAAAACACAAACAGTTAATTATTCTTCAATATTTGTTTCTATTTTTTTAGTAAGTTCGTTTATTTGTTAGGCTCAGGGTAACACTTTACGGAGCCGATGATCAATATTGTTGCTCACAAAACTTTATTTTTCATTTTTCGAAATTAGTAAAAGTGGGATGCCAATTACTCGTGGCTAGCTCGAGGTTAATAGGTCATATTATCGTTTAGAAAGGGCTAGGTAGGTAGCTTATTTAAGCCATTATTTGCTGATTTTGGTTGAGACAACAAATCCTAGCAAATCCTCGATCGCTGTACACTGAGAGTTAATATTAGTTTATATTACAAAATCGAAGGTAATACTCACAAATCCATTCGTTGTTTTCTGCAACGAAACTCATTTGTTCTTTTTATGAAGATACATTCGTAATTAATGGCACACGCGCAACTGTCAAATGTACGAAGCTTTTGTTGATACAGAAAGAACATTCGTACATTGTACGAAAACAATACCAAGAACTACGAATATCTGCTCACAAATTAAAAAGAAACGTCTCTCTGGTGGTTGCATGAAGGACTGGCAGATCTTCTTTATCGACTCACAATGTAATTGACAAAAAAGCACAACCACGTGGAGTTGCCCAGCGTTTTTTTTTAATGTTTCTGACATGGGGTTCGAACCTGAAAATTTGAATTGTGCTGTTTCTGAATCCGTAGTTGATCTCACTAGGCCACGCTGACTCGTGATAACATGTTTGATTAATGAGCATGACGTTAAAGTTCTCGACAGCGCTCAAATTTTTATTTTGGGGTAGATAAATTATTCACGCCCATACCAGCAGAAACACCATCATGCATGAGTACGGTATAAAAAAGAAACAGCGATTGGCTGGTCATCACGAAGTTAATTTCGTGCATTTTACCAAAAAGTGTAATGATAGCATTTCACCAGATAAAAAGCAACACGTATGTTACATAAAATTTACGAGACATTGGTTCTATGTACAAAATCCATGTTTATGAAACGAATGAAAGCTAATTTACGAAAATAAGCTTTCAGTGTAGTCCCTTTCAGGAACTAAGCCGCAGATGAGTGACCACAGCTTTGCTGTGAATGTACAAGTAGCACGGAAACAAAAGGATAGTATAACTGGGACACAATGGCAGGATATTTACTAGAGTGGACGGAAGGAGGTGATGACGTTACACTCTTAGATCAGACCAACAAAGGAATTTGTATATCGCTTGCATGTAGGGAAGATTACGCATTCCCAAAACATCTCTTACTTTGCGGAAGGGTTGTCTACCTCGGGCCACTAGGGTATCCAATAGTCGTGCTCTGGAGGCATCATTATCCGGGCAATGCCAAACTGCGTGAGCGATGTCATCATAACCGATTCCGCACTTACATAAAATGCTATCGACGAGGTTAATACTGTAGAGATGTGCGTCTAGCGAGTAGTGGTTGGACATAGGTCTTGACATTACACGAAATGGTCAAATAATCGCGAACTTAACGTGATGTGGTGCATTATTGTGATACAAAAACCATGACTTGTTGTCCCACAATTCTTTCTTTTTGAGAAGAATATTCTCACGCAAACGCTTCATAACGCCCAAATAATACTGAGCATTGACCAATTGACCTTCCGGGAGAAATTTCGAGTGCACCACACCTTGGCTATCGAAGAAAACAGTCAGCATAACCTTGATTTTCGATCGATTTTGACGTGGTTTTTTGGGTTTCGGCTCATTTTGGAAGCGTCATTGGGATGATTGCTGGACTATTTCGACGTCGTACTCGAAGACCCAAGTCTCGTCACCAGTTATGATGTGCTGGATGTCCGTATCACTCATTGTGAGCATTTACTTAGCGACAGTTTTGCGTTGCTCTTTTTGAAGAAAATTCATCAATTTTGGAACAAGACGCGCGGACTCACGTCTCATGCCCAAGACATCGTGTATAATGCTATGAGCGGATCCATTTGATATGTTGAGCTCATCATCTATTTGTCTCTCGGTCACACGGCGATTTTGCTGCACAATTTTCTTCACTTTTTCGATGTTTTCTTCGTTTATTGATGTTACTGGACGACGTTCATGAGGCAGATTTTCAACTGATGTACGACCCTCTTTGAATTACTTATACCAATTAAAAACACGTGCACGGGATAAAGTAGATTGCCCATAGGCTTTTTGCAACAAGTTCAATGCATACTAATTCTTTGCTCAACGTTTGATTCCACAGTAAAATTTGAAAAACACACTGGAGGTTGACTTGTTTACAAAACGCTAATAAGACCGGTGGTCCTCTACGAACACGAGACATAGACCATGCTCGAGGAGGACCTGCAAGCACTCGGAGTTTTCAAGCGACGCGTGCTAAGGACGATCTTTGGCGGTGTGCAGGAGAACGGTGTGTGGCGGCGAAGGATGAACTACGAGCTCGCTGCACTCTATGGCGAACCCAGCATCCAGAAGATGGCCAAAGCCGGCAGAATACGATGGGCAGGGCATGTTGCAAGAATGCCGGACAACAACCCTGCAAAGTTGGTGTTCGCTACTGATCCGATGGGCACGATGGGTGGATCAGGTGGAGCGTGATCTAGCGAGCATTGGGCGTGACCGAGGTTGGAGAGCGGCAGCCGCAAACCGAGTATTGTGGCGTACTATTGTTGATTATATCTTATCCTAAATGTGATGTTGAACAATAAATGTATGTATGTAGGTTGACTTGTTTATAGTGCCGTAAAAAAAGCTTCGTGACAGATCGTGCTCCACTATAACAGTTCTTCCAATCTAAGAATTTTTTTGACGATATGTCATCCCCGACTTTAATTCATAAAGTCTTGTTCATATTTGAGCAGAAAGTACTACGTGAAAAAGATTTTTGTTATTCTTTTCTCTCTTTTGATATGAGATTGACATTTGCAATCGCAAAATATTGATTTATTTTATGTTCGTTTTTTTTTTAACTTGTTTCAATTATACATTAAAAAACGCTTTAGGTTAAATTGGCCAGGTACATTGAAAAATAGAATATGATAATACAACATACTTTATATAAATTCAAGCAAACATGAACCATCTATTTGTAAATAACAAGCTAATGAACAGGCTCTGTATAGCCTCTTATTGTTATTATTATCGCCTTAGATATATATATTTTAAAGACATATTTTCACTTATGCTGTAGTTTTGCGATATGCGAGAAATGTTAAATTATGTAGTTCTGCTTTTGTTTAACAATTTTCCATTTGGCAATTTGTTGAAAGACCATTCGAAATAGCCATTCAAGTATGTATTACAGTCATACACGGTGACTTGATAGAACCATGTTTTTCTTGATATAATCAAACTATTATTGGAATTTCTTATATTTAGCATTATCACGCGTTTTTTTGTACTCTTAAAGTAAAACAAAATACTCAAATAATTATTCAGTTCCTTAACTTTCACTGTTCCCGGCACGTTTTGACGGTGATTAATTGCTTGGCGATTTCGTTTAGCGAATCACAACGCTCGATGATTAGGTTGTAATGAAGCTTTAGCTATAAGTTTATTTCAGTTAGGTTAAGATTTTTCAATAAATTTCATACACTACTTACAAAATCGGTTTGCAAATTACGGTTCAAACGCAATCTTGACCGTATCAACCGGTAACACGAGGATTCTGCATGTATAATTTTAGGTTAGGCTATGTTTACAAATTCATGTTTAGAACTTACTTTGTTTGTAAAAAAAATAGATAGAATTTAGTTTTTAATAACAATAGCATTTAAGTCTTCAACTAGCTGTAAGATTCAGATAAGTTTAGGTAAGTTATTTAATCCTCAAATTATTTTTAACTCACAGATCCTAACTCACATCCATTCACAACTGATACTGATCGGAAATGACAGTCAATCTTTTCTATCTCTTTTTCCCGCCGTCCGTACTGTCATCACGACAGCGGTGTTGATTGCTAATGTCGGTCGCCTAGACAGCATGACGAGACGTGTTGCCAATCTCAACATCCTCTCCCCCGTAACACTGGCCACCAGGTCCAGTTTTGCCACCTTCGCCAACCTCTAATACTGCCAATTTGGCGACCGGCCTACGCACAAGCCCCCTCGCAGTTTGTATTACAGCTTGACGAATCCTCCCATCCGCCCCTTGAATCGCTTGGACAACCCGACCTCTAACCCATTCGTTTCGTTTGCCTTCGCCAACCACCAGTACCAACTGTCCTTCTGCTATCGGTTCCACTTCACCACACCATTTGGGTCGCTTGGTCAACGTCGGGAGGTACTCGATAGTCCACCTCTTCCAGAATATATCAAGTTGCTGCTGTACTTGGCTCCACGATGAGCGAAGAGCTTCAGTAGGCTTCGTTGCTTCGACCACCGGCTGACGGACACCACTTGAGTTTCCTAACAGGAAGTGGTTCGGTGTGAGTGCCTCACACTCCTCGGAAGTTAGTGGTAGATAGGTCAGTGGACGACTGTTAACAATCGCTTCGGCTTCAACCAGAAACGTCTCCAATGCTTCGTCATCTAGCTAACGGTTGTTGTTGTACGCTACCTCCACGGCAGCTTTGACGGAACGGACCATCCTCTCCCACGCTCCACCCATGTGCGGAGTACTTGGAGGGTTGAATACCCACTTTGTTGCAGTGCCAGTGAACGTAGTGGCTAACTCCTCAATCTGCTCCTTCAGCAATCTAGCGGCTCCCTGGAAATTTGTGCCATTATCTGAGTATATCTCAGCCGGAGAGCCTCTACGGCAGATGAAACGCCGAATGCTCTTGATGCATGACTCCGAAGATAGGTTCTGAGCGATTTCAACGTGTACCGCCCGTATGGTTAGGCACGTGAATAACGCAACCCAGCGTTTTGCGCTGCTTCTCCCAATCTTCACCGACAACGGTCCGAAGAAGTCCAGGCCAACATACGTAAACGGCCGTACGAATGACGCCATTCTCGCTAGTGGTAAGGGTGCCATGCGAGGTATCTTCGGTGAACACTTATACACTCGGCACCATTGACACCGATTTGCAACGTTGTTTACTGCTGTTCTCAACCTCGGAATGTAGAACCGCTGGCGAACCTCGTTTACTACGGTTTCCGAATTACCGTGCAGGTATCTACGGTGGTAGCTATCCAATAACAGCGTAGTGAAAGTATGTTTCGCAGGGAGAATCACCGGAAATTTCGTATCCCGTTTAATGTTTGGAGCTGCTACGATTCTGCTTTCTACACGTAGGATGCCTTCTTCATCCATAAATGGACATAGCTGGTAAAGAGTGCTGCTTTTGTCTAACGGTAGCTGCTCGTTCCTTGGCTTTGAATGGTTGCGTCTCATGAGAACCATCTCGTCTGAAAAGTATTGCCACTGTACTTCGCGGATCACATGGCACTCTGCTTTCTGAAGTTCTTCGGACGATAATGGGCCTTCGACTCGTTTCTGACCTGCTAACTTTAGTTTAAGATTACCAGCAAAACGGTAAACATATGCGACAGCGCGAATAGCTCGGCTAAGTTGGGAATACCGCTCAAGTTCTACCAGGCGTCCTGGGATCCATACCCTCTCGTGGGAATAGCAGGGACGCAATTCTTCTTCTGTCGGTTGTAGGGATGTTCGCTGTTTAGGCCATTCGGTTGCTGGTAACTGTAGAAATGCTGGACCTGTGAACCAGACACTTTCAGCGGAAAGATCTGGGCCATTTCCCCACTTCGTTGCAATATCAGCAGGATTTTGCTTGGAAGGCACCCAGCGCCAGTTTTCAACCTCAGTTGTCGTCAACAATTCCCCAATTCGGCACGCAACGAACTGCTTGTATCGCCTGTGGTCAGCCCGTAGCCACGAGAGAACGGTTGCAGAATCGCTCCAGAACACCTTCTTTGTACTATGCAGTGTGTGACTGTCCTCAACAAACTGCGATAATCGAGCTCCAAGAACTGCAGCCTGTAGTTCCAAGCGGGGAATTGATTGTGGCTTCAGCGGGCTCACCTTCGTCTTCGCTGCGACGAGCACACTCTCTGGAAATCCCTCAGGGCTCACCGTCCGAAAATACGCTGCCGCACAGTAAGCAGATTCGCTGGCATCAACGAAGATGTGAAGTTGAAGATCCTTGTACCGTTCCTTGATAGCGCCGGAAAAGTAACAGCGAGGAATTTTCAGGTCGCGAACATCTTTAAACAGCACTGTCCACTTTTTCCATCTCCGATGTAGATCATCATCTACTTTTTCATCCCACTGGACGCCTGCTCTCCATACGTCCTGTAACAAAATCTTCCGTGTACAACGAAGAGGCCTAGCAAACCCAGTGGATCAAAAAGCGACATCAAGCACTTCAGCATCTGTCTCTTCGTAGGGGACTCCATGTTGTGGATCGAATCAGTGACCTCCTTCTTCATATCGGTTGAAAAACTGAAGACGTCTTCGTGCGTGACCCATAAGAGTCCGAGTACCCGCTCATAATCGCTTGGTTTTTCGACCGCAAGCTTTTTGTTGTCTCTGAGCTCCACTTCGCCCAGACCGGTCAAAACTGCGCTGCTGTTGGACAGCCAGTTTCTTAAATCGAATCCACCATGTTCGTGTATTAGACGCATTTGTAGCGATATTTCGATCGCCTCCTCTAATGATTCATAGCTCTCCAGTGAATCATCCACGTAGTGGTTCTGCACAATGCCTTCAACAGCTCGGGGATAGACTTCGTTGAACTCGCGGGCATTCTTGTTTTTAATGTATTGAGCTGACGCTGGGGAGCACGTTGAGCCGAAAGTAGCGACATCCATGAGATAGACGTCTGGTTGATCGGCTGGGCTATTTCGCCAAAGGAACCGCTGCGAGTGGCGATCTTCCTTGCGAATGTAAATTTGGTGAAACATTTCCCTTATATCTGCTGAAACACCTATGTTGAACTGGCGGAATCGTGATAGCACACCTGTAAGTGACGTCAGTTGATCTGGACCTTTCAACAGTACTGAGTTGAGTGATATCCCGTCCACAGCCGCTCTTGCATCCCAAATCATGCGAACCTTGCCTGGCTTCCGTGGGTTTGTCACTGCCCCTAGCGGCAAATACCATACGCGACGCATATCTGCATTAGCTATCTCCTCTTTGGTTGCACGATGAGCGTAGCCCTTTAGTTGGTACTCGTTTAGTTGTTTCTGCAGGGTTTGTTGGAGGTCCGGGTCCCGTTTCATTCGCTTTTCCAAACATTCAAGCCGTCGAAGAGCCATGCCGTAACTGTCGGGAAGCTCGATGTGGTCGAACTTCCATAGTAGACCAGTTTCAAAGCGGTTGCCGATTCGCACAGTTGTTTCCTCCAGTATGCGCTGAGCACGCTGTTCCGTTTCCGATAAGGGTGGCGTCCAATGTTGTACTCCGACTTCTTCATTGGTAAAAAATCCTTGACAAGGTCATGCATAGATTGATCCGATAAGCACCCACATCCATGACAATTAAGTGACGACCTTTGATCGCTGCTCGCTTTACCACCATAGATACACCAACCCAGTCTAGTTTTCACGGCGGTTGGCTCTTGTCTGAGTCCTTCTCGTACCTTCAACGGAACGATTAGATCTACGTTGTTTACTCCAATCAGAAGCCTTGGAACCGCTTTACTATAGCTCGCAACGGGTAGCCCCTTGAGATGTGTATACTTCTCTGATAGATGTTTATACGTAAGAGTTTGAGCAGGCAGTGACAACTCCTTGACGGTTTGGACTTCCTCTAGCGAATATTTTCTTCCTCCAGTCGGCGAAATCACTAATGACAGTTGCTTCGAATTTTTCTCCACCCTGGTCACATTTGCTGTCCACAATAGACACAGTGGTACCGTTTCACCATCAACGCCGAGTTCCTCAGCCAAGCTATCCTCCATCAAAGTGAGAGATGATCCGTCGTCGAGGAAAGCGTATGTCTGCACCATTCCCTTTGGTCCGTGCAGAGTCACCGGTAAGATCCTGAAGAGTAGTGACTGTTCCGCCAGGCGATGCGTGTAGTTCTCAGCGGTATTAGTGACTGGCTTTCCCGTCGAATTCAAATTGCTGCGTGATGAGTGCAGGAGTGGATGATGACGAAATTCGCAACCATTGGTTCCGCAGTAGCTTGTCTTCCTACAGCTTCTTCTACCGTGGAAGTTCAGGCAGTTACGACAAAGTCTGTTGGACTGAACGCACTTCCAGCGCTCGTCGATAGAGAGTGTTTTGAAGGATCGGCATTCGTGGATGCGATGACCGGCGTTCTTGCAAGCTGGACAAGTTTTTGTTTCCTCACGAATAGGCGATGAACTGCTCCGTGCACTGGGTTTCGAATCACTGAGATGAGTATTCACATTTCCTCTAGGGTTAACTTTATTCTTGTCGACGGCACTAGATCTTCCACTGCTACTGGTATACATTGTCACTTTGGTCACTGATTTCACTACACTGGACATGAAGCTACCGAAAGTTTTAAGATTCGCGTTCGGGAACCCCTGTAGATACGAACCCCATTCCATTTGTAGATACGGTGGCAGTTTGGCAACAAGTTCCATAAGAAGTGAAGGGTTTGACAGATGCGCGGTTTGTCCAGCAGCTTCTAAATGATCGCAGAGGCTTTGAATGGACATCCCAAAGTCGATTATGGTTTGAAATTTTTCAATTTTTGGTGGTGGTGCCGAACGCACTTTTTCCAGAAGGGCTGAGATCAGCAGCTCAGGCCTTCCATAGAGCAAATGGAGGGTTTCCATAATATGAGGCACCGAATCGGGTAAAAGCAATCGGCTTTGAACAGCCTCGTATGCTGCGCCCTTCAGACTCCGCTGAAGGCGGCATAAATTTTCGGCACTTGAGTACCCACAAGCAAGTGTAGTGTTCATAAAACTGCTTATGAATACCGGCCAATCAGCAGGGTTGCCCGAAAAGGGGTAAATCGCGCGGCATTACTTGCCTAGCGGCTAATTGCGAGGGAGGGGCATAATTGGCTATATTTGCATTTAGCAATGGTGATTGCAAAGGTGATAGAGCAATACTTCCAAATTGCTTCAATAAATGTGCTATGTTGGCATCACATCTATATGGTGGTAAATTTGTTTGAAAGGCATTAATATCTGGCTCACCTGGTGGCCCGGGGAAGGGCAAAGGGCAAGACGCTGGTACAAACCCAGGCAGCGATGGTATCGCTGTATCATAGTTGGTGGTTAACATCGGCGGCTGTTCAGGTGTAGGCCCAACCACTGGTGGAAGCAAGGTTGGGAATCCTGGTGGCGGTGCGGGTACAGGAGGTGGTATCGACGCAGAAGGACCGCATGGGATGCTTTGAGGTGCTGAAACCACCGTAGACGTTGGAGCGGCAGTATTAGGCGGGTGCTCCAATCCAGATTGGGTGGTCAGCTTTGACGATGGTAGAAGAGAAGACACTGCTGTGTAGCAATCTATCGGTGCGGCTGGAGATTGTGCTGGCGTTGGGGTTGATTGTGCCAACGGCGATGCACCAATGATCTTGTTGAAAACAGCACGTTTTGCTACCACTTGTTGTTTCGGAATTGTTTTCCAACCTTCATCTCTCACAGGATTCATACACGTTTGGAAAGTTGATCGCTGATAGAGCAAAGATGGATGCTCGATGGAAATTCGTAGATTTTCTTCATCTTGCTGTGATGGAATGTGGCTCGTAGGGGAAACATCATGACGTCTGGTCTGGCTGAGGGATGCTGGCGGCAATGGTGGGCCTCCTTCTTTCGCTTGTGAAATATGCGAGGCAGCCGTCTGCTCTGCGCAGTTGTCAACCCATTGAACAACCTTGGTGATATTAGACCGTTTGCTTATTCGGCTACTCCTACTCCTAGCGCTTTCATTACCTTCTTCCGAATCTAGCTGCGATGCCAGCAGCTTATATTTATCCTCCACGAATTTGCTCTGGATTGCTTGGAGCTCTTGTAGCTTCTCAAGCTGCAGGTTCAACCTCGCTGATTTGCCTGATTTCCCAGAAGAGCGGGAAGCGTGGGACACGGAAATCACACTACCAGAATCATTCACATGACACTTCGAGCAAGACCATGATCGGTTTTCGACCGAATCCGAGACACCAGCACACGTAAAGTGCCACCATGTTTGACACTCATCGCACTGTACCATATTTTCCATGCCGTTCGGGTAATCACAGCCTACGCAGTCTGACCTTTTCTCGTCGAGCGTTTGTGTGTGGCGCGGTGTATGTGTTTCAAGCGTCTTCGGGTTCGGATCCATATCGACGATTTAGTGCGGCGATTTTCTAAAGTTATGTTCCCGGCACGTTTTGACGGTGATTAATTGCTTGGCGATTTCGTTTAGCGAATCACAACGCTCGATGATTAGGTTGTAATGAAGCTTTAGCTATAAGTTTATTTCAGTTAGGTTAAGATTTTTCAATAAATTTCATACACTACTTACAAAATCGGTTTGCAAATTACGGTTCAAACGCAATCTTGACCGTATCAACCGGTAACACGAGGATTCTGCATGTATAATTTTAGGTTAGGCTATGTTTACAAATTCATGTTTAGAACTTACTTTGTTTGTAAAAAAAATAGATAGAATTTAGTTTTTAATAACAATAGCATTTAAGTCTTCAACTAGCTGTAAGATTCAGATAAGTTTAGGTAAGTTATTTAATCCTCAAATTATTTTTAACTCACAGATCCTAACTCACATCCATTCACAACTGATACTGATCGGAAATGACAGTCAATCTTTTCTATCTCTTTTTCCCGCCGTCCGTACTGTCATCACGACAGCGGTGTTGACTGCTAATGTCGGTCGCCTAGACAGCATGACGAGACGTGTTGCCAATCTCAACATTCACTTTTTTCAAAAGGCAGTATTTAAAAAGAACTTTTTTGAGCGTATTAGTAGAACGATTGTGATTGGGAAACTAGGAGAATTTAAAATTAACACTTCATTTGATCACTTTTTAAAAATAAAAAATAAAACATTGAAACACTTTATTCAAATTTTCGCAAGTAAACGCGAGCGTTTAAATCCTGTAAATTCAATGTTTTATTTTTTATTTTCAAAAAGTGATCAAATGAAGTGTTAATTTTAAATTCTCCTAGTTTTCCAATCAGTTCCTTAAATTATTGAAATATCACAGAACCTTGAAAATTTATATCAAACTATAGTACATAAAAATATGAAGGACAACAATGATTCAGTGGCATGGAAAAGTTATCACAAAAAAATTAAATAAATTCAAAAAGTAAAAAATCTATGTATAGATGAATAATACACCCTGTAGTTCAAATAAGGCTGATGTTGATTGCTTCGTTAATTGATTTGAGGTAAGAGTGTGGTTAATCATTAAAGACAATCATTTGCATTGTTTTTCGAAGCTTATTTTTGAGAGGCAATGACCACTCTAAAATGATTTTCTTCACTATCCCAAATGTCCTAATGTTTTGCAGTTTTTTCTTTGAAATCAAAATATACACCTAAAAAAATCGTTTAAATTCTGGTGTTCTTAGACTGGAATATACAAGTGTCAATTTTGAAGTAAATTTGACAAAACAGGTGAAATTATTTTTAATCCAACGCATTTTTCTGTGAGTAAAGAGCTTTTCAATAGAAACTATTAATATACAAAACTATTTTGCTTACGTCTTATCCTTTATGGTAAAGGTACTGTGAAAATAAGCATATTGAAAATACGCTATTTTTTGCACTCCCCTACCGCAATACAGCGAACATATTTTCAAAAACAGTAATAGGAATTTTATCGACAAAACATACACCAAATAAACGTGCACTTGGTCGCTGTTCATTTTTTAAATACTTTTGCTTACCATCTGAAGTAAAAATTGACATCATCGTATAGTAATAGGATAATTCAATTTTTTGGCAGAATATTTAATTCAAAATGTATTATAAAATTGATTTATATATTTAAATTTATTTATGTTTTTATTTTATGTATACGTAATCAAAAATACATAGCCTTCACCTACATGATTTGAATGATTTTGTTTGTTGATATTTTATGGGAATCATGATATCATGATATCATGATATTTTATGGGAATCATGATAAGATATGGGAATCATGCATAACCTTCCCAAGTAGCACACTACGATCATAATTAGTTGTAGTAACATGATTATGACTTAGCAAGTCATATTTCTGTTATCTCAACCGAATGGCAACAAGCGTGCTACTAGGTTTACGTCTACATGCCATATTTTTCGTATGCCTAACGTCCGTATTAGGGTAAACTCTTTTTTTTTTATCTGTATGCAGTGCACATTTGCATTTTGTCATCTTTACATTCAGATTCCGTTATTCATTAGATGGGTTTCAAGAATTGTGATTACTCATGCTATCCTATGCCAAGTCAAGTATCAATGAATATTTTGGCACTTCGATCGATGATGATTCTAGGAATTGAACTTATTTGAATGTTTATCCAGACTATAATAGCCACTACCGACAAGTTATTTTAGTCTCTTTGTATGGTAAGAGCACCGTTTCTATCAAGATGCAATCCAATTATTGGTATGGAATTCCTTCAATTGTAATTGGAACACACCGTAAGAAGAACATATGGCCATTGTCACAACAGATCTAAAAATTGTTCGCAGGGATGAAGATACCCGACAGGAAAAAAAATCGTATACTATCGGAATACTATCGGAAAAAGTGAACTCTTAATAGCATTATTGTCGATGGTGTTTTTAGCTGGATCAACTATTATATATTTGTCTCGCATTATAAAAAAGCCACATTATCGCTAAATTTTTACACACGATTCTACTGAACTCGCAAATAAATATTCTCATATTCAAGTGAAGAAAATCATTTTTTATTTTATTTCCAAGCTTTTTGATGTATGAGTTTTTCGTTTGTTTTTCATACTGTTAATGGAAAAAGTCGCAAAAATCGTCAAAGCATACTGAAATTAAAATCTGACTGACAAACTTACATAGTACTAGAACTTCAACGGAAGAATGAGGGACCACGAAACTTGTATTGTACCTTAACGAGGTTTACACTTATAGACTTCTGAATGCTGGTAGCATAAATAGATAAATTTTATTGATTGAATAATCAATATCGTGGGTTACAACCAAAAAAGAGCACTTTTTTCCTCGAATATAAGTGGTAGAGGTGGGGGGCCAGCTTCCGACAGTACGATAGTTGTCTGCACGCAGTTGGCAGCTATGTTAATCTTCCCCTCCATTCCAAACAGTAGCGGATCTTCTTCGGCTAATGATTATATTTCGAGCCATATTCCAAGCCCCGCTGGTGAAGAGGCTTTACGGTTTGAAAGACGAAATATCTAGTACTTCGTATTTTTAACCATGGCAGGTTCGCTTGGCTCAAAGTGGCATAAAAAAGAAATCAATACGAATTATAATTTGTTTTTGCCTCTCTTCCCTGGAATCATGTAGTAATATCCTCTTGCTTCCTATTATTAGTCGTCTAACAAACACATTTGCAACATCACTGCAGCAAAAGCAGTTAACGTACAACGAGATGATCTCAAACACAACCATACATTTTCGTCGTTACTGAAATTTTTATAATTCTAAACTACATTAAAAACTACCCTTATTTTTAAATCCTCGCGCACCCTCTAATACTATGTACTTGATTGGAATATAAAACGAAGCACCAACAAAAAAGATGCTCTAACAAGTCTATTGGAATGAGAAGAGAAGCGCGGAAAATCACCCAAGCAATATAACAAAACGTGCTCACCCCTATGTACATAGTTTTCGCTATGTATTAAAAAATCTCTCTTCGAATTCTCTCCATTTTTTCTACTGCCGCTGCCTTGTAAAAATTATCATCAGCGCAGTAGAAGAAAATCGAGAGAAAATAATAAAACTGTAAGAAACTACTAAAATCAAGACTAAAACTCGTAATTCTCCTGCCAAGACAAGAAGGAGTTAAGAAAGGAAACGAAAGGATCTGGAGGCATCGTAGAAGGCGCATGAAAGGAAGTAAATAGTAACCATGGTTATTTCTCGCATCCTACCGCAGTATTTTTTATCATTTTTATTCCTCGATATGGTTACGTATAAGCACGGACGGGGGGATAGAAGTTTTAAAAATGTTTTATTATGTAATATTTTTCCAAATTATTGCGGAACATCATATCGCGAAATGGGAATGGGCAGCGCTCGGTGCTGTTTATTGCGTTGGAAGCTTTTTAGAAAAATGTTATCTTGCTTTGGCGCTGGCTGTGAGGCAATTTCCTATAGATTCACACGTGCCACTGTGTTCTCGGATAAGAGTCTGGAAGCATTGCAAAGGGCACGAGATCGGAATGAATAAAGATGGAGTTTAATGGTTATATTAGGCAAAAACGTAACTATTTTGGGTACTAATGATGTATACTTTATTTCATCCGTCGATAGTCTTTCTTTATTACAAATTGAGAATATCTACTTCTTGAGATGAACATCTCTTGAGATGCGATGTTTCATCAATATTTACCACACAAATTTCTTAAATGAAAATAAAAACTGATTCTCGAGATAGTTGATTCGACATCAAGTCCTGATGATATCTCATACTAAACAGGTTCTTTGATGTTCTTGTAATAACAGCCACGAAAAAGCTTATGTTTTTATTGCTCTAGTTGTTCACACTAAAAATTACAGTTGTTATGTTCATTTTTGTGTCATGAAAATTGTTTTGTTTCAATTACATAGATGATGATGGTTGTTTCAAACGTTGTAACGGGACGGTTTAACGTCTATGACACGCAGGTTTTTATTATTGCTAAGTTTGTAAATTTTGAAAACCCCACAAGGGACCAGTGTATACGCGTACGTTGTTTACAGGTGAATACTTACGCGTGGCTGTTTCCGAACAAAGTCGGCGTGCTTGTTATTTTTTAGTTTGTTTCGTGTTCAGTTTAGTTCTAACTTTGAAGAAAACATATGTGAATTCGGGGGCACTTTAATCAATTTGAAAAAATAAATGAAATAATTTTATTTAAAAAAGGGGAATTAAAAAAAACACTTTGCGAGGGTAATAAATGGTGTACGGCTTGAAATTACATCACAAGAAAAGATTTGGCTCTATTCAATTTCATTACCATTCCCAAGTGCACGAACCTTCCGTTTGACACTACTCATAAGATGTTGTAGAACGTCTGGACCAATTGTTTTTCGGAATCCATGTTTTCATCGCATCTTCCTCCAATTTAACTTCCTCAGGCTGTTTCCAAAGTGTCTGCTTAAAGTGATTTCTCAATTATCCGCAGCTCCTGTGCCTTTCGAGGATTAATATGTATTGGCACGAAATTTACCTCCTTAGACTTGTACCGTTCCAGATCATCCTTCGAGTAATAACATGAGGCTAAATATGGCCAGAAAAGCATAGGACCATCGTGTGATCTCAGAGGTGGAAGTAGACGCTTTTGGAGGCATTCCTTTTGGACCATTTACCGTCCCGGTTGTCACAAATGGGTTGCTCCACTTTTTACACGACCAAATTGCACAACCAAATCATGTATTTATTTTTTGGCAATTTTTGACATCTTCTTCTTCCTAACGTCCTCAGAAAAATCGAACTTATGATGAGCAATAAAGAACAGAAGCCCCAAAAGTTTCCGGGAGTTTGCATTTATATAAGTCTCGTCATCTATAACGAGACATTGTGGTTTGGTCAACAGCTGAGTGTAGAGCTTCCGTGAACGTGAGCTTCCGTGTTGTCCACCGTATTCGACCGTTCATCGCGATATGGTGCCATTTGGACTTTATACGTTTTTATCATCTTGCACGAAAGTTTCGCTTAACTGTATTTTTTTGAACACATCTCGAACTGAACTGTTTGGATTCCTCTAGAAAGCTTTCACTACCCGTTTGTGATCCTTTACGGTATTCGAAGACCCAATCTGGTCACACTTTTTCTTCCAATGGATGGTCAAACGTTGTATCGTTGTATCGATTTAAAACACGAATTTAAGTAGATTTCACTATTACCAGCTTTCTTCTGATGAGCGAGGTTCGGATTTTTGAGGTACGCCCGCATATTTTTTTTGCACGTAAATTAATTTTCGTTTTTATTACGAAATCGAAGGTAGGACTAACAAATCTATTCGTTGTTTTCTGCAACGAAACTGATAAAGTACAAATTAAGAAGCTACCTTCGTATTTAATGCCACACGCGCAACTGTCAAATGCACTAAGCATTTGTTGACACAGAAAGAACATTCGTTCATTCTACGGACACAATACAAAGAGCTACGAGTAATGTGAAACCAAAGATAAAAAAGAAACGTCTCTCTTGTGGTTGCTTGAACGACTGACAGATCTACTTTATCGGCTCAAAATATAATTGAAAAAAAAAGCGCAACCATGAGGAGTTATTTAGCGATTTATTTTCAAATGATTCAGACATGGGGTTCGATCCTGAATTTTAAGGAAAAGCTGTTATTGAGTCCACGGTTGTTTTCACTAAACCATGTTGAATCATGGGAAGCTAGATGATTATTGCGCATGAGGATCTAACTCTCGACAGCGCTTTCATTTCTATTTTGGGATAAATTAATGGTTTCCGCCATCCCAGCAGCAACACCAACATTTATGAATACGATCGAAGAGAAGCAGCGATTCGCTGGTCTTCACGAAATTCAGTTTGTGCATTGTACAAAAAAGATGTTAGAATAGCATTTTGTTAGATGACAAGCAACATGAATGTTTCATACAATTTACGAGACATCTGTTCTATGTGCAAAATCCATGTTTACGAAACGAGTGAAAGCTAATTTACGTAAATAAATTTTCAGTGTATGTTGGTCCTCCGTCTCCATCTTTACAACGATAGCACAGCTACTAATCTTTCTAATACAGGGTAAACAATGCCCATTTTAGCCAAAATTTCAATTGAAAATCCCAAAATGGCTTCTTTCACGTCGCCTTTCCATGAGTGAACACGGAAAAAAACCCGTGCCCGCATCCGTGAACTACAGTCATGAATTCGAGAACAAGCAAAAATACACCGTGAACTGAATCACATAATCATGAACTAAATCACGTTTTTAGGTAAAAATCCTGAAAACGTGAACTGTTTCACGGTCCGTTTTCATTTTCGTGAACGCTTTTGTTTCTGTGTATGACATGTTGCCTGAATAACTTAGTAGAGATGATGTATAAGGAGATGTTCACTCATCACCATGAGGCACCAAGAGTGAACATTAATGTTTTTGGCTAGAATGAAAGATATGAAGAGAAAGTGTTGAAAGTTCCGTCATTGTGCGGCAGGCTTGGAAATAGAACAGATGTTTAGGAAATTGAGCGAAAAGGGCATGTGTACAGTGGTACTCGAACCAAAGACGTCCATTTTTGCCTAACATCCCACTGCACGGACTAAGTCCACCACCGCAACAGGCAAAAATGTCCGGTTTGGAAGACGCTCATGTACCACTGATGGCTTGTGATAGTTGTCTAGCGATATATATATGTGCACTCTGTTTTTGATGCGCACATGGGAGAGGAACTCTCTCCTTTTTGGGTTTGTTTTGATTCGCTACGTCTGATATTACTCAAGTTGAGTAGACATGTTCTTATTGGTAAAAATTTCAATGGAAATATATGAGTTACGGTTGTACATTTTACAAATGGTTCATGCAAGCACAAACTAAAGGAACATAACCTGTGCAGATTGAATTATCATGATGATGTTGTTTAAGAAGATAATAATTTCTCATCGCCATGAGGCTCCACGAGTGGACAGCAATGCCGTCTGCTCAATTTCAAACTACTTCTGTTCAATTTTCTCCAAGCAACTATTGATGCTTTTTCTTCACATTTTTGTTCTAGCAAAAATTTCTGTCCACTCCTGGAGCCTCATGGTGATGAGAAATTATTTCCTTCTTAAACAACATCCCCATAGATCGCTACTCCGATTATGGGAGAATATAAAAATAATAATCATGATGGGAATTATTATGTTTTCATTATCGAAAGACCAATAAATCATATGAGAAAATCTTTTGGTTTAGAAGCAGTTTTGGTTTAGTTGGTTTTTTGAAATTTTATGTTGGGAATAGCGAATGCAGCTGGCAATGTTTTAAATCTTAAAATCAGGAAAAAAAACCGTACAAAGACTGCATCTAGGGCCTAGACTCATTTTTGAAAATCTCAGACCCCCCTCCCCCTCGTTGACTTTTCACCATACATTTTTTTAAATTTTGTATGGAGCGTAAACTTTGGTCAACCCCCCTATAGAAGTCTACGTGGTTTGTGAATAGCCTTTTAATTACAAATCTATCGAATGGGTTGAAGTTGAATACATGAACAGGGACCTTTATTAATTCATATCCATAAACTACTAAACAATTGACGATTTCGCTTGAAGATATAAAGACCTAAACCTCGAAGAGTTCTTGGATTATTTAGAACAACTTTTAACCTCAAATATTGTTTCAGGTTTGATCTCTATGAATTTATATCGTGCTCAACAAGAGTAATATTTTGTTTGCAGCATGAAGACTTACCTCCAAAGAAATCTTAGAAAACTTAGAACAGTTATTGATTGTAGCCTGACCACATAATATTTTTTCAATGTTCACTTCTTACTAGAATAAATGTGTAAAACCTAGAGTCAATTGAATATCCAATTTGCCTCAAAATCTAAATTCGATTAAGTTACAAAGTGTTGAATATTTACTTTTTCATGACAAGAAGAAAACAATCGAAGAAGTCAACCCAAAAGTAATACTTGGTTAAAAAAAAAAAACTAAGTTCTACAATTTGATTGAACATTTCACTAGTGTTGAAGAGAACTGAAGAGAATGCTAATTTTTAAGGGAAATTTTTTTCCATAACTTGATACTACAACTTTAAGTGTACGTGCTGGATGCCAATCCATCGGAAGCCATTGCAGTTCAGTAAAATTTCCCTTTGTTTAATTCCAAGCCAAAACAGGCGTGAACAACGAAATTTTTTGCAATTTTTCGTGCGCCATACAACAATGTTTATAATCTTTCATACAACAAGCTGGATTCAGGCGTTATTTGGCTAAAGTTTACATGAAATATCTCATTATTTTCTGCTAAATATAGATAACGCAAAAAATTTAATGTTTCTTTTTTTCTGTGTACTAAACTTTCCATGAAATTGCTTCTACCATCGGGAAAAACAGAAAGTTGAGAAGAACGAAGGTAGAAATTTGTTGAAAAATCCTCTCATTAGGCCTTCATTACACGATATTTACTGCACTGTTAAGATTCCGTAAGCAGTAAAAATAGTACACAAGTTGAAATAAATAGGACACAACACTGAAGTTTGTGAGAGATAAAAATTGCCTAAAAAGCACAGTAATTTGATGTAATGTTATATGATAAGAACTCACCATCAGTGCAAGGATTACCTATGTCGGCAGGACTGTTCTCAGCAAGTTGCCTTGAGAGAATAGCCTTCGTGATGGCTTGTTGTAGCAGGGCCATTCGATCTCAATGAGGCTACTATAAATTTTCGTGGAGAACCCAATAGTAAAGCCTCACCCTTATAGCATAGGGTTTCATGGTTCTTTAGACTGAATAAAATATAGTAGAAATATAATAATTCGATCAATTTGTTCACATCAACTAGTAGTCCTACGTGAACTTTTTAGTTATGCCGCTGACATAACTCACGCTTTCGTATTTTCTCAAACGATTTTATTTCCCAAATTTCAAAGAAGTCTACTTGATATTAACCAAGCATTGATATATAATCGGCAGACTGACAATTTTATTTGTTTCATGTTTAGAAAATAAATAAAAGTGGGTTATATCAGGGATAAAATCGCGATGTTTATGAGGGACCACGTTGAGGTATTGAAATAATGATGTCATCTAATTTATGAATATCATAACACCAACCATGTACCATGTGAGCCACCAATTATATCGGATTGGTGGACTCTTTTTCTTCAAAATAAGGTGGTTTATCAATGAGAAAATCCGCGAAAAATGCTATTGCTTATGTTTTTTAGTTCTGTCCTGATCGAAAATCTCGATTGAATTTACCACTCTCAACTAAACGCCTCAAATAATCTAAAATGTTCTGTTTTTGATGACATGCAACGGTTGTTTAAGTTAAATTACGAACATTTCCCTTAAACACATACTCTTTAATTGTAAAATTTAATCGGTCGTCCTGAAAAAGACGGTGATTATGATATGCGCTATTAATAAAATTGTATTTCCAGTTTATTTGGATAAAAGGACACCATCATGTGCTACATTTACTCCGCATAGCAGATTATTAAACGACTAAAATATTTACCTGCACTTAGTAATCCAGAAAAAGCACCAAAAAATGAAAAAAGTGCCACTAAATTATTAAGGCCTGTGCCAACAAATAATGTGTGATCAGCATTAAAAAATTAGGAATGAGCAATAGATAGATGAAAGATCTTCGGATAATCTAATTGTGACCGGTAAATCTATCAAATAAAGCAACAGCTATTAGTATATGTGCAATTAATATGGCAGTATTTCCACCAAATTACGTAATTTGAGCACTAAACTATTCGCATATGTCTTTTAACTTTGTTGATTTTCCCATAAAACAGTAAATGAGCAATGGATAAATAAATATCCATTGCTCATTTTACTGTTTTTATGGGAAAATCCAACAAAATTAAAAGACATATGCGAATAGTTTAGTGCTCAAATTACATAATTTGGCGGAAATACTGCCATATTTAATTGCACATATACTAATAGCTGTTGCTTTATTTGACAGATTTACCGGTCACAATTAGATTATCCGAAGATCTTTTCTCATCTTTTATTGCTCATTCCTAATTATTTTAATGCTGATCACACATTATTTGTTGGCACAGGCCTTAATAATTTAATGGCACTTTTTTCATTTTTTATTGCTCAAATCTCTCTTTTAATTGATGATTAATTATGCTGCCATTATTAAACTCCTCGTCGCAGTGAATGGCCGACTTCGGAAAGCGAAAACAACATTTTCAACCTGTTTATATGCAGATTTGCATGAAAAAATAGGTAATTATTAAGTCAAAGATTGAACTGCTTGTACAAATAGCACTTAATTAAAATTTTATTGAAAACATTGTAAATTTGTCTGATCAAAAGGTGTATTAACGAAGTTGTTATCCGAGAATTATTAGCTGCCTAAAACCTTTCACTTTTGCGTTAAATGCGGGATTTTTTTTTCAGATTACTTTGTTTTTGTATTCTTGAGCAAATTTCCATATTATTGGGGAAAAATTTGTTCGTCAATGTTTGACTTTGAATTTTTAAAATCGAGAAAATTTAATTGATGGAAACTGCAACCATGATTTCCTTCATTTTTTTTTCTGTTCAAGTCTTTGGCACTTTGGCCTAATCTATACGATAATCAATCAAAATCCTCTATTCGTGTGCGTAAATAGAGTAAGGCGTGTTACTCAGCAATCACTGAACCAAATTAGAAAATGAAATGTACAAGATGTTTTAGAAACTGATAAACCGATTCCGAAGATATTTTAAAAACACGTTCTGACAAAAACGCGTTCTTAGTCTATAATAAGCCTTAATCCCACTAAACCCACCATATGAATCCTCAAATCATATGAAAATTGAACGGTAGGACTTGCCCAAAAAAATCTTCAATTACAAAATTGAAAACCAAATTTAAATCTGGCCCTTCAATCTAGGCCACAATTTCCAGAATTCGCTAGTCCCTTACTTAATAATTTTTTTTTATAGATATTGATAACTGCTTGGAAAATAGATGCACGTTGCACACATCTTACAGACTATGCTGTGATCTTCTTTAGAGGTTCACGTGTCCAGCTGTACCAGAAATTTGGCTTTCACCGCAAAAAAAGAAAAACTAGAAAGCGGTTCCCAGCCCAACTGCGTATCAAGCTATTGGCTATTTGACCTTAAAATACATTGGAGTCATGTTTGATTCAAGATGCACGCGGATTACTCACATTGCGTATTTAATTCAGAAATGTCAACAAAGGATCAATGTTCTAAGATCAATTTCCAGGACATGGTCTGGTCATGGACATGGTTCCAGGACATGCTCACCGGAAAACCTGATTAAACTTTATAAAACAACAATTCTTTCAGTTCTAGAACATGGCTCTTGTTCCTTCCTCTCGGCAAGAAACTGCCACCTCATTAAATCCTCATTAAATTAGAACGCATTCAATATCGTTGTTTACGTATTGCCCTTGGATGTAAGCATTCAACGCACAATATAAGCCTGGAGGTTCTGGCAGTGGTAAAACTTTTACAGTACCGCTTCTGGGAGCTCTTTTCTAGAATACTGATCAAGTGTGGAATCAGTAACAACCTTGTAATTGAACATTTCGATGAAATGCTCGAAATGAGCACCCATCTTACTTTCTTTCATGAATGTGCGTTGGTTGATAGATCATTTAGGATTACCTTTGTACGGGCCCTCTCAAATTGCTCGATTCCAGGCAATAAGAAGGCGGACTCTCTAGCAAAGGTGGGTGCACAAGAAGGCGAGATTTTTTAATGAAGAATTTCACATGATGAATTGTTACCATTAGTACGTCAGAGGTCTCTTCAAATTTGGCAAAACGATTGGGCAAGTAATTCTCTTGGGCCGTGGCTACATTCCATTTTTTCAAATGTTTCGTCGAGATCGTTCAAAGGTCTGGATTTAAGTCGACACTTTATTCGTGTGATGTCAAGACTTGTGTCGAACCACTACTCGCCAAACGCACATCTCTACAGAATTAACCTCGTCGCACATCTCTACAGAATTAACCTCGTCGATAGCAATTGATGTAGGTGCGGAACCGGTTATGATGACATCGATCACGCAGTTTAGTATTGCCAGGTTCATGATGTCTCCAGAGCACGACTATTGGATTCCCTAGTGGTCCGCGGCAGACAACCCTTCCGAGATAAGAGATGTTTTGGGAATACATTATCTTCCCAACATGCAAGCGATCTACTAATTCCATTGTTTGTCTGACCTTAATGTGTAACGTCATAACCCCTCCAATTCCAGTAAATTTGTATGTATGTAAGGTAGCCACCTTATATACACTTGATAGCCAGATCTAATTGATTTACCGGTTTGTATTCACAGTAACGCTGAATGAATGGCCAAAAATGAGTCTCATAAGAGTCTTCTTCCAACGATACGATACAGGTAATCGAATAACCCAACTTGCAATACGTATTAAGCTTTCAACGGGATGGCTTGTTAAGAAGGGTATGTCACTCTTACTGAAAGTGGTGGAGTAGAATTCACAGTATGACAATCGAATCGGTAGTATTGAGAAAAAGATACTGTTTGTTTCCTCTCATACGCCGGTTGTCATACCAGTTCATTGTCCAATACTAGCTGAAGAAACCCTGATGCACCCTTCTTTCCCAATATATTCAATCTCTAATAGTAGTGTATAAAATATAGTGAATGAACATTATAATGAAAAATAATATTTAAGGTGTATATGAGAATGATATATGAATATAAGAGTAATAATGGTAACAATTCCATTTGAAATCACACATCTACAAATTGTTGTACTGCTGCAATTATAGAAGGACCTACGTATTGTGAACCTGAAAGTTTAGACAGTGACGCCACGAGGGAAAAAATGAATTTAATATTATCGTACAATACTGAGGATCAATGGACGATCTGATATTATAAAAAATATTGAGAATAGTAAAGCTAAAAAATTAGACGTGTTGCTCCTTTTCCTTGCATCGCAATAATAAGTTGTAGTGAATTTAAGGAAATAACATTAAATGCACTATATCATATCGGTTCATAATAAAATAACATAACATAAATAAAATAATAATATGACATTATATAATAATACCATTTAAATAATACTAGGTAAAACAGTAAACGATAGTAAACGCATCGAAAGTTGTTGCAGTTTCTGTAGAATAAGAATCAATTAAGATTTGTATTTGGTTTCACAATAATTGTTACATATAATTGTTAAGGTATGTGAAAAATATCTCTGAGATCAACTGCTTTGTTACTGGAAATAAAAAATATATATTTATTATTATTTTAAAAGTCCTGGAAATGCTTAAAACAGAATTAATCATTATAAATATCAGAGATAAAATTTCAATAAGAGATGTGAATTGAGAAAAGATTTTTTTCACAAAATGTCATTATACTGATCTAGTTCTATTTCAAGGATAGGAACTTTGAGTGATCTAAGAGCCCGATTTGAAGAATTTTTGAATGAATGGCTAATCTTATACCACTAAACAAAACATTAAAATATAAAAATATACTGCTTTGAAGCGCATGGCAGTCTTTTGTGAATAGCAGTTAAAGTTTATAATAGTGGTTGAAACCAACCAGCCAACCAGTCTTCATGTTTTAGCTAGCTGATCACATCATATGACTCGGGAAGGCGTGAGGTAGGAACTTGTGAGGACCGGAGGTTGGTCGCACCCTCCTTCGAGGTGTTAACTCATCACCCGGATCGATAAACAGAATTTGACCTCCGAATCAAATTTATGGGTTATTTTGGACTATAAGGCTTATGTCCTGGAAGATTTCAAACAACTGCCAGGATTGGATTAATGTATTTTTATGGGAAAAAATGCAACACCTGACTTTAAACCTTGTACTTTATTTGGTAACCAAGTGGTTCTTCACTTTGATTGTTGTTTTTTATGTTCTCCCAATGCGCAGAGTAACGATCTATGATGAAATTTGTCAGAAGCAGACAATTTCCCATATTGGATATCCTCCCCCTTGCCTACCCTGCACTGGGGTAGCTTGGTAAAAGATTCTGTGCCCGATCGAATACTTCCATTCAAATGCCCTCAGCTCGTTTTCAACTTGAATCTTTCCAATTTCAAAGTCTGCCGTTTCGCTATACAGAACTATAAATACTCTCTCTTCATTTCTATCCGTTCTAGCAATAAATGACTGAACACAGAACAAAATAATTAATTTTCACTAGCGTGTAAAATTTTCCCTTGTTCAACTCCAAGTCAAAGGAGGCGTGAACAACGAAACTGTATGAAATCTTTCATGCGCCATACAACACTGTTTGCAATCTGTCATACAATAAGCTAGATTCAGGCATTATCTCGCTTAAATATACATGAATTATCCCATTATCTTTTGTCAAACCTAGCATTTCCTTTATGTGCAACGCAGCATTCCCTTTTAGATAACGCACAAAAAACAATGTTCCAATCAATCTGTGAAGAGCCTCTCATGTAGATGGGAAATTGTCTGCTTCTTGCAAATTTCATCAATTGGTTTGGTTTTTTTAACCGTGTGTTTCGTAGTTGCTTCCCCGTTATGCCTCGTTCAGAGTTATAACATGTTATAACGGTTGTCAAATAGTTTCAACAAGAAATTCGTCATCAAGATAGGCTTATAACATGTTATAACTGTTCAGCTTGCTGGTGTTTTACTAAACTTGGGAGTAGCTTTTACATCTTCAATGTACAAGTTCACTAATTCATACTATTTATAGATCAGTACCGGCGCTGGCCACATCCTCACGGTCTTCGGGGAGGGAGAATCATCCTTTCAGTTTGATAATCGTTGGTTAGAAGATCGTGTTTACCTCTGCGTCTCCACAATTTTCAAGGGAAGCATAGTTTTGTGTTAGTGAGGCAGGTTATTTTTAGATCATGGATTCACTGGTAAGTGATAAAAGCGCTGATTTTTATTCCAAATCTAGAAAGATAGATCTAGGTGATAGAAAGAGGCAATTGACAAATGGCAAGGAAAAGAACGGGCCTGAGATCGAACTTCCTACCATCTTCTCATTATGCAAAACAGCCACGTCCTTGGTAAGCAATTAATTGGTGTTGTTAATGTTTCATGACTCCTTAACAATAACAAAAAAATAACAAAACAAAACAGAAGCTAAAACCATGACCTGCACAATCCTCTCACTAGTCCACTGGCCAATGGAAAGATATTGGGCTATGCGTAGGATAAGCGCTTTCCAAAAAAATCAAGAAGGTTAAAATCAAACATGTCAAACATTTCCAACAAAACTGAACCAGCGATGCCAATAAGGTAACTAAGCAGTCTGTTCAAACCCTCATGGCCGGAGTGAAGTGTTTCGATCGAGTGAATTTGAAAACCATATCCCGTACTTTTGAAATAAATAGTTTCATTAGAAATAAAATACTTTATGTGAGTATTTCTCTAGATTTTGGTTTGCCAAGATTATTGTGGATACAGACCATATGAAAATTCATATTATCTAGTTCTTGGAATATTCCTATATTTGAATCGTACACTTTCAGAGAGAACAATAAAAATAAAAATACCAAAAAACCGAGGGCGCCAGTGGTATAGTATAATGCTTCTCGTTTCAGTTAATCTGATATTAATTCCGGCGTTAAAAGGAAGTTAAACCATTTTTTCCAACCCCTGAGTTGATATGTAGCGTCCTTCTGCATCCCTAGCATGACCTAAAGCTGAAAATACCGATAATTTTCAATAACAAAAAAAAAAACCTGCAACAAATGCGCATAATTTGTTCCACGAATCCACGTTTTTTTTATAATTTTGAAATTAAGGCGTTAGCTCGGAAGAAAAAGTATACTTTCGAAACATTTTTTTATCAAGCATTCCATTATTGCATCAAAAACTTTCTCATAAGGAATGTTTTAAAATAAGCTATCCACGTAAATATGCATTGTACGTGTATATTGGTTTTGGTTTTAATGTGTTCATCATAGCATGCTGTGCGTTTGACTGTCATCTTTCGTGTGTTTACTTGTTTGAACGGTTCAAATCCTTCGTATTGTCGCACATTGAAAAAAACGTGAAAATTATGACTTTGGACATATGGCTACATAACTTTGCCACAATTGGCGAAGCGCTTTGAGATTCATCACGCAATTGTAAAATGCATAATAATCAAGGAGGGAATGAAAAACACAGAGTAGTGCAAAATAGACAAGTGCTTCACCCAATTTCAAGTGTGCGTCTCCTGTTTCAGAAGAGCGCACAAAACGAATGTGCGAGAGATTTCGTAGCAGCACGAGAGACAGATAGCCACACATGAACTTCTCTTTCAGAGACAAAGAGTAATGCACAGTGCTCTATTCAGTGCTTTACTCTGTGCTTTGGCTCATGCTTTGGTAAATGGTAGCAAAATGAAAATGGTTGATGCTAGTATCAAAAAGGCATTGTATGGGTTCATAGAGGGAAAATTTTATTAAAATTCTTATTCACAAACTAGTCGGGAATGCAGCCGTGTCTGTTTTTTACACTTGTGTATGCACAGAGACGACAAGGGAGTGTGCAATCGTTAACGCCCAAAGAGACGAGAGCAAATTCGAAATGAGATGTGCAGCTTTGACCGCACGGCACAACAAGGGTGCACGGGAGTACAGACTGCACTTTCACGTCTCTTTGAAATTCAATGTGCTGTCT
Organism: Aedes japonicus; assembly: GCA_034211315.2. Classification (NCBI taxonomy): domain Eukaryota; kingdom Metazoa; phylum Arthropoda; class Insecta; order Diptera; family Culicidae; genus Aedes; species Aedes japonicus. The sequence goes on from JASCZW010000486.1 coordinate 199,726, forward strand.
CGTAGCAGCGCGTGCCGCACTCAAAGAGATTTGAGTCGCACCTTATCCCTGTAACCAAGTTTGGGGAACACCGTTCTGTGAATGTAATGCCAGGAAGAGGCAGAAAACCCGGCAACCCTAAACTGGATCAGAAAGTGGTAGCTCTGATTCGGAAGAGCAAATCAATGTCGATACGGGATTTGGCCAATAATATGGGAATCAGCGTCGGAATGATTCAACGTATTAAGAAACGCAACAACCTGAAGACCAACAAGAAGCAGAAAATTGCCAAACAATTCGCAGCAACATGGGCTCGGAAATTGTATTTTGATGGACGACGAAACCTATGTCAAACAGAACTCAAAAGCCCTTCCAGATCCACAATATTACACTGCCGTCATAAGGAAGGATGTAAGCAGTGCAAAAAGGTCGATTTAACTGGAGAAGTTTGGTCGAAAAGTGTATGGCAAGCAATATGTTCCTGCAGTATGAAGTCTATCAAAATGTCCACTACAATCAAAAATTCCACTACAATCAAAACACTCAATGCGAAAATCTATCGATCTCAGTGTGTACAGAAGAGGTTTCTACCCATATATCAGACATCAATCCGCAAAATTGTTCTCAGCTTAGGCCCATCGTACGCTATTGGGCGATTGTGAAAAGGGGCTTCAAAATGACTGGTAAAGCAGCTGAGAATATGCAGGAGTTTAAAAAAAAATTGGGCCTAAGTCTCCTAAAAATGTGATGAAACACATGTCCACAACTTGATGAAAAGTGTTCGATCAAAAATTCGCAAATTTTTGAAAGAATAATTTTATCCGTTCCTCACAATGTTAAAGTTCAATCCAGTTCAATAAATAATTATACATGTTTATGATTAAAACATCATTTTTCATATGATTTGAACGAAAAATACGTGCATACATTATTTTCGATACAGTTCATGGATAGAACGAAGTACGATGACAACCAGAATAATAATTTTACATGATACGCCTATTTGGGAAATAAGTAAGTATGACTTGAGTCTCTGGCCGTGAAAAAGTTTGGATGAAAAATGTCAGAAAACATTGAAAAATCTGTTTTTCTTCATTGAAAATTTCATAAAGCTCACGTAATTGTATTTCACAAAAGGACCCATGTGGCTTATATCGAACAAAACTGAATTAAAAAAAAATGATCATTGTTAGTTTGTTTTTCATGGCTTACTGTTCTTGGAAATTGTATTTACTTCCAATTTTAAATTCAAAGTTCCCATTGAATGTATGCTACTCTTAAGATAATTAAGGAATTGCATTGTTTGCAGTTTCATTTGGATCTTGAACATTAGAAATACTGCTCAGCCTTGCTCTGTACAAATAAGCCTAGCAAAAACCCCTGATCACAATTTTACCAATAATGATCATAAATTTGAAAAACATCTTTAAAACAGGTTATTTTTTACAATCGGTATAAACATTAAAAAAAAAAGCTATCTAAATCATACCATAAACTAGTGGTCGATGCACATACCGCCACGTATGTACAATGTACTGATGTGATTGGTTCAGCGCACAGTTTGGCACTTTTGTGGAGATGGAAGCCGAGAATTCTGTATCAAATGTATAGAAATTTCCACATTCTAATTGGAAAAATCGAATGAAAAAATAAAATAAAGTAATAATGCTGATGATATGAGCACACATAAAAAGGGCGCACACTCATGTCACGTTTGTATAGAGATAGATTTTTAATTTTAAATAATAAAAAATGTGTGTACAAGAGCAAGCACATACGAAAATATTCCACCCAAACTACCCCCCTTTTTCAATGCCTTTTTTTATTTATGTTTGATATTAAAAATTCCCCTTGCCGACCCTACCCCTCTGATATACGCGATGTTGATATATTTATTTGGGCATATATGTGGAGGAATCTTAATTTATATACAAAATTTTGTTTTAATATTCATGCAAATGAAATTACACATACGCTGTCATTAGATTCCTTACAAGGCAAAAGAGGCGCAATTCTAAAGGCTCCCATCAAAATAATAATAATAATAATGATAATAATTAAATAACGGATCTTTAGAATGCATAGCATCTCATTCTGTGTCAATCCTGTCGACGGCTAAATTCGAGCTGTCGAACTACCTATATATCATTAAAATAACATCCATCCCTCACCACCTTCGCTAGTTTTTTTTTAATGTTAATAATTTGCAATAAAAAACTGTATATATGTAATAGACTTTTTGGTGATGCGCAAAAATGTGTTTTTTTCGTTTTCCCGCATCGTGCTTTATTTTTCGTCATTTTTCGCTACCTCATATTATTATTTATATATTATATAAATTTTTCCATTTCCTCCCCATTCACGGCCCCTATTCGCGGCCTCCCTGTAATACATTATTACACAGTACACGAATAGCTCTTCACTCTTTATGGAGGTAGTTAGATTTTTTATGTTTATTTTATTACATTTTAGAGGGTAGTTTTTATGCAGACATTTTCCACTTGCCACATGAAAATGTATTTGTCGTACATACATTATAGCCCGCGCGTTCGGAAATTATATACATATACGCGGTGGTACTTTTTGGGCGCACATAAAAAAAGCATCTCCTCTCACTCTGGAGAACACAGAAAAATCGCTAACGTTAGAACGGTTTTGGCTTAGAATCAAGAGCACAATTAAACAGCAAGGAGAGTAAAAAAAAAAGTCTGGTACAACAACCACGCTAGGATATTTGAATAACCGATGCTGTATGTGGGTGGGTGTATGAGCAAACGAGCATTCACAATTCAAATTTTGCGCTCATGTGTGTAGACGTTGAATATTGATAATGTTCCTACTTTGGAGGATGTATTTCATGTTGGCGTCGGTGCCATCTCATCATGATTAGTATAGTCGAAAATCACGAGATCTTGCCAAACATTGGAAAAAGATTGAAATAAAGTTAAAGTTGGTTTTCTTTACTGCTTAGGGTTTCATCTGCGTCTTGGTCCGTCTTATGGGTTATTGTAATCAGTAGAACGACTACTTTTCCCACTCACTCATTTATCACAGTGGTATGCGAGCTTCTGTTTGTATTATGTTTTATCAGAAAATGTGCCCGAGAATAATGGCATACTAATGTGTAAGATGAAAATGTTGGGAAATTGAAGAAATATATCTTCTCGCTTTCCTAGATTCCAAGCCAATTGCTTTCACACTTAACTTGATCCTTAACTTAGTGTTCTAATGGCACTGCCACAATCATTAATTGAAACTTTTCGATGCTATCACTTATGCATGAATTTGTACATCGTGTGGCATTCACAACGATACTCTATGCCCAGGGAACTCGGAAAAATTTCCTACCCGAAAGATTCCCTTGACCAGACCGGGAATCGAGCGCACCGCCTCTGACTTGATAATACCGAGCATTTGCTGACAAAGCTTTCTGAATCTCCCTGAGAAACTGGAGTCCAATTTAATCAAAGATCACTGCTTGATGTCAGTGCAATTCTAGGATCCAAATTTATCAGCATGTTTTGCAATGCGAGGTCATTTTTTCCGAATTGATGTTGTCGGTTGTCGACTGCTCCCCTAATAGAATTATCATCATTCAGGTTGTAATATTTGAAGCTTCTAACCACGTTATGATTTCAACTGGGATTTAACTAGTACTGAAATGTGTACACCAACAAATATTGACCATTTTATTGCTTATACAGGTCACGATCCATCGGTTAGGCAATTCATTTCAAGGTTGGCTGAATTTGATGTTTCGAAAGACAAGGTTCCACTCAATATGGATATAAACATTCTGTAGCAGGAATTCAAATTTCTAGAGCAGCTCGCTGTTAAATAATATTTTGCGCCGCATAGATCATTAAAATAAGTATTTGTATTTGTATTTGTATTTAAAATAATTCATCTGACAAGGGGTAGTCTTAATGAATAAAAATAAACTAATAAACTAATAAAACCACGTCGTATTAAAACGAGTTCAACACCGTTCTTATCCGATTCGCAAAACGTCCAGATGGCTCATTAAACTCCAAAAGCTCTTCAACTGCAGTAAACGCACGAATACATGCCGAAATCGGTTTATTGTATCCAAACACAGTTCGGTGAAAACTTGCTTGCTGCAACGTAGAGCTCCGTAATGTTCTGTTCGGTACACGAAAGTTCAACATATAAAGTAGTTCAGGGGCATCAGCTTCACCATTCAATAATTTAGCAATGAACAACGACTGCTGTATTTTTCGACGTCGTTCCAGTGTGTCCAAACCCAGTAGTCGGCATCTAGCAGGATACGGTGGCAAGTTGTCAGGATCTCGCCACGGCAAGTTTTTCAGAGCCACACGAATAAACCGCTTCTGAACTCGTTCGATTCTGAGGCACCACGTGAGGTAAGGCTGCCATACCACCGACGCGTTTACCAAAATTGGACGAACAAGTGCACAGTACAATGACTTCCAGCAGTGTGGGTCCATAAAACCCTTCGCCACTTTGGAAATAAAGCCCAACTGTCGAGTTGCTTTTGATATGATCGCAGAACGGTGAAGTTCGAAGTCATTTTTGAATCCAGTTGAACACCTAGATTAGTAACATTGGTAACTATACTAAGAGTTTTGCCGTCAATGTATTAATCAAACAGTAAAGTGTAACAGTCGAATGTTTCCCTGAAGGAGTTCACCAACGAAACACGCTTTGGCCAACATACGCCTCCCTTCCAACAATTCCAGATTGATGAGCATACACCGACTTTCATAAATCGGCAATCCGCGAGGGTCTTGCCAACGACGAACGCAAATGCAAAGAAACCCGTATAAACCTTTGCAGAACGATTTCGATCCTCTGGACTGCATTTTGGTAGAAGGAAGGAAATCGACAGCACAGTACTCCAAAAAAGGTCGAACCAAAGAGCAGTTTATTGCTTTCAGACAATGAACGTCTTTTTTTATTTTTTTTGCGAAGGAGAAGATGAATCCTAGCTGCGAGCAGGCTTTAGAAATGATGTAGAAAATGTGGTTCTCGAATCACAGTTTGGAGTGGAGCATTACTCCCAGATCCTTGAGTGTTGTTTCACGTTTCAAGCGCGTTGGTGAAGACTGTAGTCGTGAAGATGCATCGCACATTTTTGGCCAAAGGAGATAGCCGAGCATTTGGATACATTTTAGGACATTCTGTTGATCTGGCAACACTTGTAATTCCTGCTGCAGAAAATTCGTGTTTCTTGGACATTTTATGATGTAGTACAGAGTCAGGTCGTCCGCGTTGGATAATTTCAGGCATCTGAGAGAAAAGTTGACGTCGTTCATATGAAGTGTAAACAAACCACTGCAATATGGTCCAGATCACGAATTTACGAGAAAACATGCTCCCTGCGCCTAAACTTGAAACTTTACAGCAAAGTGATGTTCTACAACATGGTTCGTATCACTAAGGCCCATTTTTTATGTTGATTAAAATGAAGGTGGTCCCCATTTTCACGGAAATACAAAAACAAACTTTTTTATTTGCTGAAATAGAAGTTTACATGTTTGGACTAAGTTGTAGCGTAGAAAATTTCATGGAATTTTCATATATAAATTTCTCTTAAAAAAATACGTCCTTTTTAAATGTTGATTTCTATGATTAAGGCAAAAAAAAAATAAAGACGTCATTTTTAATTTATATTGTTTAACAAATGTGAAAACTAGAGATATGTTATTTCTGCATCTTGTGAAAATTACATTTGAATCTGGGATAGTTTTAGAAGAAAAACTTCAATAACTATTGATCGGTTGAAACTAGCAGCAAAATTAATATATCAAAATACGCGCCATCAAAATTTCTACAACTCGTCTGAACAAAGTTTAACAATGGAAATTTAAATAAAAAAGTTAGGACAAAAAACGATTTTTTACTGTACACCCTAAGTTGACTAGGAGAAAATTGCTCTTAATACGAGTAATTAGGAATTAGAAAGTCAATCAAGAGCTTCTTGGCCATTCTTTAAGTAGTACGTTGTAGTTTTCGATAAACTTTCTAGATTTTTCTTCGTGAAATGTTTCAAAGAAAGAGTTATGTGGGCGCATTAAGCCACGATAAGTTTATAGTAGACCGTGAACAGTGAATGGTGAAAATAACCAAGTTGATCAAATTTTCGCCTAAATGATCTTCCGATAACACAGAAACCACATGTAACGTTATTTCCGGTACATAGTTTGAGGAAGGAAGTTCCATTACAACATCCTGAATGTCAAACACAAAATGAAATGTTTTAACAGCTAAGTCATTAACGCAAGAGAAATTCGATCATATAGTCGATCAAAGCAAATAGGATCGCCCAAAAGCTATGCCCTTTCTTGGTAACATTTTTGCTTCGACCAAAACCTGTGCGGAGTGAATTATTATGTTTTCCTATAAATCATATGTGAAGATCTTTTAAGTGTTTCAAAGCAGTTTTTGTAAAATTTTATGTTGGGTAAAGTGAATACAGCTGGCAGTGCCTAAAATCAGGAAAAAAACCGTACGAAGACTGCATTTAATAAAAAATCGATCAAATGGGACGGAGTTGCATCCACAAAGACCAAATTTGGTGCTTATAGAGCGCCATCACGACCGACTACCAAACGTCTAACTAAATGTAGCTAAGCAAGTGTATAACTAGCTAAATATCGTTTATAGCTCAAATACTTCATAAGTTATGGTAAAAAATGTAAACGATCGTTGCATATTAGGCTGAGTTAAGGAACACATACCCTACACAGAAAAATAATAAATTTTAACAAGCGCGTAAAATTTTCGCTTGTTTAATTCCAAGCCAAAGGAGGCGTAAACAACGCAATTGGTTGTAGTCCTTGATGCGCCATACAACAATGTTTGCAATCTTTCATACAACAGGCTTGATTCAGGCGTTATCTGGCTTAAATTTACATAAAATATCCCATTATTTTCTGCCAAATCTAACATTCCTTTTATGTGCATTAGATAACGCAGAAAATTCAATGTTTCCTTTTATCTCTGTATATACTTAATAATACGCGCTGTTGTTTGAACAGTCAAGTTAAAAATTGCGGAAACGAGGGCAGACGAATTATGCAATATTTCTTTTAGTTGGTAGTGTATTTGGATTGTGCGTAGTCGCCATATGCAATTTATTTTCAAAAATTGGCTTGGATAAATTTATTCTTATTAATTGAAATTCATTTTTTTTCAAAATCATAATATAAATCCACGTGTGCAGTTCCTTTCAAAATAGTACAATGTTTCTGATGGGTTACCAAAGCGTGTAGGGTAAGGGGATGCAATGTTAGCCTAGCTCCTTCATTCGGCCTCTGTACCAAATGTGTCATTAATTTAGCTATGATCAACAAAATCATGTTGCTATTAGGTGTAATCCAAAGCAATTCAGACAAAATTAATCAAATTATTGTTTTTCACTCAAGCGTAATTTTCAATTTCTCGAACTTTTTGAGCATCATGATTTCACTGGTTAAGCTGAACAGATGATCTATACGATCTTCTAGTGATCTAAATTTGACTAAATTGAATCGAAAAAGCAAGTAATGCAGTCTAGATGTATAGAAAATAGTTACACGTTACAAACTAACGGTTCACATAGCTGAAATTACAATGATTTTACAGGAAAATCGTAGACCCAATGTTGGGGATATATTTTTTTGTATGTTCTCAACTATGGCCTGTTGTATCAATAACGTAGAAACAAGGTTGTTATTAGTAAAATTTAAGTGGGAATGTATGAGTTTACGGTTGTTTGTATTCAAGTGGCTCATCTAAACACAAACCGAAGGAACAAAGTCGTTGTATATGGAATTTCAATGTTTTTATTATTGAATGGCTGATAAAACATATATGAACATCACTTAAGTGTTTCGAAGTAGTTTTACTTTAGTTTGATTTGTGAAATTTTGTGTTAAGTAAAGCGAATACAGCTGGCAATGCCTTAATTTATAAAATAAGGGAAAAAAACCTTACAAAGACTGCATTTTGTAATAAATTCATCGAATGGGACAAAGTTGCATCCATAAAAAGACCCAATTTGGTGCTTATATAGACCGACATTAAATCCATATCCCTCGAATGTTTCTGACTTTATAAAAATAGTTGTGTAATTTGTCGTGATGCATAATACCAAATGTCTCATCAAACTTATTTTAGCAAGTGTATAACTAGTTGAATCTCGCTTACAACTTAAAAACTTTATGAGTTATAATAAAAAAATGTAATCGATCGTTACATAATAGGCTGCTATGAGTCTATGAGTATGAGTCAAGGGACACATACCCTATATTTCTACAACACTTGACCAGCAATCTAAAACAAAACCAAAAACAGGTATTCAATCCTTAAACACTGGCCAGACTGAGCAGTTATAACATGTTGAAAGCATAGCTTGATGACGAATCTCTCGTTGAAATTATTTGACAACCGTTTTAACATGTAGCAACTCTGTAGCCAGAACGAGGCATCACACTCTTTAAAAAATAAACTGTTTTTACATCGTTAAAATAACACGAAAATAACATTAAAAATACTTTATGGTATGATGTGTATTATTCTACATAGGTCATAATAACTAGACGTTCAAGGTATCTTTTGCGCAACTCGAGATGAGCATTTGATATGTTGCGAACAAATTCCACCCCTTGCGCTTTTCAGTTTCTACTGAGTATGCTTTCAAGGAATATCCCAAAAAAAGCTTTCATCATTATTTTCAAAAGGAGATTTTAATACTCTATTGGAACAAGTTGTGTTTCTTGGAAACTATATATATCGTTTCGAGATATTTGAGCTTCAGGAGATCTGAAGTTTATGAAGTTCCTTAATGTGTTTTTGACTAACAAAGGTCTTGGATCGTAGATTTCCTTACTTATATGTGAGGTTGAAATTGTTGAAGTAAATGTAGATTTAGAAGTAAAAAAACAGTGTGGTTGTGTATAACACACGACCGATTGACGTCGACTACCTTAAATCGTTTGATGCATTCTTATGTTCAACAAGTTGTATAAGTTCATTGGTTTGTAATTACGTAATTACGTAATTACGTAGTCAAATTAATTAGAGCAATAACCTCCTAAATAATACGAGAAAAACGATCAGGTAATTAGCGTCTATTGGTTTATTTTTTCGTGACGGCTGCCATTTTTTAAATTTCTCTTCGGTATGTTACTGTTGTCGTAACCTTGCTTTTTATTGTCGTTTCGGAATAATATAGAGACCTTTTAAATTTCCGAGGCGTGCTTGAAATTGTACACAAGAATTAAGGTAAATATTGTATATTGTTAAGGAATATTGTTATTGGGATAAACATTTTTATCTGATGACGAATCTATAATTAACAAATAGTTAAATTAAGTTTTTAAGATGACGTTCAACCTGTGAAAATATTCAGTTTAACGACCTACTGGTGTGTGAAGGTTAAACGTTTTAGGAATAAGGTCTGTTCATTTTATAAAGAGTATAACTTATTTTGCAGATGATTATTTATTACTTATCGAATTAAAAAAAAAGTTTTATGTGCATCACTGATGTCTCTTTATTATGGTAAAATATAATTTTCATCAAAATACTCCTAGATATGAAACTGAAGCACTTTTTGACGTATGCCGTTCAATAGCCTTTCCACAGTTCTAAGCAACACCTTTCGACTGGCTGATGACCACATTTTTGTGAACTCATTGATAGATTGTGCCTCTCTACCATCCTATCGGAGGTGCCGCTTGATGATTGCCCAGTAGCGGTTAATTGAGGACAATTTTGTGGATTTGTGAATTTTGCACAAAATTGATACCGTGCTTCTTCATCAGATCCAGCGTAACAAAAGCGTAATGAGCGGATGCAAGACCAGATTAGAACAATGGGGGCCGTTGTGTTCATGATACAGAGGAACAAGACGCGTTTTATGCATTCCTTGCGATAAACTTCACCGTTGTTGGTCCCAGTGGTGAAAAGTGGCAAAAGTTTTTTTGGCACATGAGATTTGCTCACATGCCACATAAGCACTTTTTTGCTGAACTTTTCCATTCCGATCTTTCTTCTGTCATCAGGTACTTTATTCCTCAACAACCGTATTAAAAAACTGCGGTCCCGGTAGCGTAGTCGAGTCCAGTTTACAATATGTTTCGTCATGCATCAAAATGCAACGATTAAGATGCTTTCTTAACAAGGCTCTTATTAAGGCTTCCGGCATAGCTTTTTGACTTGTTCCAGCTGTTGTGCGCTCCGATTTGTAATTTTTTGCTTCTTGTATGTCCTGATGACATTTCTCTCAACGGATACTTCCAGTTTCCTGGCAACCTGTCGGATTGAATTCGATTTTTCGGATACAGAAGCTAAACACATTTCTTTTCCTTTTGCGAGTCGAGAGTGGTTCGCTTCTGGTTTTGAGTCTTGGTTGATCGTCCACAGTGTGCTCCTCACCAAACTTTTTGATGATTTTTTGCACACCAGTCTTCGATTTTTTCACAATTTGGGCAAAATGCCTACAAGACCCCTGCTTTTGAATAATCAAAACTCAAGTGTCTTTATCAATTCGCTTCATTTTGCTAAACTGAAACTGTTTTGGCTCTGTTAAATAATGACATTCGTCTGTACAAGATGATGCGAATTAAGTAAAGCTTTTGCTTTTTATTGAGTTTTAAAAGAGTCATCTTTATAAAATGAACAATCCTTAAGAACAAAACATGTTCTTGTGAACAAAGATATTTTGGTGATTTGCTAACAAACAACGCCATCGGGTTAAGAAAAATCTCTCTGAACTGAAAATATTTTTTCGTAAATCCGCTTTCGCTTGTTTCGTCTAAATGGATTTCGCACTAGGGTATGTGTCCCTTGGCTCAGCCTAATATGCAACGATCGATTATATTCTTTCTTGTAACTCATTAAGTATTTGAGCTGGAAGCGAAATTTAACTAGTTGTACACTTGTTTAGATAAGGTTTAGAAGATGTTTGGTAGTATGTATCACAAAAAGTTGCACAACTCATTTTATAAAGTCAGAAACTTTCGAGGGATGTAGATTTAATGTCAGTATATAGGCATCAAATTGGGTCTATTCATGGATTCAACTTCGTCTCATTTGATAGGTTTGTTATTAACTGTAGTCTTCGTACGGTTTTTCTGATTTTTTGATTTATGGCTCTATACAAACGAATCTTCACTGATGAAACTATAATAAAAGAGCTAAAAACACTTACGTGATTCTCACATATACTGCATCGGCCATCCGATGACGAAAACATTATAATTCACTCTACACACATATTTTGTTTTTGTAATTTGTGTTTAGATGAGCCATTTAGAAAACATACAACCGAAACTTAGAAATTTTATTTGAAAATTTTACCAGTAACAACATATTTACTACGCTTTTTATGCAACTGGCTATAGTTGGGAATATAGAAAAAACATGTGTTTCTAACATTGGGTCTACGGTTTTCTTGTTATATCATTGTTATTTTATCTTTGTGAACAGTAAGTTTATAACGTGTGTCTATTTTTTGTACATCTAAGCTGCATTACTCGGTTTATATGTTCAATTTAACGAAATTTAGATCATTCAAAGAAAGTGTAGATAATCTGTTCAGGTCAACCAGTGATGTCATAATGTCATAAAAGTTAAGGAAATCGAAAATTTAAAGGAACTAAACAACTATAAATTGATTAATAATGTAATAATGTTCCGAATGCTTTTGTGAAATTGATCATCCTGATAGCAACATGATTTTGTTGATTATCGTCGAATGAATGACATATTTCGTACATAGGCCGAATAAATTACATCGTTGCCCTACAATAAATGTTTATTAAATTGTATGCAACATTCAAACTGCATATCATCTGTTGAAACGCATTTTTGTACAACACACGCAATGGATTTCCAATCACGGCTCTTCTTCTATAGTACTCATAAATGTTGATACTGCTGCTAGTGTGGGCGAGAAACATTCTATTATCCCGAAAAGTAAAAGCATTATCGAAAGATGTGACTTGATACTTATTTATCAAGTCACTTCTTACGGGTTATCATGGCTTATGGAGGTCAACCACGGATTCAAATACAGCTTTTCCGAAAAAAAACCAATCGGATCAACTCCTATTTCAGAAACATTAAAGACGATCGTTTATACCTTTATTTTAAATTACATTTCAAGTCAATTAAATTTCAGCACTTCAGCAGACCGGTCAATGATTCATACAACAACCAGCGAGACGTTTGTTATTATTTGTAATAATATATTAATAGTTTTTGTACTGATTTCGTAAAATGCATTGATGTTCGTTTTGTGTCAATAAATGCTTCGTGCTTTTGACAGTTGCGTGAGTGGCTCCATTAATAATACAAATCTGTTTCGTTGCAGAAGACAGCGATTTTTATCATGAGTCATAGCTTCGATTTCGTATTATGAACTAATATTAATTTTTAGTGTAGCTCTAAACTAGTTTGGTGGTGTTTTAAATTGGAAGAAAATATTTAAAGACATGAATTGCAAATGTGAAAAGTTTGCCCTTATTATTCAAAACGATAAAATTCTCGAATAACTTTTCCAATGGACCGATGTAACAGATTGATACCTTCTCCTCTCTAGTCCTGCTTCTATAATTGCGGCACCGTTAAGTTTCTGACAGTTTCTAGCAACTTTTTTTTTCGAGTTTCTTCCTATAGGGACGAAGGAGTCAAAACGAGAAAAAATTATGAAGTTTGACAGTTATCGTTCCGGTGTATTTCCACTAAGGAAAAAATTTAACTCCAATGCAATTTTTATAGAAGTTGTAATTTTTAATGAAGATGCTAATCCAGGTTAAAAAAAATCTAAGGTCACCAATTGTAGGGAGTAGATTCATTAAATGTCAATAGGCAAATGCAAGAACACCAATTCCGAATATCATTAGACGAGCCAAATGGAACTCTCCGTACTGCTTTCCGATTATAATAGGTGATGTAGAATCAGCATTCGGCTTGTTAAAAATTTAAGCTTTGTTATTCAAGTACTTTTATAGCCACCGTTCATTTGATACTTTCCGCATAATAACAAAGTATTCCTAGACTATTTCCCTTATTGTTGACGACAGTTTCCGTTATGGTTACGACATTTACCCTTATAGTTGCCAACTATAAACTAACAACCTCCTATATCGTTTTAACAATAAGTCAGATAATAAAAGGCTAAATAACATTATGCTAAATAGGCGGCTAAGTTTAGTACCCTTTTAAAAATGGCAATTTTCACGAACCAAATTTTTGCTGTACTCTATGCCAAAAGGTGATGTATAATCCAGACCGAGTGCAGACAATAAATAACCTTTCAATGACAATGTTGCGTACATAAACAATATGTGCTAATGTAGAGGTTATACGGTGAAAACGAGATTAAGATTTGATAACTATAACACAATATATGATAATATATCATACATTCAAGATGTAGTTTTGACTATATAGCAAATTGTTTTTCGTTATGCGGGTTTCACCCTGATCTGAGAACAGAGAATAAATCATATGTTTCTACCTGTATTGCTAATACAATCTTCAATATTCATACCATTTTAATTTGCCTTTTCAACAATGAAAAAGCCGATAACCTCTCTTAGCTCAGTCGGTAAGGGTGACTTTCTTGGACATAGGCGCACCGTGCTTGCCAGATAATAATTTAAAAGTATAAAAGTTCTCACCTATTAACTGGGGAAGAGGATCTGGAAAACTAGGTGAGAATTACTCACCGATTGGCGTTTTTTTTAAGTAGGTTGATGATGAAAATAAAAATGTTTAATATAATATAAAAATAACATGGTTGCCATCTAGTTAAGACTACGCCACTGCAGACAGGAACATGACATCATTCTCTTAACTAATCATCGACCATTCAAGTTCTTTGTCTGATCTTTCCAGGTGCTAGTTGTTTACGGTTGCAAAGTGCATGGCACTAGCAGACGGGTCTGGTATTTACGACAGACGAGTCCGGACGGATGAGTGAGCGGCCGTTGGATCAACTACATCAGCGTGTAAAAAAACGACAAAAAAACAAAATCACGTCTGGTTGCGTCATTCTGTCTAGCCAAATAATTTACTTCCACACTGCTAACATACTAGAAGAAGAGAGGGATATTTAGGTTCGCGTCTGTTGCTCACTGTGCACCAGCACCACATGCTTTGCGTGTCGGTGTATCGATGCATTGGTCGAGTTTCTTATAAATAAATCTAGACTGATGATACCGTAGCTGGAGGCTTGCTTGGAACGTTCAATTGCGATCCTTCTGGTAGATTTGATAGCTTGAGAAACAATATTTTTACAGTATTATCATGACAGTAACAACTTGATAAACACAAAATGAAATGTTTAAGCGATCAAGGTACGCTGCTGCCAAACCGCCACACTATATGAAATATACGTGCATTCGAACCAATCAAACTGAAAAGTAAACATTAATTACTAATATTTAGGCATTTCCAACGAATCTACGGCGTACTCATTTATATGGTGCAATTTAAATCTATTATATTTGAAATTTAAATCTATTATATACACAAAAAAAATGTGTACATCCGTTCACAGCTAAGGAAATTGAAAAATGTACAAGAAAACGAAATATTTGAAAAACATGTATGTCGCAATTCCTGACCCAGTACAAAGTTCAAAAGTAATTGATTGGAGCTAGCGCACATTGAATAATTTTGTCTAGGTATTTCTTGCGGAAAAATGAATATTTCTGTGGGTGTGACACATTTAAGTCTCTCTTAGGCTTTGTGCACAAATTACGTAACGCAAAAAAACGGGATTTTGGACCCCCTCTCCCCCCTATGTAACAATAAGTAACACGTGACCAGACTCCCCCCCTATAATTACGTAACGCTCACGGATCCCCTTCCCCTTATTTCTCAATTATGATAAAATTTTCACAAAATCTTTTATTGTTGTTTTATGTTTAATTATCATTTGGGTAACTTGAAATTTGTAAAGATTGCAAACATCAGTCAATTAATTTCGTTGAAGTAACTTAAAGCTATTATAAAGATTACGAAAAACATTGCCCTCATTGTACTGTATTTATTCAGGGTAATGGACGTTTTTAAAACTGTTACAAATATTAGTTCAACAAGTTTACTCAAATGTCTTTCAATTATTTAATGTATCACCAAAAAAAGTTCAAAGTTTTATTCATATCACTTATATTTAGTTAAGAGATTGCAACAGTATCTTATGCAATGCATAATATTAACCTATTGAAATTTTTATAATTTAATTATTTTTTTTTAATATATTAATCAGAGTTTTCCTTTTGATCCGTGCAATTCATGAAGAAGGGCTGTGTACGACTTATTCATGACGGCAAGAACATAGAACAAAAGGGGCAGTAACAAGTGCATTTGATGTAAGCTACACGCAGAGGAATATTGGCTGATTGAACGCAATGATTTGAATCAACATTTCTTATGTATAAAATCAAACCACACATTGTTTTAGTATAATGCAATGATATATCATCACAAACGAAATTTCTTATCGAATCCAATATTGTTAATCAATTATGATTTCCAACAGAAATTCAGAAATTCAGAAAATACAGAAACTGATTCATCAAAATATTTTTGTAGATTCAACAATCAACAACAAATTTAACATAATTTCTAATTATTTCAATGGTTCTAATATGAATAACAATTTATTTTTTTCAATTCAACCGCTTTGGTCGAATCAATGCAAAGGTACATCGTTTCCAAAAATCTTATTTTTCGATTCAATCATAAGTGCTTTTTGTTTTCAATCGAAGCCTTCTTTACAGCGCTTTAAGAAACAACAGAATTTATTGTTGGTTCAAACATAAAATCGGTATTGTTTGAATAAATGAAAATTATGGGTAAGCCGTGAGTCAACAATCAAATTTGTGGAATTTACACAGAACAATACATTTCTCTGCATGTAGATGTACCGTTTATGGACAATTTTGCCAATTAGTGACACAAATCGTCATAAGATACCCTTCGTTTAGCAGAACACATTTAAATAGTACGTCTCCATTTATCAAAGCTTTAGAATTTGGTCTGAAATCAAAAGAAAGAATTCCATTTTCCTTAAAATTTCAGCTTTCTTGCACCATTTGGCCATAAATGTGTTTCTATTATGGCCACTCCCATAAGGAATACATGCGATTGGCCATCAAAGGAACCAAAATTAGAAACTATGGCGATATTTGGTGCAGTGTTCCAGCCATGGCAAACTTGATTAATAATACAAAACAAAGCTTTGGTTCAGTTTTGATATTTTTCCTTCAAAATATGGATTTAACGCTTTCATTTTACTCATTGAAAATGGGGTTTCGCAAAAAAATTAAGTATAGTTCTTAACTAGTAACCCTTTGCTACTTGCTACTTTGCTTGGTACACAGGAAATTTTATCTATTTTCAATTGGTTATTCACTTTTGATTTATTTTTCAAATTGGTATTTTGTTACGTAACGATTTTACAAACACCCCCTCCCCCATATGTCACAATAAGTAACGGTTTCTCAACCCCCCTCTCCCCCCTTCATGCGTTACGTAATTTGTGCACAAAGCCTTAGGTGTATTAAAGATCTAGCGAATCAAACCTTGGATTTTTTTGCATCTCTTGCATCTTACAGGATTCATCTACATCGAATTTTACTTTTTAGCAGGAAATTCTGAAAATTATCATCAGGTTTTCTTTATAACGTGGAAAGCTCGTACTCGTGCGTTCCGGGTTTAGTCATTTTGGATGAGGTGGTCGTTGGGAATAACCGCTTGTTCGAACTAATTTGGAGAATTTGTTCAGTCTTTTGGAAGAGAAAGCTGAACAACTTCTCCAAATTTGTTGAAACAAACAGTTATTCAACATTGATGTTATTGCACACTACCGAAATCTCGTGTAAATTTCTGTCCCTGATACCGACACATGCAAGCGTCCTTTAGCGCATAACAATGTGTTGAAAGAGATGAGAAAATAAATTCAACCGAACACATCTTTTGTCGAATTGCGTATGTTTCAGTTTCAGGAGATATAATTTTACACGAAATCTTTCTTTACGTTCCCCGACTATTACATTCCTCGACTTTACGTTCCCGGACTATTTACAAACATGGATTAGAATAAATTAGAATAAGGACCGTGAACTTGTTCATGTTTCAGGATTTTTACCTAAAAAGTGATCTAGTTCCTGATTACGTAATTCAGTTCACACCAACCAAGGGAAAAAAACTATACAGTTTGGAATAGTTCAAACATGTTTAGTAAAAATGAAAAATTAACGACGAAAATTTTTGAAATTGCACCAAATTGCATTCGTCAAAAACTTTTGAGAACAGTTGCATGATTGCCGAGAATCATGGGCTTAACGCAAGTTAAAATAGTGCCAAAGAAACAAAATTTATGAAACTTTAGATTTCGAATTCGATTTCTATTTGTTTCTATTTCGATTTCCAGCTCATAGGTCATAAATGAATTTATTTCAATACCTCTTAACTTAAATAACTAGTTTTATAAAACGTTTATCACTGTTTAATATTTCAGAAAAGTTGGAAAATTGACGATCTCTTCATGAGCTCCGAATATGATGAAATATAATTCCATCTTTTGTTTTGGGAATAATCTCAAGAAATGTCTTAACCGTTTTATTAGCTAAGCACTAGGCTTTTATCATTGGTGGTTTTGGAATAATCAAATCATGTTTATAAAATAGTGACAAAATGAGCTAGTCCGGGTTTTGATAAACGTGTTTAAATGTCATTCATGTGAGTCCTGGTGAGTGTGAGCTTTTCAGTGGAATGGTATTCCATTAGAAAATGAGTAGAAAGGTTAGTAATTTCCATTTCCATCCTGGTGAGTGTGAGCTTTTCAGTGGAATGGTATTCCATTAGAAAATGAGTAGAAAGGTTAGTAATTTCCATATAATTCCAAATACCTTTATTGCTTATTTGACAGATACGCGTATTACATCTACAGTGTGCAGACTTTTTCAGTGTTGTGTACTAATAAAGACGAGTATTAGTACACTACACTGAAGAAGTCTGCACATTGTAGACGAAATACGCGTATCTGTCAAGATAAGCAATAAAGGTAGTTGGAATTTAATGTAAATTACTAATCTTTCTTATAATTTTCTAGTTGTCATTAATGTGTTGAAAGTGTTCAAGCGTTGTTGTATACTTTTTGATTGTTTATGTTAAACAATTATTTAGCATGTACGCAAATGATTCTTTGTTTTGTGGGGCGTAGAACCACTAAGTCCACTGAGTTGAACTTTTATACCCCTGTTTACTATTCTAATTTGCATCTTAAAGCTAGATCACCATTTGTCAAGTGACCAGCCTAAGACGCGTCTCCCAGTCAGGCAAAATAGAGTTTATAAAACTCACCATCTTTACAGGATTTGCAGTCCAAATTTTTTAAGGTTGCATATAGCCAATGTACAGAGATCTAAGTCTGCTCTTGTACAAAGCATCACAACTCCAAAGCAGATGTTCCGAGGTTTCACGTTCCATGTTACAGAAACGACAGATATCATTCTGAACCTGGCCAATGTTTTTCAAATGATATCTATTCGGAAATGTCCGGTTACTAGGCCAGTATAGGTACAAAGAACTCTCTGAAAAATAACGCCAGTTTTTACGAAAATTGATTAACTTTTCCGTGAGAACTAAAGGGTTAGTAATACAAATTTAAGAGAACAGGCAGCTTCACAGACGTCCCGAATCCGATGTTGGATGTAAATAGAAAGATGGTCTTTCAACCTGTTTCAAAATCCTAGTACCACGTAAACGTAGATTTACTCTTACTGCAACAATGGTGCCGAGAACTTCGATTTCTTCGTTTTGCACTTCGATAAATGCCTTGTCAAAATCCGTTTCGACCGCCCAGCTACAAAAGCCTTTCTTACCAATTAACTTGCTGATTCTCCGGATAAGAAGAACCATAAACATAGTCCTGGCTGTCGCCAAGATGCTACAAAAGTACGTTTAACCCGCAATAAGTTTAACCTGAATGTTCAACCTCGACCACTTCGTAACAATAAAAGGTTAAAGCGACCTCTAAGACTTACGAACTATAGAGTTAATAGTGCGATTTCTGATCTTCAGTGTTTGCTTAACTCGGTGTCATATGTATTCGATTTTCAAGTTTCTTCGTCGCTTCTGGATTTTTAGGAACACTATTATTCCAGAGTTACGGATTTATGTATACGTCAGTGAATAGTGTTAGAATGAAAAAGTAGTAATATCTGTGAACCCCGCCCAGTAAGTATAAACTTTGAAGAAATGACTAAAAATTGTAGTTATGCATGGAGAATGTTGCTTGAACCCCCAAGTTGCTAGAATAGCCACCATCAGGACTGATTTGTATCTTCACTTTAAATTTCCAATGGTGCTTATCTAAAAAACTATTATAGGTATATGCTTAAGATTTGTATCTTTGTTTATCCTTGTTTGTTTTTTCAAATTAAAGTCTGTCCACGTTAAATTTCGGAAATAGTAGCTGCAAAAAAAAATTACACATAGCTCTACAAAACCATTTGTTAATTTCACATAATAGAGTAATATCTATATTATGAACAGTTGATTAAGATCTTAATCTTTCTGTCTGTAAAATTATCGAAATTTCTGTGGTACACCCGCTATCACGTTCCGAACTGTATCCTCAGATACGTTTGCCGTGACGATACTCCATCTTCTCTCGAAATCATCGGTACCATTTGATTTTCTTAGTTTCGAAGAGTTTCCACTTCACTAGAACCCAGTACTCTCTATTGGGTGAAGTTCTGGACAGTTTGGTAGATTGGCTTTTTTTGGCACGGATACCTCTTTTACCTTATACCATTCCAGGACCAGAAATCAAATCAGGCCAAAACAGAGCTAGAAAGTCGTGGATTTAGATAAACAGCTGCAACCGCTTTTGCAGACATTCCTTCTCGTTCACATCCTAATTGATAGTGCCAGTAGAGACGAAACTTTTAGATTTTCGACCACAACTATATATGGCTTGCCAAATCATATACTTCTTCGGGAATTTGTACACCTTCTTTTTCCAGAAATGTTTGGCGTTCCGGAAAGGTCCGAAAGGTCTTCGAGTTTGTTATAATATGTCGTCGTTATGATAAGGCTGCTTAGAGTGACTTTTTGCTGTGCAATTTTGCTTGAGAGCACGGAAAAGCACCTTTTTCAATTTGCACGCCTTTAGTTCTTGCCTCTGCTTCAATTTTTGTACGTATGATTTTGATTTTCCAACTTTGGGAGCCACATTTCGCACAGAAAAATTGTGATTTTCACACTTCCATTTGATTGGACGCCAGTTTACTGAATGTAACAAGAATGTTAACATGTTGTACCACGAAATAAAGTGGAGAGTTTAAGCTGTCATATAAGTGAAACATTTCAGCGATCCGTGAAATAATTCAAAATCTACACTGAAAGAAAAGAGCCCGACATTTAACGTGGACAGGGTTTAACATGTTTCGTCCTTTTTATACAGACGAAGCCTCTAAGGCACAATGTAGACTTAATACACGTACCTTTTTGTGACTAGCAATACGGCCGGGGATCAGTTTTTCTTTCTTACTTTCCGGATTAAAATGATAAGTAAAAAATATTTTCAGTCAAACTGTTGTCAAAATCTTGAAACACCGTTTAACTGAACGATATTTTTGGGTATTACTTAAACTTCAATAGAAAGGGGTTATTTAAACGAGCGTTCATGGATGTTTATGTTACTTGTCATAACATAACAAATTTATGGTGTTCTGGCCAATCCTTGCATAATAAATCACAAATTCTGAAGGAAAAACATCGTGTTTTTGGCTTGTTTTTACTGCTAACTTCTACATAACGAGTCATACGCAAATAATCTGCTCAGACAAAATATGCTTCATAACTAATTATGCGTCATAATCAAAATATATTCTCTGAGGGTGCGTTTTTTAAAGCAGTTAAAAAGAAGTTTCTATCAAAAACTGCAGATCATGATCTTTTAAAGGGATACTCTGATTGATTGTAGAAAAAAATGCTCTGGCATGATCATTTGCAGAGCTAGATAAATCGATTTTTAGGCAAAGTTGTTTAAAATTGTATTTTCTACAAACTAGCTTTATTTACCTAAAATTTATAGAGGCAGCAATACCTTGTGGTGAAGTTTTTACCTAATAATTTTCCATCATAAGATGGCCAGCTCTTCTTTGATTAAATTTGTAGAAAGCACAATGTAACAAAATACAAAAAAACACTATTAAAAACGCGCCAAGTTTGCCATTTCCAATATACCAATTTGACGAGACGATAGTTTGGGCTTTATCGACAAACCAACCGGAAAATGAATCTTGGAAAGTTTGAGCCTGTAACTGGAAAATGAGAAGAAAGATTAGTATATGCCATTTAATTTCAACCACGTTCATTATTTACCTTTGCAGATACGCGTATTTCGTCTACAATGTGCAGACTTCTTTAGACTAATAGTCTAGTACATGACACTGAAAAAGTCTGCACATTGTAGACGAAATACGCGTATCTGTCAAGATAGGCAATAGAAGTATTGGAATTAAATGGAAATGACTAATCATTCTATTCATTTTCCAATTTCAGATATTAGAATTGACTTTGGCGTGACTCACCATCGAACTATTCTTATATTATATTCAATAAGGAACAAAGAGGCAGATCGTTTACCTTTACCGTTTACGTTTTACAATACCAACAGACATTCTGTCCAGCAGCTTTAGTTTCCGTACAGCTCAAAGGATATAAATGCTTATATAACTCTCACAATGCTCTCTCGTGTTTTCCGAGGCATTTCCAAGGTAAAAGCTTTTTTTTTTAATAATTGGACTTTTATCACCAATTACAAATAGCCAATCTTATAAGGTTGTTTTAAGAAATATGTATTATTTGTACATCTTTGGCCGAACAGTGAATGCGCTAGTTTTCTTTATTCATGTGGATACACTCTATGTTTGGGACTTTAATTTTTCAATACAAAAATATACCCAAAAATGTATCCAGCATTCGAGAAATCAAAACAAAATTGAATATGACGGGATGGATTTACGTTTCTAATAATTTCCATAAAACTTTTACTTCTCTAACTTCGTCAATAATGAAATGTTAAACCACTTGTCGTGGACGTTGCTTATATTTAATTTTTTTTAGTAACAATAAATGAAACATCTTAATAGTAAACATTGTTTAGAAGTGGGGTGACCCCGGCGTAGTGGTTAACATCCATACCTCTCACGCCAAAGTCACGAGTTCGAATCTCACCCCCGGACAAGTTACGAAAATAATACCCAAACGGTATTTGAGTGCTCGACGGAGATAAACCACCACGGCTAAAATCTCGATAATCAAGGAACAAAAAAAATTTTTAGAAGAAAAATTAGTAACTCATTTAATTCCTGCTTATCTTCGACAGATACGCGTATTTCGTCTATAATGTGCAGACTTCTTCAGTGTCTCGTACTAATAACTCGACTGTCGAGTTATTAGTACGAGACACTGAAGAAGTCTGCACATTGTAGACGAAATACGCGTATCTGTCGAAGATAAGCAAAGGTAGTTGGAATTAAATGGAGATTACTATTTTTTTCTTCTAAATTATAGTTACAAGTATTCCACTAAACAGCTCAAACCCTCTAGGATTCAGTAAACATTGGTCGAATATCAGTGGTTTATTTTTCTCTACGATTAAAGATTAAAATAATTATGTTCTCTACCGCATTCAGTCTTTTTTACTATTGAAAGTTAAGCTTTTGTTCACGCCCCTCAGAAAAATCACATTGAAAATTCGATAGAATCTATTGTAACACTACAGTAAAATGAATGGTAGATACTATAGATTGTTTTGTTTTCAACTTTTATGCTAAAAATTTAGCTTAGTATTGTCCACCATAAAATTTATTGTGGATAACTATCCCATAACAAAAATAGAGAATGCTTATGTATCTTAAAATTAAAAATAAAAATAAATAAAAATTCAAACCATTTGTTTTATTGTTTTTGCCCTACAAATCCTGGATACAATAAACTTTATTTTCTTTGTATTATGATGACAATAGAGACGTTTTAATGAAACTATACATAACCCTACTTATTGTTCAACAATAAATTGAACAATTTAAATGCAGTGACGATAACAATACAATACTTGAACTAATCTTATCAACATTCAAGATTAGATGTCCTTTGCGGACCTGTAATTGAGCAAATAATAGTCATTCGAACGTCCTTCTTACAGAAACCTTGTTGTTACCGCTGACTTATAATTTTGAGTGTTTTCATGTAATCAAATGTAATGCAATAGAGAATAAATCCAACCTGCAATTTATTCAATACCCTCAAAAAACTTGGTTTTGCTTCACGGTACGAATTTGCGTCACGAAACGGTATCATTCACCCTAAATTGCTTGGTTTCTGTGCTATTCGCACCCGTTTTTTATTCTGTTGATGCAAAAAAATCTAAGTCCGAAGACCGCACATACATATGGAGCGTGAAGTAGAATAACAAGGTGCATTCAGACGGTGACATCCGTTCATTCACCACCGAAAATACATCGAACACTGTGACTCTTGTGTGAACTCTGTCTAACTATACGTGTGTTTGTATAGTTCTGCTTCGTGTCTATTTTTATTTAACGCATTTGCATTTTCAATGTCAAGTTTTTCTTATCGTTTGCTTTTCGCTTGCCGGCACGTTTTAGCCACTCGATAGGTGTCGGTTGCTAGCTCGAGATTTTGAATCTAATTGTACAAAGTGACTGCTATTGATAATATGAGTTGTTTTTTTTTTAAATATTGGGCGGAAGGATCCTAGTTTCGTACTTTCTTTGTCCAAGTATAGAGTTTATGGGTCCATGAACAAACAAAAAATTAAAAATCTCATGGTTGCCAGGTTTTTGGAAAACCCCAACTGTTTTTTCTTCTTCTAATTTTTATGGACATAACTTAATTAAAAACTCATATCTCATGAACGGAGCATTGTAGAACAAAGTTTTTCCCGAATTATTAGCAATTTGCTCAGTAAGAAAATTTGGAAAACTGCCGGAAAGCTACTTAAAGTACTAATCGAAAAGTTTTTAAGTAAATATTTTCTTGTTCATTCATCCGTAAACTTAAATTGGTTGAAATTTTGACGAGAGTTCTTATGGTTTCTGAGTAATGCCCTTAAAACTCCAAAAACGTTTGCCTGCTAGCGTTTGTAATTCGTACATTTCTCTGGTAAATAATTCGAATTGTATGCGAAAATGTTACTGCAACTAGAGAAACCTGATTGATTTTGATTCAGAACGTTAAAATGTAATTTAATTCTGTTCTTGGGTAATTCCTCCTAGATTTAAAATAATGCATAAAGAAAACAATGTTGAAGATTTTTTGGAAGGTGCACGTTTGAAGTTTGATGTTCAACAAATCCAAAGTTGAACAGCAAGAAAAATTCATAATATTGAAACAGAAGTTGTTAATAGTTTTAACAAGATACAAATCCAAGATCCTTCCTAGGATCTGTACGATAACAAATAATAATCCCATATAGTCAAGTAGAAGCGCACTTTGAAAAAATATTTCACTTAGCTACTACTGAAAATACATGTAGATATTTTCCAATACTAAAATAGGTGACTTTTACATGAATACCACATAGAACAAAACATTCTAACTAACACTTACAAATTATTTGATTTTACAAAATATTTTCTGCATGCAGAATCACATGAAAGTTAAATGAATTTCTAGTGGATATTTTTCACTGATTATGTAAATATTGTTGGGTACATTGATTCATATTTTAACCGGGATGAGAAGCTTATAATTGTTTTTGATGTGTTCTTCCTGTCATTGCTGGAAAAGTGGCTCTAATATGGGCATAAAGTTGGTACAAAATTCGTGTTTTTGCTCCCCTGTGACGAAAAGTTACACAACTCAATTTAATAAGTCAGAAACTTTCGAGGGATATAGATGTAATGTCGGTCTATAAGCATCGAACTAGGTAAAAAGATGCAATTTCGTGCCATTCGGTAGATTTATTAGTAAATGCCTATCAGCCGCCTACTGAAAGTCTCTTTAATAAAGACATCTAATTTAATCTCTGCTATTAAATTCAGTATTCGTAATGCTTCTTTTTGTTTAATATTTTTATTTGAGGTTTTGCCAGCTGTATTCACTTTTTCAACACAAAATTTCCCAATACAAACTTTAATAAAACTGCTTAGAAACACATGAGTGATTCTCGCATATGATATATCGGCCAATCGATAATTAAAACATTATAATTCACAATACACAGCATTTGTTGCTTTGGTTTGTGTTAAGATGAGCCGTTTTAAAAAAATATACAACCTCAAACTCATAATTTCTTCAAAATGTTACCAATAACAACATTTTGGCTAAGTGATCATTAAATCATTGTTATTTTATCTAAACAAGCAGTTGGTTATTAACTTGTGATTGTTATCTCTACATCTAGGATTCATTAATCGGTTTATAGATTTCATTTAGCCGAATCAAGACCATTGGAAAATCATGGAGATAATCTGTTCAGCCTCAACTCAAAAACGTTGAGGAACTCGAAAATTACGCGGAAGTGAGTACCAATAAATTGATCAATAATGACCCAATTGCATCAAAATAAATCGCTAATACTGACAACAACATGATTTTGTTGATGATCGACGAATCAATGACTTATTTGGTACATAGGTACACGTAACCCTATGATGATAATCTGGCACCCCACATGCCATTTGAAGCTTACATGGAAATTTAAATGAAGAAGCAAACTTTTCGTTCATAATGGTCAATGAACCTTTTCTGAGACCTTTTCAATCAAAAGTGTTTGAGCTGCTGACTATAAAGGCAACAACTTCACCGTAGAATGTGATTCAACCACACGTCAAAAGAAAAAAACAAGAGATCTCTCAAGAGATTGATAACACTTTATTGTATCGTTTGGCAAAGTAGGGTATGTGTCCCTAATATGCAACAATCGATTACATTTTTCATTGTAACTCATAAAGTATTTGAGCTGGAAACAAAATTTGACTAGCTGTACACTCCCTAAGATATGATAATAAGCCATCTGGTAGTATGTATCACGTAAAGCTACACAACTCTTTTTATAAATTCAGAAACTTTAGAGGAATATGGATGTTATGTCGGTCTATGGGTACCAAATTGGGTCTAATCATGGATGCAAGTTCGTCCCAGTCGATTGATTTTTTTTTTATAAAATGCAATCTTCGTACGGGTTGCTTCCTGATTTTCTGATTCAAGGCGTTCCCAGCTGTATTCCGTCTACCCAACAAACAATTTCACAAATCAAACTATACTATCAAACTGCTTAGAAAAACTTAAGTGATTTTTATGATTAAGCGGCCGTTCGGCAATCAAAACATTATAATTCACGCTACACAGACTTTGTTCCTTTAATTTGTGTTCAGATGAACCTTATGAAGAACATTCAACCGGAACTCAGACATTTGTATTGTAAATGTTACAAATAACAACATTTTTACTACGCTTTTCATATAACAGGCCATAGTTGGGAACATAGAAAAAAATATGTCCCTAACATTGGGTCCACCGTTTGGTTGTTAAATCATTGTTATTTTACCAATGTGACCTGTTAGTTTATAACATGTGACTATATTCTGTACATCTTGGCTGCATTATTCGGTTTATAGGTTCAATTTCGGCAAATTTTGATCATTCGAAGAACGTAAAGCTTAACCATTAATGTCATCGAAAACTATGCGGAACTGAACAACTATGAGTTGATTAATTATGTCTCAATTGCTTTGAAAGAAATCGGTCATGCTGGTAGCAACACGAATTTGTTGATAATCGAAGAAATAATGACATATTTGGTGCATAGGCCGAAACAAGGAGCTAGGCTAACATTACATCCCGTTACCCTATTATGGTTGGTCTGTTGCAAGCGCCCAAAAACACAATGTAGGCAACAAATGAGCTGTTGATCGAACTAAATTATATGGCACTATCAACATTGATGATTAACAGCTTTTATTTCTAATATTTAATCAAAAATTTAAGTTCAACAATGTTTTAGCTAATAAAATCATCTATTAAATAAGCCGAATACTTTGAAAGCTGATTGCTTCAGCTAGTATTTAGAGTTAGCCAAATATGTATTTGAGTTTTAGTAATTCCGGCACAAATGTTCAAATGAGTTCAATTTTAAGGAGGCTCTTAAGGTCCTTACCTTATTTGAAAGCGTTTATGTATATGAAGTGAAAATTTCAAATTTTGCATGAACCTACCCGTAAAAAAATTCTCATAGATTTACAATTAAATGTATTGTAACCATAGATAGAATCAATCGTATGTAAAATTGACTATATTGTTCATGACCATAAAATTACAATACAAATTATTGTTTCCACAATAGAATCTAATGTAAATTGCGACATCGACAATAGAATCAGGGGGTTGTTATGTATCTTAACTATAGAAAAAATCGTTTTTCTCCGAACAAATTTGATTTTATTGTTTCACATTTGTTGAAAATTCTAGCATATAGGGTGAATAGTAGATCTATTGTGATGACAATATTAATTTTTCATTTACCTGATACATGAACAATAAGATTCATGGTTGGCAATAGATTTAAGTGTTACTTTATATTATTTTATTGTAATTGTATGGTTATTTTTATCCGGGTAGTTCAATTGATGGAACATATATTGATGAAAATTTACTATTCCCCGGTTTTTCTTAAGAAAACGAATAGATAATAAAAAGAAATATATTGAAGTTGAATATGTTTTTTTAAATAAAAAACACCATACAATTAAAACTTAGGGCCTTTCCTGTTAATATTTTTTCATCTTTATTTGTTTATTAGTTGAGGGCTATTCGGTCACCAAAATATCAATGTCTTATTAGCTTATATTACAACCTACAAAAACCGTGTAGTGTTACTAGTACCATCTGTATGTTTTTTGCCGAGACCCAAATGGACGAATGAATTACCGAAACACAGATACAAATGAAAATTTTGCAAAAATAAGCTTACATATAATATAATTATCCCTGTAACGTATACGTCGTTTTCGAGTTGATCAGCTGATGGATATCTTGCTGAAGTAGATTGAGGATGTGTAGTCAAGGTAGTTAATTTCTTCGAGGCACCTGGTCTTTCTTCTTTAGTTTCATTTTGGACGTTTTATATAAAAAATGTATGCAAAACATCTATTTCTTACTAAAAATTTGTGATTTGTTCGAAACGGTTTTATTCTTATATCATTGTATTTTAGAAGCTGTCAGGCAGCTTAAAAGAAGAGCAACGATAAGCCTTAAAGTTGAACAAATTATAAAGTAATCTTCTTTTTGTAGAAAAACTGTTATGTAGAAAGCCTGGTGTACGCTGCTTCTAAAACTTTTAGTTAAAGTTAAAAAAACAACTTCTTGTGTCATATCCTTCTCAACAACGCAATGGTCACCAATATTATATTTGAACTAACTATTTGGTTGCTCTGAGTAATCTAAAATTTGCATTCATAAGTTGATATAATTCTTATTATCAGTTTAGTCAGAGAATCAGGTTCTCCGGTTGGTGGAATACTTCAGTATTACAAACACAGTAACTTTCAATCCAAGCAATTTCCCTTTATGGTAGCTTCTCAAGAGAAATGTAAAGTATTAGCCTCTGTACAAATCCAATCAGCGAAATATTTCAAACCTAGTATTTTTAGTTTCAAAGATAAATCATAAAATATTCTCCACAGACTTCAACTTTGGCAAGTCGTTAGCCAGAACAACTAGAAACTAAATTCTGTAATTATCGAATTTTTGATTATTTGGAAGATGAATTCACGGATATCCCGCACGCTTACGCAATTGAAACTTACTATAAAGTTTAATCATAGAAATGTAGGACTACTCTCCTAAAATAGTCTTGTCACTAAATCTGGAAAACATCGTTGCTATGCGTTATTACCGTTATGCTCACGTAGGGTAAGGGGATGTAATGCTAGCCTAGCTCCTTCATTCGGCCTATGTACCAAATGTGTCATTAATTTAGTGATAATCAACAAAATCATGTTGCTACTTGGATGACCGATGTACTCCGGAGCAATTGAGACAATATTGATCAACTTATAGTTCTTAACTTCTACGTAATTTTCGATTTCTTGAACTTATGGGGCATCATGATTTCACTGGTTAAGCTGAACAGATGATCAACACGGTCTTCAAGTGATCTAAATTTGGCTTAATAGAATCGATAAAGCAAGTAATGCAGTCTGGATGTGCAGAAAATAGTTACACGTTACAAACTTACTAGTAACATAGCTAAAATAACAATAATTTTACAAGAAAATCATAGACCCAATATGGGGGACATCTTTTTTTGTATGTTCCCAACTATGGCCTGTTGTATCAATAACGAAGTAAACAGGTTGTGATTGGTAAAACTTGAAGTGGAAAGGCATGAATTAGCGGTTGTTTATTTTCAAGTGGCTCATCTATACACAAACCGAAGGAACTAAATCATTGTATAGTGAATTATAATATTTTCATTAATGAATGGCTAGTAAATCAAATATGACCATCACTTAACTGTTTTCAGGCAGTTTTACTTTAGTTTATTTTGTGAAATGTTGTTTCAAGTAAATCGAATACAGCTAGCAATGCCTTAATTCATAATATTAGAGAAAGAAAAACCGTAAAAAGACTGCATTTAGTAATTAAACCATTGAATGGGACGAAGTGGTATTTATAAATAGACCTAATTTGGTGCCTATAGACCGACATTAAATCCATATCCCTCGAATGTTTCTGACTTTTAAAAAGAGTTGTGTAACTTTTCATGATACATACTACCAAATGTCTTATCAAACTTATCTTAGCAAGTGTCTAACTAGTTGAATCTCGCTTACAGCTTAAAACTCTATGAGTTATAATAAACAACATTATGATGAATTTTTTGTACAAGATTGTGTTTCCACTGCCAACGGGAAGCATATGATAGATACTCCGATTTCACTTTTCAATAATCTGAGTTGGCTTAGTAAAGAAGCTACAAACCTATCACGCCTAGGACTAGTGTTCAAATCCCACGCTTGGCGAGGTTTCTTTTTGTATGAGGATAATTTTTTTTCCATTTTATGTTGCATAAGGCTTCACTTTTTGCGCTTTTTGCGTTATGTTAAAGTATGAAATAGAGTATTATACACCTTAATTTATAACCTGTTTTTGTCATTTAACAGTATTTTCAACTTGTTTAATACAAGCTGTGTTGCTTGGGTAATAGGCTGAGCTAAGGGACACATATCCTATATCTTTATTTTGATGTTGTCAGTTGATTTGTGCACAAGACCTTTGTTTGAACTAATATGGGACACTCTCATCGTAGTTTATCATTGGTTTTATGATGTTGGCTTTTGGTTAATGAAAATAAGCCATATATTAGGGCTACGTCTTTCTGCACTATATTGGATGCCATTTAATAGTGCGAAAATAAGGTTTGTAACAGCAACAAGTCTTATTTTCAAACGCGTATTGGTACCACGCACAATTCTATTATATTTCGTGCACAAGATATTATTGGACCGACGATTTTTTCAGCAGTTTAGTAAGGCATTCAACAAAATGTTTTAGTATTTTTTAGTTCGTTGACTATCGAGATTTTTCGAATAAGGCTGGTTCATCTTTCGTCGTAGTCACTCAAATACCTTTTGGCTATTTTTGTAACATGTCCGGGGGTGAGATTCGAACTCGTGACTTTGGCATGAGAAATATAGATGCTTATGATCACACCGGGTTCACCCCCACAACAAAATGTGAAAATAACTAAAAAAACAATATATTGAATTCAACAAATGAATGCGGACTATTTCATGAGCCAATCAGAGTAGTGTGTGAAAGGCAAAAAATCTACATTCTCTATCTCTACCTCCACTGATAACATATTCATTTCAGTTATTTTTTATTTTATTATCAAATTTATGTACATTTAATGTACATTTGTTGCAAAAAGAGAAAAATGTCACCCTGTTCTAGCTGACATTTTCTAAAAGTTTAGATATTGCGGGTGCCTGTTTTTGATAACTTTATTAAACATCATTTGGTAATCTTTGTGAGCGACATAAATCTACATCACAATTATTGTGAAACCATCGACTGGTGGCATCAGAAATGTTTCGTCACCCTTAAAAAAACAATACGAGAATGTCATGGTAATTGGTTGTAATGCAAAATGTAAAATGTTATGGAAATAATAACAGAATTCCGACTGATCACTGATCAGGGACTTAATTAACTCAAACATAAAGATAAGTGGATTGAATCAATCTGCTTAACGCTAACCTCTTCATTATTAGATCGGCAGTCGAGGTGAGAGGATTGTGACCTGGACGCTTTCATGAATATCGTGTCCCTGAGTGAGAGTATCTAAAACATATAAGTAACGTTACGGTCATCTCTTTCTGATAAATTTGCTATCATTAATAAAACTAAACCTCCAATTTCTGTGCAACCCCGTATAAAAAATTCTTATAGATTTACCATTGAATACTTTGCATACAATAGAATCTATAGTATGTACAATAAATAGAGATGAAAATAGGAGTTATTGTTACCACAATAGAATCTAATGTAAATTGAGACATCAACAATAGAAAAGGGGGGTTGTTATGCATTTTAACTGCAGAAAAAATCATAATTTACCGAACAAATTTCAGTCAATTAGTATTAATTGTATTTTTTATCAATTGATGACAATCCTACCTAGCATATAGAGTGAGTTGTAAATCTATTGTAATGACAATATGCATATTTCATTTATCTGATTCATGCACAATGAGATTCATGGTCGGAAATAGATTTTAGTATTATTTTATACTATTATATTGTAATTGTATGGGTATTTTTATCCAGGACTACAATAGCTTTATATGTAATAAGAGTTTATTCCACAATTGTGAAGGCGCAGAGGTAAACACGGTCTCTAACTATGATTGTCAAACTAATCATCCTTCCAACCTTCCCCCGGCGCCAGTACTGATCTATAAATAGAATTAATTAGTGAACTTGTACATTGAAGATGCAAAGCTACTCTAAAGCTCCATCTATGTGGTTCTCTGTGCAATTACACTAGTTCTGTTCAGTAACGGAGTAGCAACTACGAAACAGATGTCCTATTACAGATTTAAAATGTGAGGTCTCATCTGCAGCAGTGAACGATATATAATGGGTACGCATTCGCGAATGGCTTCATTCTTTCGGGAGTCCTGGAGATGTTCGGAGCCAGTATTGTATTGGCAGCTGGCGGTGTCAAGTAAGGGGCGACTGGTGAGTAACTGTAGTCCAGATAGCCGATGGCTCAGCAGGGTGTGGCTAACAAGCCATTGGTTATGCAGTCGTGTGCTAGACATTTGGTTGACCAGCCCAGTGGTACATTTGTAGCCAGCCAGTGGGCGCAATCACGAGGAGCGAAATAAGGTGCTTGTGTGTGATCTAGTTGACAGCCATCTTCTGGTAAAACGCAATGTGCAACGGATGAAATAACTAGCATCTGCACAATACCGAGAAGAAACTTAAATGTGGACCATTTAAAATACGCCCTTTTCATGACGAACAATTCAATTTTTTTCAGCTGACGAGTTTGTTTGATTGGAATGTACCCAACATTTCAAATTTCCAACTAAAATAGTTTTAGTTGTTCCTTCGTCGCGTACCACAAAACTTATGTACACGGCTTGGAAATTTCAACGGTCTCTACACCGTGTCCAATATATTCTCATACAATTTTTCCTTGCATTGGTGTCGTGCAACTACTCAACATGCTTCACGTATGTGTTGGTTTAGTTTTGCACTATGTTTATACAAACGCTTTTAGGTTATGTCCGATTGTTTTCATTCGGTGTTTATCTTTTACCAGCGATGAAGGAGTTTCGTGCTGTAGTGATAAAACAGTTTTTGAAAGGTGAGTGCCCGGGCGCTATTTTCAGAAATTTGAAAATCGTCGGAGTAAAGCGGGATTTTGTGTAAAGAACCATTCGAAGGTACCGTGACACCGGCTCGTTGGATACTCGTACGGTACGGATTGCACGAGTTGTTAAAGTGGTCAGGGAACGGATTAGATGAAAATCACAGCGCTCTGTACGTAAAATGGCAGCAGATCTGAATGTTTCTTGATCCTCAATGCACAATATACTGCAAAATAACCTCGGATTCCAAGCTTTCAAGAAACGTAAGGTTCACGGAGTTTCGGAACCTTCCAAGCAGAAACGACGATTAGAAAGAGCAAGTCTGCATTTGTCGCGGTACGGTGGGGAAGAATTTATCTTTTCCGACGAAAAGTTATTCGTCTTGCAACAATCCCACAATGTCCAGAACGACAGATTGTGGGCTCTCTCTTCGAGAATTGTTCCAGAGAGTGATAGGAATATTCCACGGTTCCAAAGTGCTGCGTCAGAGATGGTTTGGGGAAGAATATGCAAGCGAGGCAAATTACCACTGGTTTTCATCGAAAAAGACGTTAAAGTGAATGCCGTATATAATAAAACGGAAGTATTCGGGAAAGTTGTCAAGCCATATGTACAAGAGGTGTCTCGTTCAGGGCTGGTGCCGAGAAAATTTAACCGACTTTTTGGCCAATAATGATTGGCCTCCCAGTTCGCCAGATCTGGATCCCTTGGATTATTTCATATGGTCATACATGCTGGCTAAAGTAAATGACCACAGGGCGTCTAATATGAACCTTTTCAAAACCGTACTCATTCGAATTTGGGACGAAATGCCGATGGAAGTCTGTGACGGTTTCGAAAAACGTCTGGAGCTGGTCAAGAAGTTTAAAGGCTGTGTTATTCCAAAACATATGCTGTAGTTGATCAGTATTATATTGCAATATAATGGGTAAAGGTATCAATAAAATCATGATTATCGATTTGAAATAAATAGAGTTTGATTTGGTATGAGAATATATTGGACACGGTGTATATTATTCCGAATCGAAAATGTAAAGCTAGCTTATGGCAAATGTAGGATGCCAAATAGATTTTTTTTCAAGCCGTCTCAAAAAAATTTAAACAATGGAACCATTTCTTGATTATGCTTGAGATTTTTGTCCAAATAAATTAGAGGTTTTTACGAATGCCGTTTTTAATTGCTCAAGAAAGTAGTGCGTTGTCAACTTCTGGTTGGGACGCTGGAGTAGGGCTTTTAACTCGCGGAAGGAAATTAAATCGAGTGGTTAACCAAGGCACAATTCACTACTGCCAATTTACCCATAAAAAAGTTTAATGATACTTCACAAATTCTTTCTCGCCAAATAATTTCTTACTCCAGCGAATCATAGAATTATCTAATATACATTCTTACTTAATTATGCTAATTCCAAGTCCCATTAGAACAGCACCTGCATTGCAATGTTCCGCTACGAAACCAATGAAACTTATCTTACATGTTGAACAACAACACAACAAACAGTGTAACTTAGTCTATACGTATCTGTTGACTTTTGGAATTGTTCAAATTTGATAATATTGAGTGACAAAAGTATTGGCTAAAAGTGATTGGCTAAAAAACACGCGATAACACTATATTCACACTGAATGGATTTCATTAAAACCAAAACCTAAAACCAAAAAATAGTTATCACTTCCAGAATAGAAGATTTTTTCCAATTCCTTATCAGATGGATACAACAAAATTTATTCCAGTTTTTGTCAATCAGTAACGCTGCTTTTATAGCATAGGTTGTTTTAATTTAGTTTGCAAAATTATATTATGCATAAATAGGCTAGTAATAATTTTATTATTCTTCTTCCTTTCTGATCGGGCTATCAATCAGATTTTAGAAAACATCTGGGTGTCAATTTATTTCAAATCATTTGACGGGTGAAAATATTGCGTGGTGATATAATTCAATTCTTATTTTTTTTATCGATGCCCTGTTTCAAACGAGATTTGTCTAACTGTTCTTAATACTTTGTTCTGTACACTGCATCTTCTGCAAGGAAATACTAAAATAGATAGACGAAATAAAAAAAAAAAGATTCTTTCTCATCTTAGATGTCATCTACCTTAATTCCAGTTACCAAAAATAGTTTCTGTGCACCAAAGTCTTCGCGCCGACTTTATAAAGGATTACAGACCCTTCATATGGAACATGCCAGTTTTGCTATCGAAGCACTATCGACTACAACGCATGAAACCTCATGTGCCTCGTTCTAATATTTCAAACCAAGAACATAAGTGAGGTAATGCAGTTTTTGAGCACACTTTTTCTTCGCAAACTTGTTACTAGCCATCGTCTACAAAGGTCATCGACATCCAAAACTTGATGTATTCATTTTACGTTTTTCATATGTGTATATTTTAAAGATTATAATGCGAATTGAACTGACTAGTAGCAGTTAACGAGCGTAGTAGGCTTTGACTGTGTACGTGCTGCTTCTACTGCACGACGCCTGCTATGATGCAGTGTGGTATCGTAAAAATGCATATTCTATGTGTGCAAAACGAAGAATTGGGAAAAGTGAAGCGGATGGAAAGAAAACACACAAAACTGGCTTGTTTTGTGCACAGGCCATTTAGCTTATATTTTCGGAAACGGCCGATAGTGGCACAGTAGAAAAGGCTGGATCACCCCCAAAACCGCGCTGCACTTTAAGGATCTTGATTCGTGTTGCAACGCGTTTCACTTTGGGGCCAGGCCATGGATAATGCGAAAGGAAGACTGTATTTTACTGCTTATTTCATCTTATTTTCGCTAGATGGTAGTTCGCACAAAAAGAATTTGAGAGCATTGGTCGTGTCCGGTTGTGTATCCACAAAGCGCATTTAGGCCATCAAATAAAAAAAAATAGTACACAAACCACTTCAATCAAACCTGATCGTGTGGTGTTAATACACAAGCAGACATTTTTCGTACGATAATCAACGCATACATTCTCCCACTCTGTTGCACTTTTCCTCCTAAAAGCTTTGTTTATATGCACCACCAATGTATATAATGTAATACCCCAAAAAATGGGTTGGAGACGAGATTTCGGTGCATCCATGTTTTTTTTTTGGAGAGGGGGAATGTAGAGTAATTTTAGAAAAACACGATTCATCTCTCTTGCAAGTTCCTTGCTCTTTGTTTCTTTGCAATCAACAAGCCACTGACTGGGTCGAGTGAACGCATCAAAACTTGTTGCGGAGGGCTGTCAATGAAACCTTAAAACGAATGATTTTGTGGAGCTCTACTGAGCTGGGTTGGGCGGCGTTTGGATACATGATACAATCTTGCATCTTCGAGTTACTTCTATTGTTGCTCGAGACATACATACTGGTTTTATTTTTGTTAAGGAATTCTTACAATAGATGCTATTCGAAATCTTTGTTGATATGTAACGATATGCATTTCGTTCTATAAGCATATCGTCAAATCGATGTTTAAATTACGTTGATATCGTAATCAAAAATATAGAATAGCTCGTGCTTAAAAGAAAACAACATTTTTTCATTGTACTTTTAACGTTTCCATTATGCGTGTTATCTAGCAACATAGTATTCATCAATAAATAATTATACTAGAAAATTCATTTATAGATAATTGGAGAGCATAAGTGAAACACAATAAACGATAATTTGAGATTCGATTAGTTTCCTTAACAATATTTTAAGAAAACTTCAAGACCTCTATGATCAGAGACACATTTCTTTTTAATTCCACTAATAGTTTAATATTTTTTGTTTGCATGGAAACAAATAAAATCAAATTGTGACGTACATAAAATTATTCGATTAAGAAAATTAAAAATTGATTTATTTACTATCGGTTTCGACGTGTATTTCCTGGCAAAAGATTTTTTCAACTATGAAGCGAACATGTAACTTCCATGTTTAAGATTCAGTTTTTTTGCTGACTTATAGATGATCAACCAAATAAACTTTCTCAATCAAACTAAACACAATTTTGATGTTATACCCATTGGCCATCGATTTGGAAAACCGACGCGTTTACTGACTAAGCTATGAGGCCTTCAAAAACTGCCCGTATTATATTTATTGATTACTTTTATAGTTGACTATTTAGTTTCCTGTTAGGTGAAATTTTAAGTTACAGATGAATCATTTTAATCTACTGGTTGAGTAAATCATTCAGTATATACTGATGTGGAATTAAACTATTGTCATAAGTGTTGAGTTAAAACTAAGTGTTGAATGGTTCATACTTAGCAATAGTTAACTGTCTTACACAAGCTGCGATGGACTCGTCGTCTCCGTAAGTAGCTTTGAACCTGACGCTGACCTGACTTGTGTGGTGAATGTCGATTGCATCAGGGAGAAGTAAAGCGATTTCAAACAACATAGGTCAGTGAAGTATGAATATGAATCCTAATGTTCTGGACGCTTCGTCATCAACGTATGCAATATTTTTTTCTGGCAGATAGGTGCGATTCAAAGATTAAACCCAAATCTTTAATATGATTTTTGAGCCATTTAGATCATCGTCGAAAATAAATGGCTTCTTTTTCCGGGAAAACGTTATAACGCAACACTTGGTTCACTACCATACCCAAGTAACGTGCAATTTTATTAAAGATTTATGAAAGCCACTAGCCACAAGCCACTATTTGGTTTTATTATGGCACCAAGATATGCCAAGATGTTTCATATTTTAGGCAGGTTTATGAGAACTTATACAGCAGGTTTACAACGATCTTACAAAAAAAATCGATCTTATTTGTTAAACCATCTTTTCTCAAATTTCTTTTATTTATATCAAAGGCACGACTTTATGAATTCGTAAAATGCTGTTTTGAAATGCATAAAACGGCAAGTTGGCATTAAAGGAAGTCATGTGGTTTCACAACGGCAAGTAAAAACCAAATACTTTATAGTAGTCATTGCGAAAATAAATATGCAAATGAACTGTAGACCGAAGACCAATTTTCGCATTCTTATATTGAATTCCATCAATTGTCAGGAAATAAATGATTATTTTATCAAATATATTTGTTTAATTTTGTTTTTGATGTTGTAAACTCGCATAATATCTGAGGCGCTTTAATATCCGGGTTTTTTCGTGACAATGTTCACTATTAAATTCAATGTGCATATGGTTTGGGGCATAATACGCTGTAAAAAATAAATTTGTTTTCGATACTTTGCTATCCAACAAAATTTCTCGTAATGCTAGTATTTTTTCCTTAGATATTATTTACTGCTAAATGAATCAGAAGACCAGAGAATCGAACAAAGTCGAACAACAAAAAATAACCACGATATCACCGTGAAAGTTGGCAGCTGTGGCTATTTGACCGTAGGCTGGTTTTCATGGTAGCCAATAGGTTTTATGAAGGTTGTCAAGTGGTCATAACGTCTTTCACTAGATCATTTTCAAAATATTTATAGTCTTATAAAGGTTTTATTAACTTGTCTTCACAACCGTCTACAGAGTGGGCCACTTTGTAGAAATTTCGGCTTTAAAGAAGCATAGAGGAGGTGTTGGTAGACAAAACAATTTTGTGTGTAGTTTTATCAACGAAGCCGGGAGGAGTGCTATACGGCTGAAATAACATTGCACCAACTGATGAGCTCATTCACATGGTTCTGAAAAACCACACGCACAGTTTACATAGAGCAAAATGAACGCATGAACGTACCTCACCTCCCCGTTGTATTCTTTTGCGCTTAATAACCAGATAAACCTCCTTGAAGTAGACAAGAACAATTGGCGTCGTTGAAGTAGACTTGAAAAAAATGGTTCCTCTGAGGTAGCGAAGAAACCATCCGATATGCAGTCTCCGATGATAACAAATAAGTTTACGGCCAGAGATATACGAGCGGAACTAGCTTAAGAGATTTTCGCTTGCACCGAGCTCGCAGAATTTAGCAACTTCTGTTTGAGGATGATCGGTCATGTTATATATTCTGCAAAACATAGTAGATTGTTGGCAGTTGATCGACCGACAATTGATCCATAATGTTTTTAAGAAAATTTCTTCCCATAAACATGAAACTCTAGGAGTGGTCGAAAATTTTCTGCTGCACTGAAAATTAGTTTTAGTTTATATTACGAGATCCAAGGTTGACATAACGAACCTCTGCAACGCAACGGATTTGTTATATATATGAAGACACTTTCGCAATAAATGCCACACGCACAACAGTCAAAAGTATTGTTAAAAGATTTGTTAAAAATGAAAGGACATTCGTTCATTGTACGAAAACAATACAAAGAGCAACGAATATTTTGTCACAAAATTAAAAAGATACGTTTCTCAAGTGGATGCACGAATGGCTAAGAGATCTACTATATCGACTCGAAATGTAATTGAAAATAAGCACAATTTTTTACCAAGCTACCCCAATGCAGGGTAGGCAAGGGAGGGGGAGGCGGGAGAATACCCCCTTGACTGGCAAAAGAGTGCCCGCTTGATCGTGCTCATGTACTACCAGTGGCACGAATTGGTTCTATTTTATTTTTATTATTTACATGGCATAGCGACACAATACTATATAGCCTGATACACAATATCTCAGCATAATGCCCGATTTGTATCTGCTCCTCTCCAATCATTTGGGCACCTTGTACCTCTTAGGTCTTGCTCTAACTGGTCTGACCATCTTGCTCGTTGCGACCCACGTTGTCTTGTACCAATCGGATTCCCGCCGAGCATAATTTTTGCAGGATAGTTGCCCGGTATTCTCGCAACATGTCCTGCCCAGCGTATCCTTCCAGCTCTTGCCACCTTATAAATACTGGGTTAACCGGTGAGTTGCGCGAGCTCATAGTTCATCATTCACCTCCATAGTCCGTCCTCCTGTACTCCACCAAATATGGTTCTTAATACCCGTCGCTCAAAAACTCCGAGTCCTCGCAAGTCCTCTTCAAGCATTGCCCACGTCTCATGCCCGTAGAGAACAACCGGTCTTATTAGCGTTTTGTACAGGATGCACTTCGTACCGGGAAGACTGTAGAGTAGGTGAAGACTCTACGGGGCTGAGCTGCAAGCAACTCGGCGGGTCCACGGGTCGCGGATGATGGGGTTCCATCAGATATGATGGACAGCTACTGTTTACACGAATAACTAGCCCCGGACGAGCGGAGGGGAACTGTTTAAGATGTGGG
Organism: Aedes japonicus; assembly: GCA_034211315.2. Classification (NCBI taxonomy): domain Eukaryota; kingdom Metazoa; phylum Arthropoda; class Insecta; order Diptera; family Culicidae; genus Aedes; species Aedes japonicus. The sequence continues at coordinate 239,759 of JASCZW010000486.1, forward strand.
GGGACTGAGTTGTTGTTGGACTCTGTTGAGTTACTTCCAAAAACCCACAAATATCCGAAAGCAACCCTGACAAAAGCGAGCCACCCCGATTTAAAAAAAAAAGGTAAAAGCCCAAGCCTTCACCCATTTGAGCGTCTGTTCTTCATGTTAGGGGCGGCTCAAAATATAGTCGGTTCTCCATGTTAGGAACGACTGAGTCACCGTCTTGTAAGTGCGCCCAGGACTCTAAATACAAAAACCGAAAGTCCTGGTGGTGCTTGGGACTGTTAAACAACAGCATCACGATGGTCCTCCTGCGAGATAGTGGGGTTGGTTGTGGGCCTTCCGAGCCGACACCATTAAAAAGGAATTGCAACGAATAATACACAAGGAAGAAATTCAAATTGGTTCTAGCGATGTCTAAATTTCTGTTCACACTTTCCAATGTATTACCGGTAAAATAGAAGTTATATTTTCAAAACGAACAGAGCACTATGTTGGCCTTATCGTCCATCGTGCCAAAATGACCAGATTTATCAGTGATTTCAATATTATCAATTTAACTAAATGATCGGTACAATACTTCATCTCAAGAACTACAATATGATATCCAATGAATATCTTAAAAACTCACAGCTGTGCATTCCTTTTGCTAGGAAAATTCACCGAATAGGGTATGTGTCCCTTAACGCAGCTTAATATGCAACGATCGATTACATTTTTATTATAACTCATAGTGTATTTAAGCTGTAGGGATATTTAGCAAGTTATACACTTGCTTAGACACGTTTACCAAAAAAATTTTATCATGAAAACCTATACCACTCATTTTATAAACTCAGACATTTTCGAAGGAAATGGATGCAATATCGGTCTATAAACAATCAAATTGGGTCTATTGGAGGATACAACCTTGTCATACTTAATCGATTTTTTATTATTGTTCCTTTAGATTGTGTTTAGATGAGCTATTATGAAAATATACAATCGAAACTCTTACATTTCCATTGAAAATGTTACCACTAACAATATTTTTACTAAGTTATCCAGGAAAAAGGCCATAGTTGAGAACACAGAAAAAAATATGTCTCTAATATTGGGTCCACGGGTTTTTCGTTAAATCATTATTATTTTAACTGCGTGAACTGTTAATTTATAACGTGTGAATATTCTATGTACATGTATGCTGCATTTTTCGGTTTATCGGTTCAATTTGGCCAAATTAAGTTCATTCGAAGATCATGGTGACATTCCGTTCAGCTTAACCAGTGAAAGCATGATGTCTAAAACGTTGAGAAAATCATAAATTTAACGGAAGTGAACTACTATAAATTGATTAATTATGTCAGAATTGCTTCGAATTAAATCGATCATCTTGATAGCAACTTAATTTTGTAGTTACGTAGGCTGAATGAAGGAGCTAGGCTAACATTACATCCCCTTATCCTACTATTTCTAGTACACTGATAGGTGAATGTTATTCCACCATGCGTTTCAATGTGTTTTTGGTCAAGCGAAATCAGTAGGCCAAGTTTGAAAATATGGAGAAATTGTGACCTTTTGACTCAATCTTAACAGTTTGGTACCCTTCAGTTTATTTGAAAACACAAAGGTGTGAACATTTTGAAGTCCTCTTAAACTGATGCAACTAATTTTGTATATAAATCCGCTTCGGAGAAAGGGATCATAAACCAAAAACAAAACAACAAAGTAAAAAATAATTAAGGATCATGCCGCTTCTTCTGGCATCCGTTTGATATTGGGGCAATGTCCAGTAAGGATCTAAAAAACCTATTTATTAACCAGAAATATATTCCAATAGAACATGCTCCTGGAATGAATCCAACGGTTTGTTTTATGAAAAAAAATGAGACTTTCCTTCCAATTATTGGGACATCTTATGTTGATAATAAAAAAAAAACCTCATGGCATCAACGTCTAGCATGCACTGTACTCTATCAAAAGAGTCAACAATTTGTGTAATTATATTTGTTCATACTATTTTTTGACACGATAAACTAGCAGTATATTGCATGTACCAAACAAAAAGATCATTCCAAATTCCCAAATATTTACTGAATAAATATTTAACTTAAATTAAATAGTTAAATAGTAGAGTATCGTAGTTAGTTTGCAATTTAAGATCGTGTATTTTAGTTTTAAAAAATGAGTCAATGTTAACTTTATCATCCCCACCCACAATAATTTAGCATGTAATGAAAGCTAGAATCCATCTTTAAAAGTTTAAGTTAATAACTTAATTTGCTTTACCCAAGTGTTTTTTCTAGAAGAAACATCCGTATTTTTACGCTTCTATGCGATAGTATGTTTTATTTAATTTCGACCAACATAAAATATAAAATCCAAGAGACGCCTACATTATTTAAGCTAAAAAACATATGTTAGTCTATAATATTATCTACCAATAACATTGCTCTTATTCCAGAAGAAACAAATTAAATCTAAAAATTACACCGCATACTGACTTATAACAAAGCAATCCTCAGTATCTGAAAAAAAAAAAAATTCAACTGCGATATTTTTTTTTTCAACTGAACCGATGCCTTTGCGTATAATCGTGCAATTATTTACAAATGAAATCATAACTTGGGTCCCAGTTGAACGTTCCTAGTTCTAAAATTGAGTTTTGCGTTGCATTTTCGTCTGTTTTTCAATTCCACTTTAAGGACATTGACCTCATCCGGCCATTTCTTGTTGTTCACGAAAATCTTAAGAGAATTTTGCAAGCCATGTGCAACGGCATGTCGTTTTGTGCAGCGTGAAAGTGCATGTGTATGCGGCTCGCGCCGGTGCACACAGGGCAATAGCAAGAAAGAGACAGAAATCAACAAGAGATGCGGTTATTTAACTCCCGGTCCAATTTTTTTAGGTTGAGCTAAGAACTAACACTAAAACGAAAAATCCCCCCGAAAAAACAGGCGATCTATGTGCGTTAGTTATGTGCACATATAAAGTGGCCAGCGCAGAACTCTTAAGTTTGCGAAAAATGATTCGATCAGGAAAGGAAAGGAAGAAAAACTCACACACATTGGTTGGAGAGGAGTCGGATTTGTAGTAGAATAGCAAATTTAGTATGTGTTCCTTGAGTGATATTTTGCGCATTCTGTCTCTCTTTGGCGTTCTCCAACCACCATCCGACCGGTCTGCTTGCCTGCCCTTTGGCTGCCGACCGCCTCGACTGCTATAAACACAAAACTGCATTTTTACTGCTTCTTCTCCCCAAAATTCGAGATAATGAACCCTCTTGTATTGTCTATAATGTATTAAGGTCGCGAAGGAACAAAAAAAATGCTGCACATTGAATGTATCTACTGGCTGAAAAGTGGGAGAGATATTTTGCTAACAAGCCAGCTATATTTCAATACTTATTTTAGCTGCAGTTGATTTCATATTCACCGTTCACATTAGCTGATTCCAAGAGTTAGACAAAGAAATGATCTTGTGATATGCATTTTTCTGATCAGAACTTAATCGCGCATATAACAACCACATCATCTCTATATGTTCTCCCAGATGTATGTACACTTATCAATTTCAACCTGCTCTCCCGAAAAAGTTTTAGCTAAAATAAATACTTTCTCATACAGCATGGATCAATTATCGTAGGTATCAAAATGGAGGAATATGCGTAAATAACTTACGCACTGGGTTCTAAAGGGAACGATTCAAAATACACGAGGAAACTGATGCGTAGCCGAGTTCTCTAAACTAAAATTGGTCAAAATAAATATTGGCCGGCCGATAGCTTTCGCTATGAACTGATGAATGGTGGTAAAAAGTAGAAAAATTCAAATCTTATTGAAGAATAGAATATAAGATATTTGATTAATTTGTTATTATGTGTTTTATAAGTTGCTCAATAGTAGATTGGGGATACCTTCTTTTTAGTTTATTTCTTCAATCTCTTCTCATTTTATAAAATTCTGATGTTTAAGTTTTTTTTGGAATGTATTATTATATAATAATTCTGTAGAATTAACATGATTGAAACACAATTAACATAAATAAATAGCCTTACAGTAAAAAAATACTTTGGCTCGGAATTAGGTTTCAAGAAAGCTTATAAGCAAAGCTTCATATTAATGTATAAGTAGAGGTTGTATGGCTCAGCGGAGTCTGTCGATTTCAGACCACCAGTTAGGCATCCCTTCATTGAACAGCTAATGACATTGTTGGTTTAATTTAGATCATCTTGCAGATATCGAACATAATTTTTTTGATAGAATTTCGTAGATTTGAAGGTATTTGAATATGTTTAACGCCACCTAACGGCAGAAAACCGAAACCCTGTTTTTTTATCCATTGATTATTGTTTCCATTCAAAATTCAACCCGTTTCGGGTTGATGATGTTAAAAGAATAAGAGGCTCTCGCAAAGAAAAAATCAGAATCCTAGTAATCCTATTGTGTAGCGTATACATCCTCGAGCGAGTTAGTATGTGTTAGCTTTGACCCGGGATATTAATCAAGTTGGTACTGTTTTTGATCTTTCGTTGGAGAGTTACGATTGGATTTGATAGATCCGGTTCGCCAAACTCCTTGACGCGTGGTAGAGTGGTTCACGTGGCTTAACCAGTGTTAGTTGGTTGTGTTTGAACGCAAATGTTTAATACAAAACGAGAACCCGACAGGTTCGACCACACAATTATCTATTATATTGGCCTTTAGTAAATTGTTGTCCGTGGGATTTGTTTTCATCGTACAACAAACTGTTGGTGAGTGACAAGTTTTAGTTTTTGCTTTTGGTTCTAACCATAAGTTGATGGAAAACAAAACTTAATGTGAACTTGTACACGTGCAATAAGCCAGTGTTGGGTCAAAGGATGATCTGTCTACGCACTTCATCAATTTACTGTAGGCCAGTGATTGTTTTGTTTTGTATTCTATTATACTTTTAAGTATGTATCTTATAGCCGGAGCATCAATCAATCTTTCTCAGTAATTAATTGTGAGTATCAATCCTTGCATTATTATGATTGTGAGGTTAATGCAATCAGGAAGTCAATGAGATGCTTATACCGCCCAGTCGAACAAATTTCCCGCCTAAAGATATTCGATTGTATCAGGAATAAAACTTTTCAACTCCAGATTGAAAAGCCGACGCCTTCACCTACCTCATAGTGTAATATAGGCCCTAAAATATTTTCATATTTCATTTTAATTATTCAAACTGATTTGTTCGTCGCTAAATCAGAATTATTTCTGATGGTTTGAGTTGGTTTTCAAACTCGATATGCCTCCAATTATAATCTATTGATTTTGTTTTGTAAACCTATTTTAGATTATTTTTGGGTATACTGAATTTATATAAAAAAATTCTACTACATCGCCATTCTTCTCACCATATTTATTTTGGTGTACCAAACAACTGGTGGTCCGAAATCTGCTTCATCGGTATCGTGGTGTGTGTTCTACATTACAATGAATGCTCAAAAAATGAACCGGATGCGTTTCGTTTTCAGGTATTAGTGCATCATGCACAAACCACTGATTCCTGCCATCTGAGGAACTTTATGCACAAAAGTGAACAAATAAATTCAAGTGAAGTATGTAGCTCAAAAAGTGAAAGTACACAAAATAGATGGAATAAAACACATCTATCTAAGATTAATCTTCAAATTTGTATAATATCCTATTATTGTATTATTACATTCATATTTCGCTGCGCTTAACGAAAATGCTTTCATGATGTCTATTTTCTTTTGCTGTGTATTGAACAGGAGCCCGCAGAGGTTATGTAATGCTGTCATTCATTGAGGAAATGTGAGATATATTCCTTGTCGGGTATTTTCATCACTGCAACCATTTTTTAAATCTATTGTGATATATCCCCTTTTTTTAGCTCTGTTTAGGTGACGTACCACTAATCGTTAAGCGTGGTCGTCAACGTTTGACTTAGAACATTAGCCCAGCACGGTATTACAATTCGAATGAAATGCACTACCGCACTGGGAATTGATCTTCAAATATCAAAGGGTTCTATTAGCCCTTTGTCGAAGAACTGACTTCTTTTAAGGAAAATTGCCGGACATTGGCATAACAAATGTTCCGAGTCTTCTTTTTCCATTCCACAAAAACGACATGAATCATCTTGAAGTTTTCCAATCACCTTCAAGTGATAGCGGCTCGGACAATGGCCTGTTAAAAGACCAGTATATATGCTTAGATCTTTTTAAGAAAGTATTTTGAGAGTCATAGATATATTTGGAGTAATGAACCGCTTTGATTGTCTAGCTGGGAAATTGTTGTTCCAGTTTTCATTCACTTTCGAAGATTCCCAGGCTTTGAGTTTCATTCTTAGAGAAGAAGCAGATAAACTACAAAAGGCCTCAGGTCCTACGAACTGATGAGACGACTTGAGTGTTGCTCCTTAATGCTCTTCAGGATTTATTTAGTGTTGTGTGGGTATATCTTCATCACTAAAAACGAAATTTCTTGTTTTCGACAGTATTACTAACTGGATTGTTCAATGATGACGTAGGACTTCGCTAGTAAATATAAGTCATTTTGATTAAACTATTTAATATTCTTTAAATTATTATTCTTCTTAAGACAAAGCTTCACATGTAAGCATTTTCAATAATATTTGGGCCGAAAGCAACAACTGGAATTCGATCAACCCTGTTGGTCGATGCGTTAAAATGTTTCCAAGCGATTGTTGCAAAAATATTGAAAATATTTGGAGAAACAACTGAGATATTAACGATCAAAATCTTACCACTTTTCGAGACGGTTGGAATACGATTATTATTTTTCAAATTGTGCCGTCGTATAGAAAACAAAGATGTAGATCTCTGTTAAAATATATTTTCATGCAGTGTAACGTCAATACACAAAACAATTATTTTCTAAGCATAAACCTGAGGCCAACCGCATATTAAAAAAATATTCATGGCTTAATTCCCTTGACAGTTGTCGTTAGTGTTGCCATAATTACTCAAAAAGTTTGAAACTATAGACAAACAATCTACTGCAAAATTTAACCTTTTTAGTCAGATAAAATACAAATTAAAATATTGGTGGTAAAGTTTCGTTACCATAATGGTCAATTTAAACAAAAAAGTATCTGAGAAAAAAAATGCGAAGAAGTGTTGGCTTTGTCAAGGTTATCGAAGATAATTTTCAAGTTGATGTTGTCAAAAATCCTGCTTTTCAATAAAATTACTATGAGAATTTCAGGGTTTATTGTGACTTGACTGTCTAATTCATCTGCAGTCATACTGTGTCATACCGCCCATTTTAAAAAAGAACATCCATTAGGTACGTCCCACTTTTAAGGGGCTTGGTAAAATTGTGGAGATTCATGCCAAAAATAGTTGATGTCCATTAAAAAGTATTGGCGATGGGCGAGAGGTGACTAAAGGTGGGAACTTTTAAGTGAAGTTCTCCCATTTTCCACCCACACAGATTGATTGATGACAAGAATGATTCATGAATTTGCAAAATTTAGCTAAACATCGTAACCATCTCCAAGTTCTTCACATGAAACTTATTTACTTCGTGAGTGTTTTCAATTACTCTATAATACATGTTAATTGATCTGTGGGTATGGTTGAAACTTTAGACAGGTATTTCAAGTGTTAAAAAGTGCTGTAAAAATATATTCAACAAATTAACAGCTACAGATTGCTACCGAAATGATACCCTGGAAATATAAAATCGCTGGAATTATTGTGGATCAAACAAAACATTTTTTGACAATCATGTTGTCAATTCCCTAACTTTGTAGTTCCCCAAATTGTCGATTTCCCTAACTTTGTAGTTACAATAATTTCACTGTTAAAGCTATTAGGTTTCCTTCATGTCATCAAATATCCACACTTTGTCTTAATTTGAAAGAGATCTATTAAAGAATATAGTCACTAGTAGAAAACTAAATATTCTTTTGGAAAATAGACAGTGATTTTGCAAAAAAAAAACCGTAGGCCTTTTCATGGCCTATTATATTCATTTGATAGTTTAATTTTGGAATTGATGACTTTGAAATGCAGGTGTGGTAGCATGTTTTCCGAATGAAATATCTAAACAAATATCATTTCAGTATTTTGAAGTAGTTGTGTTTTATTTCCATTTGTAAATTTTTGTATTCATGAAAGGGAATATATATTGCAATGAAATATCTTAAAAATAATAAAAGAAAACCTTTGGAAGACCTTTCGAAGGATGAGGCAATCAGATGCATCCATGAATAGACCCAACTGACCTCACCTTAAAAACGTTTTTCAATATTCTGGTTGTGCATCATATTTTGATATCTTATTAAGATCATCTAAGCAAGCGTATAACCAGTTGAATTTCGTTTGCAACTAAATTGTTTAATTCATTGCAATAAAACATGTTATCGGCCGTAGCGTATTAAGGAGAGTCATGGAACACATAATATATTATTGAAAATGATAATAGTGTATTTTAAAGATATTCAATAGATTTCCACCGAATATGGGATTGTTGTAAGGTGTCGCACTTGACGATATTTCGTAACGTCATTAACGATACTATTATTTGTTTGACCCGATGCTTCAGTAAATGAAACGTCAAAAAAACATCTGTGCTGATAAACTCAATAAGTATTTGTGTAATACATTTCTTGTAACCATTTTATGCAGTATAAGGCATGCAGGCCAGATTCAATAAATTTCAATATGTAGGATAAAGAACTACTTTGGCCCAATTGCTCATTGTTGGCCAAAAGTGCAGAAGAAGTCAAATATATCTGTAGTAAAAATGTTATCAGTCTAACTAAATTTCTGATACAATGTAAATATATTTAAGTGTTTTACCGTGGAGGGGGTAAACCACATTTTTTTTATTAATTTGGTTCAACCAGACGTTTCCAAGTTTTTTCGGCCAAACTAAATAAGTAGGCCACGGAAATAAGAAGGAGTGTAGATCTTTCGCCAAATATCGATAACTTGTGACCTAACTATTTATTTAATTGTTCGTAAATGATTTTAAAATCCATCTGTTGCCGAAAACAAACGACTACGAGTGCGGTACGAGTAAGTGCTTTACACTATGAATTGAGTGAAATTTCGGCAAGAAAAAATAAATAACAACATGAAATGCTCTGCAAACTTATTCTTAGGTGTATAATAAACAAGTTTGTCAACGTTCTCAAATTAATAAAACTCTAACCTTTTTTTTATAACCAAAAATACTGCCTTCCAAATCAAATTTCAATATTATTCAGTAATGGAACCACCCTCCACCTCCTCCAACCGATAAACCCTTGATTGTTAGCTTCAGAATGTGCATAAAACTAACCTTAATCTAAAGAAATGACAACGTTATAAATCATGGGTTTGATCTTCCTGGAAAGGGCATCCATTCCGGTGAACAATGCATGACGGATCCGAAATGCAGCGACTCGTAGACGAATGGCAGCGTGCTTAAAAAATCATTGGCGAATTAGCGACTAAAACACATCTAAAACTAGTTTCAAGGTTGTCTGAATCTGCAGTCAACGCTCATTTTTAAGGATTACTTTTTTTTGCATTTTGACTACCGCTTGCTGCTGTTGTTGGTGTTATTTTTTCTCCAGCAAATATCGGACAAAGCGATGCAACGTGACCTAAATATACATTTGCCAGACACGAGAAGCAGAGTACGGGAACAACAAAAAGAACCCACCACAAGCAGCGCAGACTGTGAAGCACAGATCGGCGATGATAGAGTCGTACAAGAATCTAGAAGTATGGACTGCGATTTACTACAAACGGTGGTTGGATGCCGTCCCTAAATCCCGCTTCTACAGGTAGAGCGAGAAATGCCAGTTTATTGGTATAAATTCGTGCATCAACTGCACTCGAAAAACTCAACTTGTGTTTCTTGCTGGTAAACTGAAGCGTGGTTTCTGAAAGCTCCTCTATTTGTGTGCTCCTTTGCATCGTCATTCTGCTTTTAATTTGGCACTTGGATCTAGCAGAACTTTTCGCGTCGTTCCTGCACACAATGAGGATGTGTATAACCGAATAGAGTGACTACTCGATCGCCATGGTTCGGTAATATAATCCGAATAACGAAGAAAAACGAACTAATCAATGTACCGGGGATGTGATCGTAATAGAAGTCTAGACGTTTTTTTGTGTTGATAGTTGGCATCAGTAATATGCGATCTTGCCATACATGACTCTCTCAACGATATTTCCGCTATTGGTCACTATGGGGTAGCAAATGGCCTACTGTCATCATGCCAGCAAGAAAAAGGAGGCCCGCCTGATCTAGTATTCAATGAAACTGTACGTAAACATAAAAAGAAAACTAGTAAAAATTTTCATTCATGAAACCGATTTACGACGGCATTGGCCCTTGCTCTATTACACTGTAGTGTAAGCGCCGGTTACGGTCCTAGGCTGCACAGCGTGCACTTGCCTTTGAGTGGCATCGTATCGTACGAGCCGAATGAAAATTCACTGCAAACAAGACATACCACATGCGATGGATGGGATGGCACAACTCGTCGACGGTGCTTTAGGTTGGTTTGTGGGGAAAAGGCGGTAAAACTCATTCGTACCGTTTTCCATCATAGAGAAGTAGAAGCAGGCGTCACAGGTCTTTTTCCCGATGCGCACCGTCTGTTCTATGTGGCCGTACCGTACTTGTGCATTTGCCCCAGTGCCGATGTTGTGAGTAAACCAAAAGGAAGAATTTTTGCATGTGCGAACATTTTTCGTTATTTTGTTTTATTTGCAGTTCTATTGACCAGGTACAAAGGCACTAACGTTCAACAGGTGGTTTCTAGCAACAAAATTGCTGACACGTCTTTTTAGACTACAATTTTATATAGTTGGACAAATTGTCCGCTTGAACCATTTGATATAAAATGTAATTTTTGGACTTACCCTTTTTGTTCTCGTTAAGGAAAATTATTACACTTGCTGTTTATTTACCACATAATTACTAGACAGTCTTGAGTTCATTCATGCCAGTAATCAATCTTCTAATTCATCCTCTGCAGGATAGGACAGTTCCGTCTTAATTTCACTTTTTTATGCAACAAATTAGTTCCGGATCTACACTGTTTACCAAAGATTGCACATGTTCAGCATTCGAAACTGCATATATTTTTCATTTGCGCCAAAACACAACTTTCATTTCCACCCCAAGTATCACGTGAAGTTACTGCATACTATCTCGATCACTGCGCTATAGTCCATTTAGGTCTACTAATAACCCATCCGAACACCACTAGGAGCCCACAACTTCACTGAGATGCCACACAGATGAGCAAAACGCAGCAGGCGAATGCAACAAGAGAGTCCGAACTATGAACACGACCTGTCCAAACGCTTTCTTCTTTTGGTCTAAAACACTATCAAATATTTTGGCAATATTATTCGAATGTTTAAACGTTGCACTAATGCAAACAGGCAATACATAAAAACCCCGAAAATAATACAAGAAAAAAACGTTGTCAGACAAGAGCTCGCGCGTATAATGCAATTCGTTTTATTTCATTGTTATGTTTCGCTGAGTTTTTTTTCTCGCTCTCGTCTCATATAATATTTTGGATATTATATATTATTATATAAATTGACCCCTCTCGTCTAGTCCTCGTTTTGGTCCTCTCTAAAAAAACAACATTATAAAATTTGTTGGTTCAAAAATTTTTCAATTGCACCTCCTTTCCTATCTTTCTCTTTACAATAATCGGCGGTCCTATATTTTTGTTTGTAACACTATGCATTTTTTTGCAACCAATACATGCTTAACGGACTTGCCAAAAAAGGCAGTACATGCATATGTGGTACATACATTAAAAACTAAAACCTGCGAGCTCACAAGTAGGCGATTCGAAGAGACGGGTGATGGCATTCTGTAATACAACTTTGAGCATTGCAATTTTGCACATATACATATTTAATTAAATTATCATTATAATTTAAACACAAAATCCACACGAAAATAAAAATTGTCGAAAAAGAGCAGGCGAAATAAAAATAAAACATACACAAGCAAAACTTCCAAAAAAATAACGCAAAAAATGCACTCAGCCTATGCACGACGAGAACAACGCGGTCGTGGTCGTTTTCGTTGTCGTCATCATCGTCATCATCCACCAATTCAATTTATTATAAAAATTCGCCGAAAAGAACGTCTGCATGTGTGTCGTTGCAAATTTGGACGCGCTTTCCTGCATGCGTTCGAAAGTGTGAGCGAGAAGAGCGAACTGCAGTTGTGTGCTTGTGCAGGAGCCCCTTGATAATACAAACAACTTTTTTTTTTCGTGATAAATGATTAATATGTAGAGGCTAAACAGTCACTCTGCTTCATTAAGTGGATGTATTCGGCAGCCTGCAGTTGCCAGTTTATCTGTGGCTTGAACTGCACTGCTGGGATTCGGTACTGACACTTCGTCATTGAGACCGGGCACTGTTGATATGAATTCGGACGGACCTCATGAATTGCTGTGTAGATGAATGCTGCGGTTGCAATTCCCTTGTCATTCATGATGCGGTGTTATTTGTTTAGGTTCTTGAAGATTAAACTATCATATGACATATCATTAGAATCTATTTATCATTCCAGAACATAAATCGGTTTACTTCGAACATATCATAGGTGTGAACAACAAACCTCTACTCTACATCGATTTTTGCATTTGAGATGATTCCATTACTGCTGTTTGATATTCCAACATGAAACTTGAATTCAGAAGAAATACATTTAAAAAAATATCAGGATATAAATAACTGCTTTTTGCAAATCAGTCCTTTGCTGATTTTACGAAAAATAGATTTAGTTCCAGAAATATAGAAAACAACACCCACTTGTTTTGTCCCAGTGTCTTACAACAGTTTACAATAGCTTAATCCTTTTGCAATATAGAACATCGTTGCTAAAATAGGGGGCGACCCTTGCGTAGAGACTAACATGCATACTTCTCACGCCAAAGTCACGAGTTCGAATCTCACTCTGGACAAGTTGCGGGAATACTCAAAAGGTGTTCAAGTGACTACGACGGGAAATGAAGCCCAGGACTGAAAATCTCGATAATCAAAGAACTAAAAAAAATCGTTACTAAAATACTATTCACACATTTTTCATCTATTGAGCTTATTGTTATGGTTAATACACTGCTGAATGTGGTCTACTATCGATTTTTGCACACTGTACTATAATACAAAAACAACAACTTTGTAATCCTTGCATATTTTTTTTTACAGCGATGTATCTAGACTGTTGACAATATTGTTGCTTTTTTATTCTTATTAGATTGACATCACAAGTTTCCCGATATTATGGGTGTAAACAAGGGACAAAAATTACGAGATCATGCAGAATTACACACTCAAGTTAACAGTAATTGTGTTTTATGGTAAGCGCCTAAAGTAGTGTTGAAGAAGTTCCTGATGAAATGGAGAAATGATCACCTTTTTTCGATGTGCATTATGGAGTATAAAATCGACCTTCTCAACCTAGTCCAAATTATTTACTTCAAATTAAAAACATATTTATTTTTGTAATCAGAGGAAACTATCATAATGGGTGTTCCGATCAAAATTTGGTCAAACAGTAATGTGTGTGAGTCGATCAAAGTTTTTTATTAATAAGTCAAATTCTTTTTCTTTTTCAAGTTCAGTTAATACATTATATAAGAGAAATATTCAGCTAAGTTTCCTTTTACCGAATGCGAATTGCCGGGTCTTCCGTTCAACACATGCTATAAGAATTTGTACTGTCTCCTTGTCCTCTTTATTCGCCGCAGAACGCCAGTTTGCCTTGAACTGTTTCTCGCTCACAACAGCTTTTTTAGGCTTCTTAAGGTTCTGCTTGACGATGGCCCAATATTGCTCGATTGGGCGGAGCTCCGGCGTGTTGTGAGGGTTCTTGTCCTTGGGCACCACTTGAACGTTGTTGGCAAGATGCCAAATTCTGCCAGAATAGTACGGAACAATTGTGTCACCTCAGGAAAGGCAGTAGATGTTTTTGTAGGCACTCGATCAGATAAATTTCTTGGTCGACGGTTCCGGTTACAATGTAAACGTCGTTCTTCAAGCCACAGGTACAGATGGCATGCTATACCATTCGCCATTTCCTCGCGAACTTTGACAGTTTAATGACATTTTCTGCCAGTGCTTGACATTTTCTGCCACCATTCCCCGTCCGGTTGCCGTATAAAATTCCTGTCCAGAAAGCTGTGTAAAGCCTGCCTTGAAGTAAGTTTCATCGACCTGTACGACGCAATCAAACTTCGACAGCATCGTCGTGTACAACTTTCACGATCGTGCTTTGGCCGACGTGTTTTGTATATCGTCGCGATGTGGAATCATCACTTTATTGTAAGTGTACATTCCAGCTCGTTTTTTAGCTCTATCCACGGTTGAAGGCGCCACTCCCAGGTTCTTTGCGACATCTCGGACGGAGAGGTTGGGGTTTCGCTCGAATCAGCAGGCAACTCTTTGTCGTCGCTGTGGCTCCCGGCTTTAGATTTCCCCCGGCTTTCCTGACTGTCAACAAACGTTCACCAAACCTTTTTAATACGTTGGTAACAGTTGATTTAGCCACATTCAATTTTGCCAACTTGGTAGTTTGGATTTATAAGTCATATAATTGCAAAGTTTTGATGCGTTTCTTCTCTTCCTTCAACGACATTTTGAAAACTGAAGTTCTAATCTCAAAATCAAAATAGAGACATGATGTTACATGCACACATCTTCAAGATTAGGGGTGCGCAATTTTTTTTTAATGCACGATGAAAGGAAATGCATCAAGTTTAAGTCGACCAAATTTTGATCGAAACGCCCTTTAGTGCTTATTACATTTTATGTCGTGTTAAAAGCAACAATACTGGAATCGACCCCCCAGCGTTTCTTAACAGAAAACTTAGATTAGTCTTCATCAATGTGACTGCTCATTTTGTGTATGATGTTTTATCGCGTTAAGCGTCTTAAGCTAAGTTTCTTGGTATGGTCAGTGTCGGAGTCATTGTTGGCTTTGTTTTTTTTTTTGCAATGAATTCGGATTGGACTGACTCTCACTTAAAACAGGTTTTTTGTTATCTTTAATACTAATATTTCCTCACAGAGGTCGTCCTTCAAGTCCCGTAATAATGTCCAACTGGAATTAAAAATTAAAAGTTCTTCTCTATCTTAGAGCTACAATAAACCTCCCAATAGTGAAACCTGGCTTTTCTATCAGTATGATATTTACTACCACCCATTGTAGCACGGAAACTAATGCCGACAGCAGTGAGCTCTCCTCGCTGTTAGATTTGATCAAGCTGGTTATTAACACTGATTATCCTAATCATGCCATTGTATGTTGGGCCAAAAAGGGGTTGGATGGATCGATAGGCAACATCTAGCATGAGGATGCCCCAATGGGCGGGGAGACGAGCCCGCCCTCTATCCACAAACTGTTAGCAATGGGGAGTTGGCATTCCCACTCTCCCCATCCAGAGTGCTTCAATCGGGTGCCCTGATGGTCCATCCCATTCCCATGAATTATTTATATAATAGTGTATATATTTATGTAAATGAAAAATAATGCAATCACTCGGTATCTATTATTAATGATCTCCCTTCGGTGAATCCTGAAATGTAAGAAATGTTGTAAAGTGTTAAAGTGTAGAGTTCTGTGGTTTTGCGCTTAAGCACGTTTTCGTTCGTTTTCAGCGATAGCAGCAATTTCCCAAAATCTTGATTTGAGGTATCATAAAAGAGTTTGTTAAATTTTACAAAAATAATATTTATACATTTTAATTTACTGTTGCCATGGTCACCATCAACTGCTTGATGTTAATTTTCCAAGTATGAATTCATGACATATGAATAAACATAATCAGCAGAATTTGAGAGCATTCAATAATTTTATTTACATCCAATGATCTAAATTAATAGAAAAAAACCATGCAATAAAATATCTGTACTATCTGGAATCAACTTCCTGTAACATTGAAATAGATGAAATTTAATTATTATTATTTATTTTTTTAATAAATAATGTTGTTATGATTATAATAATATACAGTGATGATGTGATAAAAATAATATGATGTTGTAATGAGATACTAAATATTATACATATTAAAATAAAATGCAGCTATTTGCCTCTTCTGCTGCGAGGTTAGATGATATAAACTCTGAAATGTCGAACATTTATAAAGTGATGTAATGAAAGAAAGTTTATCAGCCTAGCAGAATGGCAGAAAATTTAAGCAAACAGTTAGCTGAAATATATTTCATATGATTATGATTAGTGCTTAAAAAGGGAACCTTAACAAATCCACACAAAAAAAGAAAGAGAAAAAAATGTGCAATAGAAAATGAAGGATCATAAACAATTTTAGTTTTTAAATCATTAAATTTGTTTGGATATAGAAGTAATTAAAGTAGAATCCGTCGTATGATGCCTTCTAAAAGCAAACGTTAAAAATTAGCCTATCTCAATATAAGTGGGTTGTTAGGTTGGATAAAACTGCATAAATGTGAAGCATAACAAAAATTGCGAAGGGACGTTACAATACAAAATGATAACAAATGTCTGCTGATTGTGGTCCTTTATTATCATTGCCACGAAGGAAAAAATAATTTAAGATTACAATACAATACTTGGGAACTCCATGGATGATCTGAAATATACTGTTTAAAGAATACTTCCATTTTTCGTGGTAGAATAAGATTTCAGCATGCTACCTTACCCGGGTTGCGCTTCCTACATCGCGTTGGTGGGACTGCCTCCTTAGGTATAGTTGACGCAAAACAGCGTTTCTTACTCAACCATTGGATGCCAGAACAGACACTGTTTAAGCCGCACCTCCTCAATCAAGCTGAAGTCAGAAGGACAACAGTGTCCAGGCTGCACTTCCAGCTAAGTACGCAACCCTTAGCTGGCGGTATTTGTCATCTATAGACCCGTGGAAGCATGAGGTAGGAACTTGCAAGACCAGAGCTATGTTGCGGGGACTCACGCTCCTTTGCGACTCACCATTTTGCAGCCTGTGAATCCTGGCTTTTCTATTAGATAAAGGGTGATACGGTCAAAATTTGGTCAAGGGAAAACGCGTGTAAATCGGTGAAATCGTTTATTTAAAAAATCAAATTAAATTTCTTTTTCAAGTTCAATTAGTATAAAATTCAGGAAAAATATTCAGTAAGGCTTCCTGTTTTCCAAATCCGAATTGCCGGGCCTTACGCTTGACCCATGCCATCAGATTTTGTACAGCCTCCTTGTCCACCTTCTTCGCCGCAGAAAGCCAGTTTGCCTTGAACTGCTGCTCGTCCTTAGCAGTTTTTTGGTCTTCTTTAGGTTCCGCTTGACAATAGCCCAGTATTTCTCAATTGGGCGGAGCTCTGGCGTGTTGGGAGGGTTCTTGTCCTTGGGAACCACCTGCACGTTGTTGGCGGCGTACCACTCCATGGCCTTTTTACCGTAATGGCAAGATTCCAAATCCGGCCAAAACAGTACGGAACAACCGTGTTTCTTCAGGAAAGGCAGCAGACATTTATTCAAACACTCTTTCACGTAAATTTCTTGGTTGACAGTCCCGGAAGCTATGAAAATGCTGCTTTTCAAGCCACAGGTACAGATGGCTTGCCAAACCAGATATTTCTTTGCGAACTTTGACAGTTTCGTGTGCTTGAAAATATCTGCTACCTTTCCCCTTCCTTTTGCCGTATAAAACTCCTGTCCCGGAAGCTGCTTGTAGTCGGCTTTGACGTAGGTTTCGTCGTCCATTACCACGCAGTCAAACTTCGTCAGCATCGTCGTGTACATCCTCCGGGATCGCGCTTTGGCCGTCGTATTTTGTTTATCATCGCGATTTGGAGTCACTACCTTCTTGTAAGTCGATAGTCCGGCTCGTTTTTCGGCTCGATGCACGGTTGTAGACGATACACCCAGCTTATTTGCGGCATCTCGGAGAGATAGGTTAGGGTCTCGCTTGAAACTACCGGCAACTCTCTTTGTCGTCTCAGCGGCTTCCGGTTTTCGATTTCCCCCCGATCCAGACTTCCTGGCTGTCGACAAACGTTCCCCAAACACTTTAATTACATTTGTAACGGTTGATTTGGCAACTTTTAGCGATTTTGCCAACTTTGCGTGCGAGTAGCTCGGATTTTCGCGATGCGCGAGCAAAATTTTGATACGTTGCTCTTCTTGCTTGGACGGCATTTTGACAACTGAAGAGTGAATTCCAAAATCAAAATAGGAGCAACATTCTACACACACACACACCTTCAAAATGAGGGGTGTTCAGGTTTTTTAAATGCAAAATTGAAAGAAATACGTCAAGTTGATATTGACCAAATTTTGACCGTATCGCCCTTTATATATATTAGGCTGATGCAAAATTCGAAATATTTGCTCCACTAAGCTTAATCGACGCCAATTTGGGTCCTGATAGTCCCCAAGAATTTTTAACACATTTGGTTTTAATTTGACTTTGCACACGCTGTTCAAAGTTTGTATGGGAATTAGTATGAAGAATCTCAAACTTACATTTCCAGATCCCTAACATCTTGATATTATGTCCTTAAACCAAATTTTCTATACATTCATATAGTGTAAGTTGTCAACTATCAATATGCCAAAGTTACCTGACATCTAAATTTTATACAAAAATGAGTAGATTTTCTCTAGACATTTTGAGAACTAGTTTTGTTTTCCCTCCGGCTCAGATCTAAAATTGGATTTTCAAGTAATCCCAATACCCTTCTTTGTATAATAGTAAAATGTCTTGAAAGGTAGGCACATACTTCAAGATATGTAGATGCACGCATACTTTATCATCACTGTAGAACCGACTTGGCGTAGTGGTCTAGAAGTAGGAGGAGCTGTATGCTTTCTGTACACTGGAAGCATCTCTTCTTCACACATTCTTCCTCGAACACCTTGGTGTCAATTATACCCGTCGTGAAACTCGGCGACAACAAACCACAGGTACGAATCGCTTGCCAGATTACCACCCTCTCCCCAATTTTTTTTCCATAGCCAGCGTAGTTTAAACATCGGCCAGATCCTAGTCCACCAATTTTGTATAATACTGTGGTCCGGACAGCGCTCGTGAATCTTTCAAGCGTAGGTTTCGTCGTCAATCATGATGCATCCGCCTTTGTTCTCCAGAATCCAGTTATACAATTTTCACGCTCTTGTTTTGGCATGAGATTGCCGCTCCAGGGACTTACCGGCACCTTCTGTTTCTTGTACGTTTTCAGGAAGTTCTGCGGTTTGATCTGTTAAATCATCCCGATGCTAGTGTTGAATTGCTTGGCCAAATCCTGCGTCGATGCCCATGGGGTTATCCTCATGGACTCAACCACTTTCAAGCTCCAGCCGGGCTGGCAGGAGGCCGGTTTGCATCCGGGCTGGCTGGGACCCGGTTGCAATCTCTCACGGAAAGGGTCTCACCGATTTTTTCGACAACATTTTTGACGCTGGTGAGTAGAATTTTCTTTCGGGTGTCTAGATCAATTCCATTTGTCTTTGAAACGATCCACTGTACGGAAACCAATCGCTTGCCCAACTATAATTGAAGGGTAAAGAAATCTGACACTTCAAAACAATTACTGTTCAAATTATGCTAACTTATTATGTTAATTATGTCTTTTCAATACAGTCTTTACTGTTGACTGTTCAGCGAAAGTAGGAAACGATAAGCGGCCAAATAACATCGGATAGCTCTGAGATCACTACAAGTGCATTAAATCAGAACCCGTCGAATTTCAAATTTCTTTCAAAAACAAAATCACGTTGATGATGATGTCATTTTAAAAGTAACAAAATAACAAACATCTAAAACTTAAAATAAAAAAAAATAGGTTAATAAGTTTATGGAAATCTAAAAACACAATGAGTTTTTCAAGACAATTTTTTGTGTGGATTCAATTCGAAATGAAACGGTTTGTTTATTTGTGGAATAAAAATAAATATTAGAAAATAAAATAATTAGATCCATAATGACAGAAAGAGATACTTAGATTTATGACCAATTAATGACCAATCTAATGACACAATTATGTTTTCTGTACAATTATTAACATTTTGGTATAATAAAAACGGATCAGGCCGAGTTTTCAGCTGAATATGTTAAAAAATAAACTATTCTGTTCCTGCATTTGCTCTGCTCATGGTGAAGAGAAATTAAAATAAAGTTGTCTCCGCGTAAATTCACCGTCTGCCCAATTTATTAAAATCCCGGAAGCTCGATACGCAAATTTGATGATCGAAACAGAACTGCCAATGTCCAGAGTATATATATTAGGCTGATGCAAAATTTGAAATATTTGCTCCCCTAAGCTTAATCGACGCCAATTTGGGTCCTGATAGTCCCCAAAATCAATAGTACAAAAATCTACTTGTCTGTGTATCAGATAACTGCAAAAATAAACCCCTGTTCTTCGTTTAGATTTGACTGTATGAATGCACTATTCCTCATTGCAGCATTATTCGGTATAAGTTTGCTGATCTCGCACGTCTCTCCACTTCCGCTACATCACCGAGAGTATTTGAATTATGGGCTTATTTACGGCAAACCATGTACTTTCCTCTCGACACATCTTTCTGGCGAGATTTTTCATCCTCAGAACAGGGATCTCTCTACGCACTGTATCGAATCTTGGACAACCCAAGACAACATGCTCCGGCGTCTCCTCCACATTAGCACATTCTGGACAGGCCGGCGACGATGCATATCCAAATCAATTTAGGCACATCTAGAAGCAACCAGGGAATGCTCTGTCCAGAGAGCCATTGTTTGGCGATGTTTTTCGAAAAATATGTTTTACTGAAGCAGAATCCATAAAGACACGTGAAATAGATTAAGCATCGATTGGAGTATCCATAACTCTAATTAGAATATGAGCGTCTATCATGTGGATCATTGATGACTTTCCACAGACAGTTTAACGAAAGCGGTTTTGAACAGATAGTCGTGTCTGCTTTCTTCACCAGTAGGTTTTTGTATGCCTGTCGCTTCACTAGTGTTAACAATTAACAATAACCAAATTGAAATCGTCACATACGATATGATGGATTATAATCGTCATATAGCCAATATAGGTCCCTTCCCCCAGAACCACGAGAATTCACGATTTTGATGCCTGAAGGTAGATTTTGATCGCAAGGATTGGATCGGAAAATAAAAAAAAATAAAAAAATATAAAAAAATAATAGAAATAAAAAGCACTATGAAATATTAAATATAATTAAGTCACCTATCGATCCGTGATCACGATCGATCCGGAGGATGTATAAAGACTGACTAAAAGTAAATAGATACACCCCTCACGCGCCACTACCACGCCTTTAGTTATGGAAATCGAAAATCTCTTACAGTGGTTTGCTCAGAAATAACGTCAAATGGAACTCGAAAAAAGAAAAACATATTGTGCTTGTGCACCTATGTTGCACCTGGAAATGGCCCGGTTCAAAGCTGGCTGAAGTACTGAAGATACCGAGAACACCAGTTTGTCGAGTGCTAAAAAATCTGCAAGGAAACCCTGAGTGTGGAAAGGATTCAGCGGACTTACGAAAAAACTGGAACCGTCAGCTGCGCAGCATAGTGAAGTGCCCAGAAGGTACAAACGGTGCGGAACATCCTTTCCGGGGAAGTATACAAGTCGTACAATGCCAGTAAACATCCGAACTGGCACATGCAGCAGAATTCTTTGGCCAAACAGCGGGCAAGGCTCTTGTACGGCCGTGTTTTGACGTAACACAAGGGCTGCACTTTAATCGATGCCGAAACATACGTAAAACTCGATTTTAAGCAGCTTCCCGGGCAAAAGTTTTGCATCGCGACTGGACGTGGTAATGTGCCAAAAAGATTCAAGTTCATGTCTGCCGACAAGCTCACGACGAAGGTCATGATTTCGCAAGTGGTTTGCAGTTGTGGCCTGGAAACTGAACCATTCGCCACATCCTCGACGATTACATCGCAAGTTTGCATTGAAAAATTTATTTATTTAATTGAATCAACCGACAGGTTTCAATCAGCCCCAATGGTGTTATGCTAATATTAAATCTAAAATACAAGTCAATTATTAAAACAAAAAAACATAAAACTGTTATTCACAATTAACTGTGCCCGAGTAAATCTGACTAAGTCTGCGCCGAAGTGTCTGGCGTGGTGCATTGAAATCGAATACTGAGGCAACCCTGTTGAAGCCTCTTTGAAGCCCGATGATTACTCCATTTATTCCGTGATTTGTGCGACGAAAAGGTAGACTCACTATCGAATTATTCTTAAATGCACGCGGTCGTTGGACAATCCACTCTTCCTTGCAAGGTATCGGCGATTAATAAAGATCTGGCAGTGTCTCTTTGGGTCGAAAGAGGTTCCATATGAATCAGTAGACATCGATCTTCGTAGCTAGGCAAACGGAAAGGATCTCTCCAAGGTATTACCTTGCGAAAAACGCAGGAATCGGCATTGGACGGATTCGACTCTTGCAACCCCATTGTTGTAGTTTGGATTCCAAATTGCAGAGAAATATTCAAGGACTCATCGGACCAACGAGGAGTATAATGACTTCAGGCAATAAACATCGGTAAAATTTTGGGTGATTCTAAAGATAAAACTTAACGTTCTAGATTCTTAACGTTTATCGACCACATATGAAATATGCTGCTTGTATGTGAGTCGTGTCCAAAATTACGCCTAAATCCTTCACGTGGCTCACCCGTTCAATATCTTTCCCTGACAGATTGTAGTTGAAGATGATCGGGTCCTTTTTTCGTGAAAAGGATAACTGAGCATTTCGTAGGATTCATTTCCATTCGGTTAACGATCCACCAGTCAGCGAAGGCATGTAGCTGACGCTGAAAAGTGTGACAATCGGCAATAGAACAGATACGGAGGTAGACTTTAAGATCATTAGCATATGATAGTCGAGGTCCCACAATGACAAGGTTAACATCGTTGAAGTTGAGTAGAGATCAACGGTCCAAGATGGCTACCCTGAGGTAAAGGGCGATACGGTCAAAATTTGGTCAATATCAACTTGACGTATTTCTTTCAATTTTGCATTTAAAAAACCTGAACACCCCTCATTTTGAAGGTGTGTGTGTGTGTAGAATGTTGCTCCTATTTTGATTTTGGAATTCACTCTTCAGTTGTCAAAATGCCGTCCAAGCAAGAAGAGCAGCGTATCAAAATTTTGCTCGCGCATCGCGAAAATCCGAACTACTCGCACGCAAAGTTGGCAAAATCGCTAAAAGTTGCCAAATCAACCGTTACAAATGTAATTAAAGTGTTTGGGGAACGTTTGTCGACAGCCAGGAAGTCTGGATCGGGGGGAAATCGAAAGCCGTAAGCCGCTGAGACGACAAAGAGATTTGCCGGTAGTTTCAAGCGAAACCCTAACCTATCTCTCCGAGATGCCGCAAATAAGCTGGGTGTATCGTCTACAACCGTGCATCGAGCCAAAAAACGAGCCGGACTATCGACTTACAAGAAGGTAGTGACTCCAAATCGCGATGATAAACAAAATACGACGGCCAAAGCGCGATCCCGGAGGCTGTACACGACGATGCTGACGAAGTTTGACTGCGTGGTAATGGACGACGAAACCTACGTCAAAGCCGACTACAAGCAGCTTCCGGGACAGGAGTTTTATACGGCAAAAGGAAGGGGAAAGGTAGCAGATATTTTCAAGCACACGAAACTGTCAAAGTTCGCAAAGAAATATCTGGTTTGGCAAGCCATCTGTACCTGTGGCTTGAAAAGCAGCATTTTCATAGCTTCCGGGACTGTCAACCAAGAAATTTACGTGAAAGAGTGTTTGAATAAACGTCTGCTGCCTTTCCTGAAGAAACACGGTTGTTCCGTACTGTTTTGGCCGGATTTGGCATCTTGCCATTACGGTAAAAAGGCCATGGAGTGGTACGCCGCCAACAACGTGCAGGTGGTTCCCAAGGACAAGAACCCTCCCAACACGCCAGAGCTCCGCCCAATTGAGAAATACTGGGCTATTGTCAAGCGGAACCTAAAGAAGACCAAAAAACTGCTAAGGACGAGCAGCAGTTCAAGGCAAACTGGCTTTCTGCGGCGAAGAAGGTGGACAAAGTGGCTGTACAAAATCTGATGGCAGGGGTCAAGCGTAAGGCCCGGCAATTCGGATTTGGAAAAGCGGAAGCCTAACTGAATATTTTTCCTGAATTTTATACTAATTGAACTTGAAAAAGAAATTAAATTTGATTTTTTAAATAAACGATTTCACCGATTTACACGCGTTTTCCCTTGACCAAATTTTGACCGTATCACCCTTTATTCCCGATGTCGCTGGATAAGTATCAGAACGCCAGTCACCTATAGCAACCATGAGTTGGCGACCAGTAAGATATGATTGAAACCATTGTAATTGAATCCCATTGATACCGAGTCGGCTAAGCTTAGCAATAGCAATAGCATGGTTCAGTTTGTCGAAGGAAGCTGACAAATCAGTATAAATGACATCTGTTTGAGCTCGGTCATTCATGCTATCAGTTACATACGACGTGAGACAGAGAAAATTGGTGGTAGTGGAACGACCAAGCATGAAGCCATGCTGATGATCGCTCAAAAAATGCTTGCAATGAGAAAGTAACGGATCAACCATGACAAGTTCAAATAGCTTCGATAACGCGCTCAGTGAGGTGATTCCGCGATAGTTGTTGACGTTTCGCTTGCTACCTTTTATGGACAGGAAACATGTGAGCAGATTTGCAGCATGAAGGAAAAGTACTACTGCGAACTGACAATTGAAACACATGGCCGAGCGGTGTCAATAAGGAGTCGATATTCTTCTTGAGAAAGATGGATGGGATTCCATCGGATCCAGGACGATAGGAAGATTTCAGTTTGGAAGCGGCTCTTGAAATAGTCGTATCGTTGAAGTCTATATCGCCCAAAGTGTCACCGTGTATAAGGACGTTGCTTGCACCGAGGTTAACGTATTTTTCGGTAAGGCTCTCATTGGTGAAAACTTTGGAGAATTTCTGAGAGAAGAGTTAGCAGATCTCCTGAGTCGATGAAGCAACTTCACCATCAAACACCATGGACGATAGAAGACCGAACTGCTTTCGCTGCTCGTTTACATAGTTCCAAAACGATTTAGGGTTCGATTTCATCCTGGGCTGAATCCCATGTTGATATTGCCAATAATTTTGCCGACTGATCCGCTTGTGTTGGTGGTTAAGTCGAACGTAATGGCATTTTTGTTGAACTGTTCTGTGCTTCGTAAATTTTCTTAGTGCTGCTCTTTTGATAGACTTCAATCTACGGAGTTCCATAGTCTGCCATGGATGTTGCGTTTCTTTCTGGTGGATGATTTCCGGTACGTGTCTGATGGTGTATGCCAAAACATGTGACAAAGTAATTGCCGCAACTTCAACATTATAAGTATTGAGGATGGTTTCCCAGTCGATACTGGAAAGCAGGTCAGAAATGGCACGATAATCTGCCTTCCAAAAGTCGTAGGAAACAACGTCCGGTGTAATGACAAAGTCATGAAGCTACAGCCAAAGGAGGGTGATGAGGAGTCTGCTTCACTAGTGGAGCAGGTGCTTAGAAGATTGACGGAGCAACATCCTGAGCGCTCACGAAGCAAAGGTCCAAGCTACGGTTATTCTCATTCCTCACGTGATTGATCTGCGATAAGTACTGTAGCTGTACAAGTACTGTAGCTGTCAAGAAGGGTGGCAGCCCAGAATGAAACGCAGAACATCAGGATCTGGATAAAGAGAACCGCTGTGGTTCTGGTTCATCTCCCATTGTAGTCACTCAAATACCTTTTGGGTATTTTCGTAACTTGTCCGGGGTGAGATTCGAACTTGTGAACTTTGGCGTGAGAGGTATGGATGCGAATCACTACGCCGGGGTCGATCCCTCCCACTGCCGATAGCAGGACCGGAGCCAGTATGGAGAGCAATTGCTACTAAAGGCTTAGGAAATAGGGATTTTCAATCTGCATTCTACGACGTGTTCCAGAGTTTGACATAAATCCAGCAAATGGGAACTTGGTACCAAAGTTTGCGAATGATTTTCATGGGGTGCGTACCCCGTATGTAAAAATCTATATTTTATTGCAGTAGAAGAATATCGAGTTGCCTTCGCGCTGTAATCGTTGGATGGATCAGAGAAGATACATCCCGGTCCGGCCAGGTGCGATGCATGTTAAAACCTATGTAGCTATACTCTGAAGCAACAATGTAAAGACAGGAACTGTTTCAGGTAAAATGTAACCTCTTCCTATTCACCACTTATTCTGCCTACCTAGACAGAATTGGTATGCTTATGTCAGTGCATCTACCGTTCTCTGTCGTGTCCTACTCCTGCTGCCACCTGACTATTAATTCTGTTATCACAACCTTTCATACTCTTCGGGTTTCCTTTCTCTTATGCCCTCACTAGCGT
The DNA here is from genome assembly GCA_034211315.2 of Aedes japonicus. Taxonomy (NCBI): domain Eukaryota; kingdom Metazoa; phylum Arthropoda; class Insecta; order Diptera; family Culicidae; genus Aedes; species Aedes japonicus. The sequence continues at coordinate 266,093 of JASCZW010000486.1, forward strand.
GATGCTGATAGTAATCATTCTGGCGATAACACATACAGCCTCTGAAGATATGATTCTGTACGCACGACTCGCATTGCCATGATCCGAAAAGTTTTGTTGAGCTTAATTTCCAGCGCTGTACTTCCGTAACCTTTTCACAAGCATAGTTGACATGACTATTGAAGTTTAACCAATCGTCCGTCATCACTGCCAGGTATTTGAGCACTCATTTTGAAGTCAAATATGCTCCCTGACGGTGATTTCTGAACGCTGCTCGACATGCATCCAGTTGCCAATCAAAACAATAGATTATGACATCAATGTTTCCACCTCATCTTGCATCTCCCTTATTAAGGTTATGAAGACGTCATCAGCAAAACCCACATCCTCAAGCAGTGATTTCAATGTCAGCTCGCCATTGTACATCGCTGCTCTATATCTGCCTTCAATATCATGCAAAGATGTTCTCTTCTTATGGAATCTGAACTAGTTTTTCGACAAATCATTCGCGTTCGAATCACTGTCCGCTCCTCTCTATCTATTTTAGCTCTAGCTTTCTAAGCTCAATTCTTCTGCTCAAACATTGAAATTCCTTCTATGACTGATGGAACGAATCCATCGTCCATAAATTCAGGCGATCACGAGCTCTTTTCTTGAGCTTGACACCACATCATGTGTAGGATATAAATATACCCTATAATATGAGTATTGCGGCCATGACTGCTCTATCTCTATCCACCAAGTTACCATCATCGAAAGGAATTTGATACGGGTTTGCAATTGTTGCAACGTGGTACATTGTTTCGATTGTTAACAGTCAACGCTGCTGTCCAGTGATGTAATTATTAAGATTTATATGAGTTACCTCAATTCCAGCCATCAATCATGCTGATTTTCTCCAACTGCAATCCTTATTGGGATGTACTGTTGCCTGATTTCTGTGTAAGTCTCATCACAGCACAAAACCTACTTTTTCTTGGTGGGATTTCTTCTACTGTAACTTACTATAGAACCAGATTTCAACTTTGGTAACTTCTGTAAAATCACATTTAGCAACCACACTCGCCTCTTCGATTTCCTTTTTCCGGCGAGTGAGCGTCCAAATTAAATGCCCCAGTTGATAAAAAGAATGCTCAACAAAGCATCAGCACAACTGTTTACAGCCGATCCTCCAAGCAAACTCTCCGTCCACTCCTTCTTTTATCTTGTAAAAAAAATGGGATTAGAGGCATAATGAGCACACGAGGCGAAATAAGCGAAAGGCAAAATTGTGCAGTTTTTAATTCAATTTGAAATTTCAAACACTGAAGCTTGTTACAAGCATTCTATTTTTCAACATGTTAGGTAGGTATATGAAAATATGTTTAGGAACAAATAATATCGATCGACGACGCGTGAGATTGTTGCAATATTCTGAGATACTAAACAATTTGTGACAAAGATTTCTCATTTTGTTTGCATTGAAGTAGCTGGTCAACAATGTATTGCATATTGGTCACTGTTTTAATCACTTTTAAGTGTTATCATTGATATTGAAAACGCATGTTAATTATTACGGTTGGTTAGAAAAAATAGGAGCCAAGCACCTTATCTCAACGAAACCTGTTACCTTGACATTAAATTGTTTACTTTCAAAAGTTTGTTTTAAATACGGTGACAGATTCTCTTATTATGTGTTCACAAATGAATACGCTGATTATTAATAGTATTTCATCTTAATGGTAATGGTTGAGAGTTTTCAACCTAAGAAGCTGCCTACTTGACATGTTTTTGCTCCAGAGGGTGTATGTGTGTGTGAGGTGTTGTCATTTGTTTGCCTGTTTGTTTGTGATATATTGAGGAATTCAAGTAAAGCTAAGGTGAGGTTAAACATCTGAATCTGGTAATAATTTTCTAGTTATTTTTTAAACTGTATGGAATTGGTCAGTATCATCATTGAGATTTACTGCTCTTTTTACCACCAATTAATTTGCATTGACAGCTCGAAAAGCCACCAGGATTCCTCAATTGAGTTATTTATTTCATATTTAGGTAGGGTATGCCCCGGTTGTTCCTTGCCAACCCATATTACTAGCACATCAATTAATGTTAATCTTCACCAAATTATTTTTTATATCATCAAACCTTTAGAGCTTGTAGTGCTGTGGATAGTGAATACTTTGTATTATAATTGTTATTGATTTGCTATAAATGTCATCCTAGAATAGAGCCAATTATGCTAAATTGTGTAAAAAATTACACGCTGGATATTTAAATTCAAACAACATACAATCTAGTTTGTGAACTTTTGAAAATAAAAATTAAATCCGAACGAGTGCCTTCAATAATATCAATTTACCAGTGCTGGCAACAATGAAACATCAAGTTGCATGACTCGCATAGGATTTTTGGTTCACTTCCAGTTATTGCTGTGCTGTCGAGCTAGTTCCAACTGCATGGTGTGAAAGGATATGAACCTGATGGACGATAATGGACGTTGATGACGGTGATGACGATGATGATGATGATGATGATGATGATGATGATGATGAAAATGATGATGATGATAGTGCTGTTGCTTTAGATAGAAAAGCTTCGAAAGAAGATTGTCAAGAAGAGATACAACGTGGCTCGGCTACCACTACAACCCAAACTTCAAGCTACAAAGTAAAGCATGCATCTTGAACTCAAATTTTCTCTTATACATGGTTGAAAACGCTCAAAGGATGAAGAGCTATTGGCTTGCTTGCTTGGCACAGTAGGTGGCTTAAGCTAGTCAGTCATATGTCCGTCGTTGTTAAACAACGAGCGCACGTAGATTTTGGGAGCCCTTTGTTTGTGTTCATCCTACTCCCTTTTGGTGCATTTAAACTCCAACTTACATAAAAGGGTTACTAACACATAAAAAGTTACTAATGACGGACAAAAACAGTTTATGCACTTACACACGCTGTTGGTGATGGAGTCTGCAATTCCACCATAACAACATTGGCTGTAGCTTAAAAGTTGGTGGTGAGGTTCAGAACTTTTTTTTCGTTTTTAAATAATCACACTAAGTATCATCGACATACAGTCACACATTGGCAATGTATTTTCCATTATGCCATTGAAATGAATAAGTTGTATATATGTGCATTGAAGGGAAAAGAGAAAAACGAGATCCAACACTTTTTTTTGGTATATTATACGCGCCATGTTATTAAGGTGTGTGGGTTGATTTTTTTTTTTGGAAATTTGAAATGCACGCCAAACAATACAGACCTTTGGCTATTGTACATAAGTTTTCCACATACCGTGTAGAGAAGTGAAATCATATGACGGCTAATGATTATCTAAGTAAATGAGTTTAATGGGGAATTGATAGCAAGTACTTGATGAAGGTACAAATCTTCTAGTAGTTGTTATTTTCCAAAATCGGCTTTCATTGTGGTGAAAATATTTAGAATCCAAGAATTGCCAAGTTGAATTTGCAAAGACACAAAGCACAATCAATTTTGTTTACATTTTGCTACCAATCTTAATTTATGCATGCTTCAGCGCAATAAAACAAAACTAAGAGTTATCTGTATATTCGGAACCATTCTCCTTATACTAACCTGCTGGTTGTGAATCACTCGCCGCATGGGCAAATTAACTCCACAGTACAGTTCAATTTAGGTTGCTTTTTTCGTGCCGATGACTCCTTATGGCAACTTTGCCAATTTCGAAAACTAGTTTCACGAAAAGGATTTTTCTTTGTTTCCTTTTTATTGCGCTTTACCTTTGCATTTGACTTTCTGGAGGCTATCAGCGAATTGTGGGGAAAAACCACATGTTGATGTGGTTTAATACCGGCGAAAGTTCGGATTGTTGCACGCTAGATTGATTGTAACTATTGCATCTCACGATGCTGCGTAGGAACTACACTTGTTGAAGGTGCATTGTGTGGGCATTTTTTATTGGTTTTCATTTTCAAGAGATCGATAATGACCTGAACTAAGGGTCTATTAAGAGTTTGTGATTTCATTGCTTTCAAATTTTGTGAACTGATAGAAATGCTAAACAAATTCAAATGCAACAAATACTCTCAAAACGATGAAGCAGAATGAACAATGAATGTGACGAATGAGCTTTTTGAAATACTGGATGATTTAAAGAAATTACTCATTATTGATTCCGTCTCGTTTCCCACGCTCAGTATCGAAGTTGATCCAATTGAACTATACAAAAAGGTCTTTTTTACACGGGGGATTCGTTCCACTTTTACTATGAAACCGTGAAAAAAAGACTAAATAGAGTTACATGCATAAACATTTTCAATTGTTTCGAATTTGTTTGCATGTGTTATCTTTTCATGCAGTGATCAAATACAGTTTTTTAAATTTTGAGTATTTACACCAAAATTTGTGATTTTTTTGAAAAATTACCACCGCGACCAACGGCTTTACGTTCCTTCCGAAGAAGAAAATGATCAGCAATTTTTCGTCTCAGAAAAACCCAGCGGCGCTGACTGGAATTGATACCCGACCTTCTGGGATTAGAAGCAATCACACGTACCACTACACCACTACAAATGGATAGATCAGTACGAAAATTTTGGAAAAAGAGACAGGAAGACCTGATTTGGAATCGAATGTGTGAGGTAGAGGTGTATTGATATTTTGAACCCCCGAAGTATTATGCAACATATTTGTGTAAAAGTGTTCGATTCGGGAATTGAATATTCAACTACCATTTTTATTGCATTCAGGAATTCAGCACAAATTTACCACACTATGTTTCTCTACGGACGTCGTAATGAAACATTTGAATGACCTTGATGTTACAAAAGACCATTAAGAAGATAGTATTTCTCAATCACATCTTAAACATTATGAACATTACGTTTACTTGGTTTACCGATCTTCTGCGTATTGAGAGAAAGAGCTTTTCCCACCGTTGGGAATATCACTTTAATTGCTTCATTTTACAAAGCAGGTTAGCGAAACCGTACAATTTATGTTACATTGGCAAAGACATTGGAACTATGGTTCACAACACTCTGTATAATATGATTCATGCCTCTACAGTCATCGCAAATGACGCGAATTTTACTCAAACACAAGATTGTTCTCGAGATAAACTAGAATTGTACTTGAAAAATAAAATGCAACAGACAAAAATTATCACCTAGAATTAATTTTATTTCGGATAATTTTAAAACTTTCAGAGAAAAATAAACACTACCTAATATTATGTTTTTGCAAAGCTGGTTTATTTAACCTCCTCTCTTAGGCTAAATGCTTGCACCTTGAACTTAACACTACCCATCAGATCCCGTGCAACACTTCCGCCATCTTTATTACACACTTTCATCCACTCTTTCTTCAAATCACACATAATCGCCTAGAAAAACATCATCGTTGGCTTCGTATCATCTATCATCGGTTTTGCGTAATGGCACCATGCCAGATCCGGCCAAAACAGAATGTAACCTTCCTGGGACCGGAGGATGGGCAGCAGGCCCCTCTGAAGGCATTGTTTTTTATACATTTGACCGTTGATGATGCCCGTCGTTTTGTACGACTTGCTGGATTTGTCACACCCACAGAACACCTGCCATACCAAGTGCTTTTTGGTAAATTTGTTCTTCTTATTCCGGAACTTCTCCAGAACATCCAGAGGCGGGACTTGTCTCCGAAACAAACTGCTTGGCGTCCGCTTTACTGTACGTCTAATCTTCCATTACGTTGCATTTCGGATGCACCATCCACTCGTAGTACAGCTTCCTGGTGCGGGATTTGGCCGCCGAATTCTGTTTATCGGTTCAGTTGGGCGGCTTCCGTACTGTTGAATACCTCAGAGCGAAGCGGTGGACCAAGACATGGAGAACAGCATAGCCAACGACGAGCCAGCAGCAATCGGCCTCGAACGACGGTTATCCTATCGGCACTTGGGCGCCTGACGGTAAGTGTTCCATATAGGTTTCCGTTTTCTTGCGTCTTCAACGAACATTAATTTCCTACGCACAGTGCACCATTCAAACACACAATTTATTGACACACAAAAACACTATTTGTTTAATTTAAAATCTAGCTTTAACTTAAACTCTAACTACAACGCATAACAAAAGCATATATGACCGTAGTGATGGTCCGCATGTTGAACATGGCATGATCTCGAGTGCACTGTCACTGTGTGTTGATGCAATGTCCATCAACCCGTCGATCGGGTACTGTGGAGGTTTCCGTTCGCTTGTGAGTAGATGGGTGATGTAGAGAAATGAAACCTCGGCCGTGTAAAGAGCGCGACTTTTTTGGCGCAGAGTAGGCAGATCTGGTTAGATCCCTGTCAGTGGACCTCTTTCGTGACTGGGGAGCTTAAATCATGCCCCCGAGTCAAGTAAGTCCAAGTAAGATGTAGCGTGATCGGTTAGCCAAGTAGCCGAACATGGAAAAGAAGCCCCCGGTAGAGGGTTTCAAATGGCTAGAGAGTAATGGACAGGTCCTCACCTGGACCCCTTACGTTTAAGGGCCTTGTATCATTCATTGTATTGAAGTGTGCTGCTGAGCGGGATAGATTCGGGTTGAGATGGTGGTAGAATTGAGAGAAGATCGATTTTCACCACAGGGCGCGTTAGGAAACTGTTGGCTGTCTGGAGTGTGACGTCTCGTGTCGCGCTGTCCTTTCCTGGGAGCAGAGGGTGCACTCTTGCCATCATCCAGCGCATTGGGGCTGATTCTCTTCTGCCATGATGACTAGAAACGACGATTGTTATGAATTTCGACTGGTGCGTTGTACCACTTGGTTCGAGGTTCAAGTTCACGTTTTCAGGCTTTTTCCCTTTAAACATGTTTATGATTACGTGATTTAGTTCACGGTGTATTTTTGCTAGTTCTTGAATTCATGACGGTAGTTCACGCATCTGGGCATAGATTTTTTTCCATTTTTTTTCGCCCAATGCACGAACAAAATGTTTTTGAGTTGAGTGCATTGCTGCCCACAGACCAACGAACTGTTATCCTATAGGGGGTTAAAGTGCCACCAAAATCCAGTGGTTGAAGATTCGAGTTGAACCGCAGCCTTGAATTCGTCGTTGCGCAATACTTTACTCTTAGGTAGCCCCGACAAAAAATTTGCCGTTTTCCGAAAACACATCAGATGGTAGACCACGACGGGACGCAAAACGACGGAAGGCTTGCATAAGTTTAACGGTGCTGAGAATAAGAACCAGCTTCAAATGTACTGCTTTTTTACAAAAACAAACGAAAACACACACATATGCCTTCGGAGGTGCGTCTCGGCAGTGACGAGGTTGAAGATAGTACCCCAGAAGTCTAACTCGCCGATGGAGAATGACCTGGATGCGATGACTCTCTGAGATGGGAGCTCCGACAAGTATTGTTCCACCAACTTCTTAGAACTTAGAGACAAGACTTCTTAGAAGAACTTAGAGACAAGATTCTCTTAGAACGAAGGTTCTTCCGATGTTGTTGGAACTGCAGCTAACGTCTTTCGTGCTGCTTTTGTTGCTTCTGAATCAGCAGTCAGCTCCGAAGTTTGTAGAGGCCTGAAATTCTTTTCCTTTTCAAGCCATTTGGGACCCTCCTACCCAAAATTGTTGTGCAGTAGCTTCATTGGCGATAGTCTTCTCGAGATGTGGTGTGCAGGATTTTCGATACCAGGAACAAATTGCCACTGACAGTCAGGAGTTGATTGCTGATTTCGAGATACTCTATTTGCGGCTAACGTTCTCCAGCTTGATGGTGAAGCCTACAACCAGCTCAGCACAATCTTCGAGTCCACCCAGGAGAAAGCCGTGTTGTTTCACAGTGCGCTTTGTACCTTTGTGTATAGAACAGCTGTCATAAGTGCGCCGCATTACTCCAGACGTGGAATGGTTTGTTGCTTGAGTGGTGCCACCTTTGAGCGTTACGTCAGCGGAGCGACCTTCGTTTCACCATATGAGCTCACTGACCGACTGTTGCAGCAGCAGCCGTAAGCATCTTGTGATGCGTCAGAAAATAAGGGCAACTCCTTCGCCCGTTTAGTAATGGGGTTAGAAATATCGAGCTGTTCGTCACGTATAACGTGTTTTAGTTTATTGGTGCTGGGTTCTCAATTTAGGCCGAGAGTTATGATCGATTGATCTTTGTCCAGATGAACCGAAGGTTTCAGGGCTCATATAATAGAAAACTATCTCCCAGTTTTGGGTTTATTTTAAGAATACAACTTCTAAACAACGGGTTTATATTTTTCGTCGTTTCTTCACTTTCTTTTCCTATATTTCGTACTAGCACTCCTGGGGCCTCCCTCATGTTCATGAGAAAATATTTTCTTCTTCATCATCAAAATCGTTACTCCACGTATGGAGAAATAACAAAAACAACAATAATAGTATGTATACCAGATTTACCAATCGATCTAAAGTGTCACAATAATTATCAACAATAATCGACTCAACCTTTACCTGCCCACAGGATTGGTTATGCATTCAACAATCCACTTTACGATTGTCTGCGAGGCGTTTATGATATCATCATACATATCAATTTCGTGACAAGCAAAAGCACTTTTGGAAATAGTTTCAAGAACATGAATTATCGCAGTTTTTTCAATGTATAGATCGAAGATGAATCAGCAACATCAAACAATATTCATAATTCAAATATATCACTTTCAAAATCTCAGATAATTAAGCCTTGAAAATTTTAGTGTGATTGCTGATGGAGTTTTGAATAGGAAGTTATGCGTCATGTCAGGTTTTTTTATATTACTTATTATTAATTAAATCTGTAAATTTATTGAGTTGCCACAAAACAGTTCAGTCAAACATAAGCTGAAAATAGCGATATCTCAATAATACTTACTTATTGGGTACCTTAATGGTCATATCAAGAAGTTGGGCTTCCTCTTCTCTTTTTTTTCGACCATTCACTCTCCTGAATTGGCTGTTGTAAAGATGGTGGAAATGACAGAAGAGCTGCCTTGGGTGTGACACGCACTCTGTTTGCTCAACACCTGGCCAGGTCCCTATGATCAGCAGCGATGGGAGGGAAGTGTTATTTAGATGACTACTTAAGTAGATGCTGAGAGTTCGTGCTTCCTGGCAAAAATACGCATGCTAGGAATACAATGAGGCTTCCAGACTGGGGAAGCATATTCCCAGGTGGACCTCACCAACGAACAGTTTAGCGGCTTAAAAATTATTGAGCCACACGAAAAATGAAGCCGTTTCGGTAAGTTTTCGTTTTGACATGTGAGGTTTGTACGTAAGTTCGTCGTCGAGTATTACACCAAGGTCCTTTACTTTGTTTTCTTTTTGGAGAGGAGTTCCAACCAAGGAATAACCGAAGATAATAGGAAACTTCTTCCTAGAAAAAGTGATGACAACGGTACACTTTCCCGGATTCAAGAGCATACAGTTCATCTTGCATCACCTTTGTACTGTCTCTAAATCTTCTTGCAACTGTAAGGCGTCTTGTAGAGAATCCACGCGAGTGTAGATTTGAAGGTCGTCAGCAAAGCTTAGCCGAGAGATTTCAGTAACAGGTTAACATCGTTGAAATACAAGAGAAAAATCAGCGGCCCAAGATGCCTTAGGGAATACCGGACAAGGCGGGAAATGAAGAGGACAGCTCATCGCCAATTTTAAGCTTGAGAGTTCTGCTACAAAGATACGATTTGAACAAATGAAGCAAGGAGGCGCTAAAACCAAGTCTTTCCAGTTTTGCCACAGTGTTGTCAAGGTTTATTCTGTCGAAGGCAGCAGATAGGTCAATGTAGACAACGGCCGTTTGTGAACCAGATGAAATCCCATCCATGATGAAGGAAATGATTGCTAGAAGGTTTGTGGAAAAATACGTGTTCCAAAACGGTCAGGTCAAACAGCTTAGTGTCTGCGCACAAGCTCGAAATTCCGCGACAGTTATCAGCATTTCTTTTAACTCCCTTTTTGTGCACGGGAAACATGTAGGCTTCCTTCCATAGTGTTGGAAACTTACCGGTCGTCAATGATACTGCAACTTGTTTACAGCAGCAACAATATCTGCTCCGTCGATAGGGATTGCGTTGAAATACCGGTCAGACACAGGTACGTAATACTAAGCAACTTCGATTTGCTGTGGCTGGAGAGCATCGTTATGGAAAACATCTGCAAACTTTTCCGAGAACATGTTACAGATGTCGACAACGGACGCTGCGATAACACCACTCCGAGAGATGGGTGAAGGTAAACCGTTCTCCAAGCGTTGCTCATTGATGTGTCACCAGGAAAAGGAAAATTAAACGATATAGCTGTTTTAGGCTAAAAACTGATTCATAGAACGCGTTGAGAGGTTCTATTTTGGTAAGAAAAATAATCAGTTCATCATTCATTTCTATGAGCCAACTATTTTTTAAACATTAACTTCAAAATGCGCTTATCTCAATCTCATCTCAATGTTTACAGAAAACAAGTGGCCACATCGATGCTTGTACATAGCTCTAACCTATGTCTCGCGGTTGAGAAAACTACAGGGTGTTTTAAAGTTCTAAAGTTATGCTGTTACGAGACTGGATATTCGTCAAGTGAATCGTACAAAAGTGAGTTGGAAAGGTCGATCTGCCAACAGCACTTAGATTTTTTTTACAGAACTCTGTAAAATTTTACAGAATTCTCAACAGCTGAATTTTCGGTAATCCATTTTAACGGATTTCGGTGGAATTTTACAGTTATCTGTAGAAGAAAAATATTGGAGTTCAGGAAAAATTTTCCAAAATCCGGTAAATCGGATTACAAAACGTTCAGTTGTTGAGATTTCGGTAATATTTTCCATTTTTGAGTAAAAAAAATCTGAGTGTGTAGGCAACTTCTCTTATGGGTCATGTCATATGATTCTCATTGTTGCTGTATTTATTCTATGACGGATCATGTCTTTGGAGTGCAAATAGATTGATTCCTTTCATAATACTATGTGCTATTTATTAAACATATAATACTATACAAACCTAATAAACCCCAATCAATTGCAAGACGATGTGATTAAAAGAAAAGTGTATTTCCTATTTAGATAACAAATCGTGCTTTCAGAATTTCCTCTACTAATTCATGACTTCGGTTTTCCTAGATCGGTTATCTTTCATATGCAATCGGCATTCAAGTTTAAATTTGGCAGACAGGCGCTTTTCAAAAGGCCAGCTAGATATAATTGTGCACCGAAGACCGTAGCTGAGTCTAGTATCCTCTATGAATCACAGGCATATCATGATAGTGCTATGTAAAAAGGCCAGTGTTTCTAACAATTTCTAACGGGATGACCTTTTTTTATTTAATTACTGGCAAAGAAATTACTCTGCTTTGAATCAACAAAATGATTTGTTGCATTTCAATACAAGGTTTCTATTTGTTTGATTTCATAAAAAAGTTCCAAATCAATTCAAAATTTGATTCAAATCAAACAAATAAAATTATTTAGAGTAATAACCGCTGGGTGATATTAATTCAAATAATATTTGTCTCAATGTCTGACAATATGGCAACTGGCTGTCCTTGCCTCTTTTTTTCTAATGTAAGTTTGTACATTAACAATGATAATTTTTAGAGCAGATTATCAACGTGTTGTTCTCTTTGCAGATAACTGGCTATAATATAAGGCTAAGAAAACAAATTCTGAACAATTAAACACGATATTTAGTTCTGTATATTATTTCAGCAAATGCGTTTAGTTTGTTTAAGAAAACTTTGGGCAATAAAACACGATGTTCAATTCTATAAAAATTAGTTCATCAGTTTTATTGATCCATATATAAACCAAAATTTTAGTTGAGTTGATTTCTATTTTGTATTGGTATAACCACAGAGAACAGACTCCAAGCTGGAGTGCCCTCCGTGTGTAAATTTCTGTAACTGCCATGTTAAAATTACAGCTCGTTTCCGTTAGTTTTGGTGATTAGTATATTGATGGCGCCACTTGCTCGCCTCGCGATTTGATAGTCTGTCAATTTTAGTTTGGTGAAACCTAGACTAGGCGGCGCTGTATTTCCAAAGTGTTCGAGCCTGGATGTCTGTTCTCTGTGGTATAACGTGGTACGTGGTACTGTGGTACGTATTTTTCTGCGTGTAGTCAAGCTTATGACAATGTGAAACACAGTGCCTATGAAAATGCCTAAATGTACATCGTCAATTAAGTTCAAAGTTTTCGATAACAATACCATTATACATTGGAACGATTATGTGACATTATCTTGGAAAAGCAATCACCACTGACTGTTTTTCAATACTCCCCCAAATATATCAGCAGCATCAACGTTAATCGTGTCAATATGTAAGATGTTCTAAAACAAGCCTTTCATACGAATTACCACTTCTTAAGAGTTCATGACATAACTAAGCAAGTAGTTGTATAATAAAAACTGTCCCATATGACTGGAAGTCAGCTACATAATGAATGATAATATTATAAATAATGATAATATTATGAATAGATAAATTTGATCATTCATTTGCTCAAATTATACATCATACATCATCATACATACGAATGAAACCCTAATAGATCTGAGGATATTTTTTCATACCTCAAATAAATGATTCTAAAAGCTCATTTCTTGAGGTTTGAGATATTGTATCTCAAATGAAACATTTCACTCCTTTCTTTCTAGGGCAAGTAAAGTATAAGTAACTAAGCTCTGTATTTAAAGGGATATGTGCTGTTCCTTCTCGCTTATGCATCAATCATCCTTTCTGCAGCATTTCTTCCATCTCTGTAACACAGATGCGATGTGGAGAGAAAAATTCACTTGAATTATATCTGGAGAAGTGTATTCGCGAATGTATTGATCAAAAAATGCATTGAACAAATGAAAGACCATCAACTAAAAAGAGGTCGTTTACCTTTTCTCAAGGATTTCTCTTTCTGGTTTTAGACATTCATCTGTCCGTGGGCCTATTTGGTGGTCGTGCAAAAGCTTATGCATCACGTTTGGGGTCGCAAAGATGCCTGGTAATGCAACAGTTACACGTAGGTACATAAGCGCAATCCATGCTGTTAGCGTCCCTGTACCAGTTTTATTCCAGTAATACCAGTATGTTCAACTATTTCTTTTTCGTTGCTTTGCCCTTTAATCGTTAGCTTTGTCCCTACACTCGATTTTGGAATTGATCAGTAATATGATAATAATGTCAATTGATTTTTTTTCTCAATATTGATAATTTTTTGAAAGTCGTATACGCATGGGTTAGACTACTATATTTTTGTCTAATTCCAATAGTGAAATGAAATCTATTTAACTGCTTTTCGAACACATGAAACAAATAGCTTGATTTTTTATTCCTGGTACTTTATTCATAATTTAAGTTAATTAAAATTAGTTACAAGTAAAGTTTGCAGGAGATAAAAATGCACATGGTATTATTTCATCCGCTGAAACAGTAGAGGTATTACGGTTGTAATAAACATTCAGAACGATATGAGCACAATCAATGTCACCAATATATTGCAGTTTTTAATGATACTGAACATGTCAATCATAAGAGAATGTATCAAGCATACTATTTGGCAGTACGTTAGTTGCAAATCATGTTCGTCAATGAATTCAATTGTTATAATATACTGGCATACTAAACAAGGTTTAACGAAATTTGTTTGAAAGTTTCCCACAATATTTGTACTAGAAAAGAGCAATATTAAATACATCCCGAACTAATCGAATAACTTTTGAATGTTAGCATTGGTGATAAAAACTTATTTTAATTATAATGTTTGAACAGCGGCAAAATGAGCGTACAACCTAATCTTAACCAAACCTACTGCATTATCATTAAATTGTTGTTTACAATCGGCAGTGTTCTGTTATTCGATAAAGGGTACAAAAAACATACATGTGGCTTATGTGTTTCATCATAGTTTTAAGGTTTGAGAGATTCTAAACTTAAAAGCTACTTTCTTGTTGTGGTGACTGTGAATATGTGTAATGTTTGCTTGGCTGTGCACATGGGTTTGCATTATAGACACTCAAGTAATAGACCGGACAACGTGATTCTGGCACAATGGATGTATCCAAAACAACTGTCAAATCGTATGGGAAATGATCGTTTTGGATACAACATGGCGGCCTATGTCCGGTCTATTACTTGAGTGTCTATAGTTTGCATATGATTCAGAAATCTACACTCAGCCATACATACTTAAGATTATCATAAGGTTAAACTTATGAACGATGTTTTGGAATTTCATAAGCCTGAATTATGATTGGATTTTGTTTTACACGACCTTATTATTGTACGCTATTCTGTTCACATGTGTTGATGTATACCAGTGGTTAAGTCACTGGATCCATAACCCTTACGTTTAAGGTTTGAATCCAGGTTGCTCCATAATGTTATTGTTTAAACATCATTATACTTCATAAGGCCACATAATAAAATTTACACGGATTTCTTGGGGCAAATAACCATAATTAGATTTTTCTTACATCATACAATAAACCACTTTTAATTAGAATTTCATTTGAATTTATTAGAAGCATTTTGAAATGTTCGTCCTATACTTTAACATGGGAGCTGTCAGATTTATCACCACTCTGTGACTTTTTCTTTTTTCAACCTGGATTCCTCCATAGTGTATTTTTTCAGTTCATAAAACGCTCTCGTTTTGGGGACAGACACCATGCAAGGGGTGCGTAGAAAAATATCGTGTACAGTCACCTGGAGAATCCATCGTGGTCCGCGTCTAAACTGGCTAAAGTGTTGAATTTTCCCAGAAACACCGTATGATGCGTGCTCAAAACGTACAGGGAAACCTTAACGACGACTCGGAAGCTCTGAAGCTACAGTAAATGCTGGATTGGACTGCCAACCGTCCGCCCCATAGAAGTCAGAAGCATGGTCCATCAGTAGGTGTGTCCGAAATTGACATAGCAACGTTAGATTAGAGTATGGCTGTTTAATAGCTGATCCTAAGCATACGGAACATATTTTAAAAACAACACTTATTTAGATTTCTTGTTTCATTTGAGTAGTTCTGCAGTAACAACAAAAATGTTTAGTCATAACAGAGTTTATTTCACGTATTACGAGTAATAGCTATTTAATTGATGCTGCTCAAATGGTTCACTAAAACCATTTAAAACAAATATTGGAGTTAGTCGAAACCCGTTTGTCTTTGTAAAATTGCAGTTAGGTAAACTTAAACATGACGTTTCGAAACCATATATTAATGATTCCTTTATGAAGCAAAAAGTTGCCTGAAACTGTCATGACACGTTTAGGGGAAATAATATGTATGTAATATTAACATTGCACAAATATGGTTTCAATTACAAAATAATTCACTACGCAAATATCGATTGAATTTTAAACCTACCAAACAACAAACGCAACGTATTTTAAACAAAATAATTCATATTGCAGAGATTCTTTACATTGCATGGAAATTGCAAAAGAGTACTGCTAGACAACTCCAACTATTCGAACTTGAGTTTAACTAGGTGACATAACGTAACTGGAACATATTAAGAACAAGAAGGCATTATTGTTCTTAACATATTCCAGTTACGCTATGTTTATTATGAAGTAATTTGAACCTCCATTGCAACATAAGACACAAGGTACAATCTTTGTTACGGAGACGGTTAAGTCGTTTGGACTTCTTAAAGGCAAACCCGTATTTTTAGTTTAGAGTTAGCTTTTAGCTGCAAGTGTACATCAGTGTTAGTTATAATGCACGTTTTTATTGTTTAAGGTTACTTAAAGTTTTAATCCTTTTTGTTTGTTATCGGTCCGTTTTTGTAATAATATTTAGCTTTCATGCATTGATTCGTTTTGATCGTAATTTGCAATTCTTTGTTCTTTATAAACATGTATTTCAATTAGTGTTATACGAAAATTCGAAAATCAAAAGTGTTACTAATGTTTCTACCACCCGTACTATAGATTCGTACTGTGTGACTGTAGACTTTGAAAATCGCCATATTGATTTTTGTGAATTCCATAGAGGAATCTCATAAAATGCGTAAAGCATTTGTAATTTCCTTTTTGAAAAGGTTATAAATTGTCACCTTTTTAACGCGTAAAATACTATTAGCTACGATGTCATTTCGCCATTCAAAAATCTTTATATTTTTTTTTAACTTTGATTATTTTAGTCCCGTGCTTACTTGAAGAAAACTTATCATAATGTTATAAGCATGCTGTTTGAAGCATCCATAGAACATAAAATTTGTCTCATGAATGTTCTACAAAACATCTGCTATGACCTAAAAGATGTTCAGAAATGTCACATATATTGGGCTTTTTCGGTTATATGCATGTAGGAAATAAAGTTATTGACGTTAGAAAAAATCTTGAGCATTGTCTAAAAGGTGTACGTTTAACATTAATATGACAAGACAGCTGGAATGTTCAAAGAGTTGGGAGTCTTTCAAGTACCGTGCGCACATTTACCGGGCGTATCGTCAGACGACATCAAAATCTTCAGTTATACGTTTTTGTAGATGGCAGCGAAACAGAACTCTATTGTGCTCTCGTATCTGCCAAGGCCAAGGATGTGCCGTTGTATACGCTCTCAATCCCTCTCAATTCCAAAACCATGCTATCTTGGATACATTCCGATCATCGCAGATACAGACAGTTTTTTGCTTGTAGGATTGGAGAGATTCTGATCAAATCAAAACCCGAGGAGTGAAGGAACGTACCATCGGGGCTCAATTCTGCAGATGTGGTGCAAAATTACGCAACAAACCAAACATGAAAACCCACGGTCGATGGCTCAAAGAACCGGAGTTCCTGAGACGTCCGGAGGATCTTTGACCTCAACCAGCAGACCCAGAAATCACCAAAGAGGAACTTAGACTTTGCCTAGTGCACTCAAACGATATGCAACAGGAGATCATCGACTTGAACCGCTTTTCTAAGTATGAGAGGCTCTGGCGGGCCATTGCGTACATCTTCCGCTTCATGGATAGCTGTGGACAAAAGCGAATGAAAGGACAGTGATTGACCATCCATAAGGCACAACCAGGAACCCCAATAACGAAACGCTTCTTACATTGATGATCAAGGTAGAAGGAATCGTCAATTCCCGATCTTTGACGTTCATCTCCATCGAGTCAGAAGCCCAAGACGTGTTGACACCCAACCATTTCCTGTTTCTGAATTCACAAGGAGCCGCTCAGCCCCCACAAACAATTCTTGTACAGCCAGAGTGCCTCAGAACCAACTGGAAGTTAACAAGAAGCCTGTTGACCAGTTTTTGGTTCGCTGGGTACGGGAATACCTCCCGACGATCTGCAAGCGCACCAAATGGTTCGAGGAAGCCAAGGAACCAGAGGACGGAGACCCGGTCATTATTGTCGACAAATCTATGCGGATCGGATGATTACGATGACACATCCTTTCAGTTGTGAAGGAACGCGACGGACAGGCCTGGCAACTCCTGGTGAAGACTACCGGAAGAGTTCTACGCCGACCGGTGGCAAAGATCGCCGTTCTAGGTTTTCAGACATCAGTCAACAACGGAGCTGAGGAGTAACGCTGTATTTCTGAAATCGCTGGACCAGCATTATGGGTCGGAGGATGTTGGGTGCAACCTTCTTATAGGTGTTGACCGACTTCTTCTAACCATGGGCACCCTAGCAACATCACTTCTTGATAGGCCTGTTGACACCAATTTGGCAGCCGTCATTATTATTTGCGCTGCAACCACTCTATTATTCCTGAAAAGGAAAGGTCCATTAATTATGTCACGCAGTAAGGGGGGAGCAGTGGATTGGGAAAACGTTGCGATCCATTCAAAAAAATTGTAGGTCCATCCGAAAAACGTGACTTTTTGAGATACATAAAACTCACTTTTTGCGTGACATAATTAATGGATTTTACCAAAGGGTCTTGTTAGGTAGTTTTTGTTGATTTATACGACTAGTTGCATACTATATAAAAGTGTCATCCAGTTTTGCCTAACTGAATTTGGACGAGGAGACCCAATGTAAGTGCTATTAGATTGCTGAACCCCTTTTTGTAACGTTTTTTTTCTACAAATATAGCTTTGAGCTCGCCATATATCATCTAACTACTGCGTGCTGTAGAGAGCTTCCGAAAAGTTCCCCCAACAACCATTTCAAAAAAATTCAACAGTATATTCGACCCTAACAAATGGTCATGCTAGGATTGATAGAGGCAATGTTATAACCAATCATATTTCGGTATGTAAACCGAATACACAAGTGTTAATGTTAGACAAGAACATGTATTCTCTATTGTAAGAATAAAAATTAGGGTTTCATAAACCATGGAAAACATCGTACACTAATAATTCGTTTGTCCGGATGAGTGCCTTTAGTACACAAAAAAAAACAAAGAATAACAACATTACTAATTATGTTTTTAGTACGTACAGTGAACCAAATTTAAATTACAATGTTTTGAAGTTGGAAATATCTTCCCAACATTATGGGATCAAGGTGGCGGATCCGTTCGTACCCCGCATGGGAATGTGTGGCAGATTTCTAGCAGATATAGCTGTTCATTACAAGGATCTCATGATGTTGGGAATATATTTTCAATTTCAAAACATAGAATAACCAATTTAAGAGAAAGTTGAAAGTAATACATGTGCTCAGCCACTAAAGAATCTTGATGAATACATTACAATATCACACACTTTGCTGTCGAATGTTAAAAAAAATATTTCAAAATATCATGTAAATAACACCGGTAATTAAAAAAGTCCATCTTCGCTCGAATCGAAATATGCATAATCGCTCAACTTTTCATGTGAGTGAGGAATACTTCAAGCAGATTCTGTTCCTTTACAACACGGTGGATTTCTTGTTGTTACTCATACTGTCCGATTGTTATGCTTTCGTGTATTAGGAAATTGTTTTATAAAATGGTCCTTCGAATGCTCGATAACTAGCTAATACCTAATTATAAGGTCCAACTTTCTTCAGTATTCCTGGACATTGGGCGGGATTTCGATTCAGTTTCCATTCAATTACTATCAGATAATGTACAGAGATGTAGAAACTAGGAATTTGCAATATTTTTTGTACAATTTGTTATCAGCAAACAAAATTTGCATTATTTACCCTTGGACAACTGACAACTTTTTAGTGTCCTGTGATGGGTAGACACATGCTGGCGACGACTTTCTGATGAAACTGTGGAATAATATATCCATGTTCCTTGTCCAATCCATGCTTCAAAAAATTTCACAAGTACTAGCCTCAAGTCCTGATAAACGAAGTAGGGTAACGTGTTTTGTTAGCTTAGCTTCTTCATTCGGCCTATGTATAAAATATGTCATAAATTCAGCGATAATCAGCAAATACATGTTGGCATCATGATGATCGATTTATATCGTAGTAGTTGAGACATTGTTTATCAATTTATAGTCATATACTTGAGAGATATTTTCGATTTCCTAAGCTTTTTATTCACAATGGTTTCACTGGTCAAGATGAATATATTGTCTTCATGATCTTCAGATGACCTTAATATAGCAATTTTAAACCGATATGCTTTGCGATGCAGAAAATAGTCACACGTTATAATTTAACTATTCACATAGAAACATGATCAATGATTTCACAAGACATGTTTAGGTACATATTTATTCCGATGTTCGCAACTATGGCTAATGTACGGATTGCATCGAAAATAGTTATCCACATATTTTTCTTTCAAATCATATAAAAAAGTGATGTTTTATTCAAGCAAATGGATAATTATTCATTGTACGGGATCGAACTTGGACATTGTGAAGACCAGATGAAATTAATATTATTCTTTTACAAATTTGCGAATTTTCGATCGATCACTTTTCATCAAGTTCCGGACAAGTGTTTCATTACATTTTTGGACGTCTTAGCACAAACATTTTTGAACTCCTGTATATTCTCAGATGCTTCATAGTTTTTTTGAAGACCCTCTTCAAAACCGCCCAATGGCGTTCAATGGGCCGAAGCTGAGGGCAATTTGGCGGATTCATGTCTTTCTCAATGAAATCTACACCCTTTTCCGTGATCCAATGAATAGTTGTTTTGGCGTAATGCGCCGACGCTAAATCCGGCCAGAGCAGTGGAGGATTACTATGCTTCTGATATAAAGGCAGCAACCTCTTCTGCAGACACTCGATATCTTTCCGCATTGATTGTTCCGGTAGTGTTAAAGTTGGTAGACTGCATACCGCAGAAACATGAAAGCACTTTCCTACCACACTTCTCCACTTGAATTGGCCTGTCTGCTTTGCTTACATCCTCACCTGTGACGGCAGTGTGATATTTTGTGGACCTGAAAGAGTATTGGTGCTCACTTTGACATCGGTCTGGTCGTCCATCAAAATACATGCATTCGGTCGCTGCTAAACTCGCGAGTACAATTTCCGGGCCTTTGTTGCTGGGAGCTGCTGCTGTTCTGCACTTTGTTTGGCGATTTTCTGCTTATTGTAGGTTTTCAAGTTTTTCCGTTTCTTGATACGTTGAATTATTCCGACGCTGGTTGCCGCTTTATTTACCAAATCAAGTATCGGCATTGATTTGTTCTTCCGAATTTTCTGCCTCTTCCTGGCAGTCACCCCAAAAAAACAGTATTCCCCAAACTTGGTACACTTGCGTGATAAACTCATAGTCATACCCTTTCCACGTAGCCATATGTTCAAAACCTTCATTTTTTTTTCGTATTTTTCAATGCGTGATTTGAAAACGATAAATTTGAACCGGGCATGTTCTAACGTAAGACTACGTTTCTCTTTTCTATACCGAGTGTCATTTCAAAATTTTGAAAAATGACGCAAAAGTGAAAGGTTTTTGAACGCTAATAACTCTCGTCAGACTCAACAGAATGACTTCATCTAAACACCATTTGAGCATGAGCATGATTGACCGCCCACGGATTCCATTCCGTTATTGCCAGATCAGCTGTATTTACACAAAGAACCAACAGATGATGTTTGGGACTAACATACATCTTCAATGTGAAAAAACTGGTGACCCATTATAAAACAATACCGGCGCCGGCCGTGCCCGAATGCTGGTTAAGTAGGGGGGAGTATGGGAAGGAACGTGTTGACATGATACTCGCTTTGGAGGAAGCCTAGAAATCCTCTGCACTTCCACGAGAAATCACTGGGATGTTGGATAGTTAGGGAAAGGTTAGCAGCAGGGCTAAATTATTTGTTGCTTTGCAAACCAGCTCTCCTCGATATCCTAGATGGCCAAGGACTTGCAGTTGCTGTCGTCGGCACTTGCCCACATCCAGGCGACCGTCGCCGACGTGTCAGAAACCTTCCAGTAGTAACATGCTATCTGCGTCTAATACACTCTTCTTGCACCGATTAATTTACAAACTAAAACTGCTCGCTGAATCAAAATTCGCTTTGGCACGGTTGTGGTATTTTCCTTTAAAATCTAGTTTACTTGGGTGCAGCAAAACAGAATCAATCGACCTAATTTAAACACCAATTGATCAGAAAAACTCACAAAAATTTTACATTAACATTTCAATTGAGTGCAATTGGTAAACATACTTTTGCATATAAAAACTAATAAACGATACATTAAAAACTTAAAATCGTTCCACAAAAAACGCATTCATGACCCATAAAACTCTGGTCAATGTCTATAATAAAATGTCAAAAATGTACCGTTATATATGTAGGGTATGATGAGTAAAATTGTACGGATTACCCATAAACATATAGCGAATGTTCCATAAAAGGTTTAATATCATTCCTTATAGTTGTAAAATTGATCCACAGAATGTAACATTTGTGTACTAAAGTACGTGCACATGATTCATAAATTATTGAAAATGTTCCATAAATAAATTGTCTATGAGCCATATAACAATGAATAATAATCTATAAACTCATAGAAATGATCCGTAGCAAATTATTCTTATAGAAAATTTTCTGAACTACAATTTGCCAGTTGCCAGTGCAATTAGTATAAGTAGTTCAATTTTTAACTCGAAAGTGACCAACTTTTGCTGCCTTAGATTTTTGCATTTGAACAGGTTTTTTTTTCCCCTTGTTGGGGACGTATTGCCACTGCAATACCAATTCGAACAAGTTGAAAATATAGTTTTTGTTTTTCGGGTTCTCAAGAACGAGTAGCAAATGGTTCAAATTGTCTTCTTCTTTATAAGGTGTGGAACATTTAGTATTTTTTTTTATTCTTATTGCGATCGTAGTGGACGATTTTGTAAACTATGACATCTTATGTGTTCCCTGTGTTTGTGTTTGCAGATAAATTTGAACGTAAATACATCATTTGGCAAGGCATTTGTAGCTGCGGTAGGAAGACCAAGGTTTGCACCACTGATAAGACATTTAATTCAGAGCTGTACAGAACGGTATGCCTCCAAAAGCGAATATTGCCACTTCAGACCGACCATGGTTGGGTTCGTTGTAGTTCCTAGTTGTGCATAGCGGATTAGTTGCTGGAGTTAAATAATGAATATATCATAAAGCGATGCAGTTTTGAACAATAGCTAAATAACTTGTTTAAATCTTGCTTTTTTGCAATCGCTGTCCGCTGTTTGCTGGCACGTAATGATTTCCCTATCACAATCATTGTTCTCTAATAACTAGTTGTTCAATGTTGGTTATGTTCTCTTCAAATTATAATCAGCGCTTAAAAGTGTTTCTTACGTTCTAGTGACTTGGATAGAGTCGCAATCATTCGATAGGAATCATATAATTTTGAGAAAGTCTAAGTGAAATATCGCAGCATATGGTTGCAAGTATGTGGTTTCATAACTATCTTCTACGCTTAAAAGATGGTGGCCCTCTCAACCATCGTAGAAAGTACAACCGGGCCGAATCATTAATAAAACCAACAAACCCTTTTCAGGGCCACAACATGTTATCTAAAGTATTTACAATAAAATTTTCTTACATATTTACTTCCATTAACACTATTTAGACTGAGACAGCTATCGGCAATCATAGACTTTGATTTCCCAAACAGACCGCAACTATCTACAACGCAATAAGGATAATGATCTCCGGGTGGTCGATCATATGTACAGAATGTGCTCTAATGGTTCATTCTCAATTCCAGCAGCAAGGTTCGGAAAAAAACGTATTGCAACATATCTACCAGATTCTAAAGCATTTTAACCCGATACTATAGTTTCCTCCAAAGCGATAAGCATTATGAACAGCTTCGTCAATGACATTTCCGAGCGGATTGAAAGCTTAGCTTTCTGACTGACTTGAATCAATTGACGGATGGCCCTGACGTGTCTGGAAATTCAAACCGCCTTTCGATCCTGCTACCAGGAGAGCTGGCCATACATGCGGTCTCCGAGCCAACCAAAGCCGTGGACAAGTAAACTAGCTTCATGACGAAAGCCAGTAGTTGTTCCCTTGGACCCAAAATGGCTCTTTTCAGGGCCACCAAATCAACTGGAAAAGAAAGTTGACATGTCGTTGTCGATTGCAAAACATATCTTTCCTGTGCCGAAGCCGTAATGTTTTCGCCCTTTGCACATTTGGCAGTGTTGTACACACATAGGCCTTGTAGAAACCGTATGCAATTGACGGTTTACCAGCCTCTCTGGTAAAAGTTTCCCAAATGACTAATAACCCATTCGCACTACAAGGTATATTACGTGATATAGAGAATCTTGATATCGTATGGCATACTAGGCTGCCTGAAAAGTTCCTTTAATTTCCTACAGATGGCGTTGGTAATCCCCAATGTTAACAATTTTCTATGAGTTTCACTCCTTGAATGACGGCTGTAAAATTCCAGTCATTTCTGTCTAGGCATTCATTAGTGACAACAGTGAGAAGAGACCGATCAGCAAGTTTTTAAAAAATTGGAAAAATCCGAGTTTCGAGTTTTTATAAAATACTATTTTCTACGGAAGAAAACGGCTGCCGAAACCAAAGCCAAGCTGGATAAGTATTTAACAGATTCTTTACCGTCGATTCAAACGATTTATAAGTGGTTGGCTGATTTTCGTGGTGGCCGTACGAGCACTGTTGACGCACCGCGTTCTTAACGCCCAAATTAGGTCACTACAACAGAGAACGTCGATAAAATCCATGATATAGTATTGGAGGATCCAAAGGTGAACTTGAGAGAGCTAGCTAAGGCTTTAGACATTTCAATGGAACAAGTTGGCAACATCATGCATTCCGTTTTAAGTAGCTCTGGGCGCGTTGGGTGCCACGTTTACTTACAATAGACCAAAAAACGCATTCGAGTTACATCCTCTCAGGCTTCAATTCTCCAATCTTACCTGCTGCTAACAATGTACAACTAATGGAATGGAATGTCTACGCTGCCGTTACAGCCGGTAGAAATCAAAATTCTAACAGAAATGTTGGAGATTTTGACCTAGGTAGCATAACCGCTCCTAAATTGGATTACTTACAGAAATCATTGATCGATATGATTAATGGTATGTTAAATACAAACTCCATGTTTGACGCAATACAATTTGGTATAAAATTTGCAAACAATATTGTCATGACCCTGAAATTCAGCAAAGGGTATTAAGGCACTGAATATTTTAAATTGGAATGCTCGATCTCTTAAAGATAATTAAGACGAGCTGTTTAACTTTTTACGAGTTCATAACGAGGATATTTCCGTTATTACTGTAACTTTTCTTAAACCAGGTAATTAAATAAAAAGGGATCCTAATTATTTTGTATACCTCAATGGTCGTCTTGATAGCCCAGGTGGTGGCGTGGCCAGAATTGTTTTTGAAACTTTGGGGATCTCTGTTGAAACAAAATTTGGTCAACTTTCACTATTCACTGCGTACTTACCATTCCACTGCGTAGGACAGCAAAAGAATCTTCTCAAGGGTGGCCTTTAGAAGCTTACGCGTATTAGGTCAAAATTCTTCATTACAGGTGATTTTAATATAAAACACATTGTTTTGCGGATTATTATACTATCCAATATCCAAACAGCCCAACTTGCTTTTCTTCTGCAAGAAACCCTTCTACTTTCAATTACCATAAAGCTGTTTGGAACCAATATCAAACATTCATGGAATATATCTGTGATCCTACTATTCCTTTGGAAACTACAAATGATATCGATAATGCTCTTGAATCTTGACTACTTCTATAGTCAAAGCAAGAGCTGCCTCAGTTCCAAAATGCAAGGTAAAGTTCAATTCAATTATAATTGACGACGATCTTCAGCTTTTGATCCGTCTGAAAAATATCCGTAGAAGACAATATCAAAGAACACGCGATCTCTCAATGAAAGTTATCTGGCGAGATTTGCAAAAACAAAATAAAAAACTGTTCTCTGCCCTGAGTAACAAACAATTTGAAAATAATGTGTCAAAATTAGACCCGAGTTCCAAATCTTTTTGGAAACTCTCCAAAATTTTGAAGAAATCTTAAAATCCTATTCCAGCGCTCAAAAAAGGTACTTAAAAATTGTTAACAAATGTGGTAAAACCTCAAAAACTTGATGTAGAAGGAGATGTTCGCTCATCACCATGAGGCACCAAGAGTGAACATTAATGTTTTTGGCTAGAATGAAAGATGTGAAGAGAAAGTGTTGAAAGTTCCGTCAGAGTGCGGCAGGTAGGAAATCTAACAGATGTTTTTTTGAAAATTGAGCGAAAGGGCATGTATCCAATGGTACTCGAATCATGGACGTCAATCTTTGCCTAACAACCCACTGCAGGGTAGGTTGTAGCAACGGAACAAGTCCGCCACTTCAACAGGCAAAAATTGACGCATGGAAAGACGCTCATGTACCACTGTGGCTTGTATAGTTATTCTAGCGATCTATTGTGTGCACTCTGTTTATTGATGCGCACATGGGAGAGGAACTCTCTCCTTTTTTGGGTTTGTTTTGATTCGCACCGACTGACGATCACTAAACTCAAAAACTTGCTAAGCAGTTTGAGAGCTCCCATAATTTTAGTTTGGGTCTTACTAGTCCTATTGAGAATCAGGTTGCTCGTGATTATCTGAAAATTTCAGAATTCCAGGCCTGATCAAATATCTGTTAGAGCTGGAGTTTCGCATTCTTGGGCCGATATTATGTAACATTTTTACTTCCGACCTCCCTGATTTGCCTCAGAAGGAGATAATATGTCCCAATTTCTTGGTCAAGTCAAGTGAAATACCTTGGTCTTGTACTTGATCAAATATTAAATTTCAAAGATCACATTGAAGGCATTCAAGCCAAATGTAATAAATATATAAAATGTTTATATCCACTTATAAACCGAAAATCAAAACATTGTCTTAAGAACAAACTACTAATATTTAAACACATTTTTAGACCGGCCATGCTTTATGCTGTTCCAATATGGTCTAGTTGTTCTACAGCATATGGTCTAGTCAAAGAATTCAGAACAAAGTTCTGAAGATGATTTTGAAGCTACCTTTTTGTACTGTACTAATGAAGTAGAAGTTCGAATATTGAGACTTTAAAACAAATATCCAACAAAATAATTGATAATTTGTTGCAATCTTCTTTTGTGATGATTAATTCTCTTCAGGCTTAGTTAAAATTAGTTTTAGTTTGTTTTTAGTTTTAAGATTATTATTGTTATACTGACACTCAGGAACAAAAACCTGTTTAAAATAATGAACTGCTAAGGCATGAACAATGCAAACAAAATTAGGTATATATTTGAACAATTAAGGTTGATACATTACGGTAACAGGGTAATAACTGAATGACGATTCATTTGAACAAAAATTCTTAATGATGAGACAAAGTTGCATCCACGAGTAAATAGATTCAATATGGTGCTTATAGACCGACACTACATCCATACTAATAGAAATTGATCGTATAAATATAGTTAGTTGGTTAACTTTCTATGGTTCAGAACAAAAAAAACGGCCCCTAAAGCTAAGGTATATATTAAGTGAAAGGAATTAGGGCACATCAGCAGAAATTCTAATTTACGAGGATATGTTTATTAAGTGTACATATTCCATGCGATGTACAGGAATCAACGATTTTTTTATGATTTATGGAAAATTTCCACAGTCGTTAAATGTTTAGGGTATTGATATGTTTAATTGAATCCTTTGGTTAAAACGTGTACCTTTTCTCTCACCTCCAGATAATGAAAAAAAGCAATGATAATAATTTTAAATTATTTAAGGATATACTGTTTCATCTAAATATTAAACAAGTTTGAAGAATATAATCAACCCGAAAATAATAATAAGCAAAGAGACATACCACAGGATATAAAAGAACAGAGATCAACCAATCAACAATAGATGCAATACGTGTAAACATTCAGCAGGCGTATTTTTGTCAATTTACTGCGATTGTAAATAATGAAAATAGCAGACAAAAAGATACCGAATTAAGGCTTTCTAAAGCCAAACCAACATAATGAGAAGTAAAGCGAAAAAAAACTACTGCACCAAAAATGCATCCATGTATCGGAAATAAATCCCCCCGTAGCCCAGCCAAAATGATGGATACATAATCACAATTATTTTTCAGCAAAGAATAAGATAATGACGGTGATGTGCAGATTATGAAATGCATTGCACCATTTATATGGAAGAGAAAATAGAATAGAAAATGTATGCATCAGTCAACTACGAACTGGGAGAATCACAAAGTGGGAAATTTATTTATTTCACAACTTGCACTCGAAAAAAGGCCAGCCGCTGCACACCGCATTAAAAATAATATATCGTTTTAGGCAATTTTTATCAAATTTATATAATGCAACTGGAGGTCTGACAATGCACAGTTGCCGAAAAATAGGTGGAGTTTCCAAAAATATATAACCTTTTTGCTTCTTTATTATTTCGTAAATAAATGATTTATTTAAAAAAAAAGAATTCAAACAAACGATTTTACATTACGCGTTATAATTTGAAGAATCTGATAATCTATGATTGCATGCGTGTGTTTTCCCTCGACTTTTTTTTCCAGTGAGCCCTGCTATTAAAATTTTATTCAAGATAATTAATTAAAACTTTTTATCATACTGGTCCATTTTCATGAAACTGTGACGCTACATAAAGATTATTACCGGGTCTATGATGTGAGTAAGAAATTTTGTTGGATTGGTTTTTGAGCCCGCATCCTTTGATGTCGAAATTATGGGCGCTGCTAAAATTCGATCAGCTATAAATTAATGTGGTTCCCTTCCCACAATGTCAATTGGCAATATATACCTCTGAGGATATCAAACAACACATATCATTGTGTACTGATTAATTGTATGCATGGTAAAGATTCTCATTTTTATGGTTCCAATTTTATTTTATACTTTTTTTCTGGTTGGTCATTAAACTACTTTTAAATATTATAGAAAAAAAAATCCATTACCTGAGATATATTCAGCATTAGCAAAGGTTCAAAACATAAAAAATCGGACATACAATGACAACAACATCTTGCCAACAACTAAAGCAAATGATCTGAAACATCCAGCCAAGATTATCGCGTTTTCATACCACCTTACCAATCAGACTAAGGCCGGAGTGGCCTCTGCTGTACACAGGAGTTGTCTCTATTCTATTCGGTCCATGGCTGTCACTCGCCAGCCTCGCTGTCGATACACCTTGCTCGTTGCGCGCTTCTTCTCCTTGTACCTGTCGGTTCGTTTTCGAGAACCATTTTCACAGGGTTGTCGTCCGACATTCTTACGACATGACCAGCCCATCGTAGTCGACCGATTTTTGCGATGTGTACGATAGAGGTTCCCAGCAACTGGTGCAATTCGTGGTTCATTCGCCTCCTCCACGTTCCGTCTTCCATCTGCACTCCACCGTAGATGGTACGCAGCACCTTCCGTTCAAAGACTTCAAGGGCGCGTTGGTCCTCCACTAGCAATGTCCATGTTTCGTGGCCGTAGAGAACTACCGGTCTAATTAATGTCTTGTAGATGGTCAACTTTGTAGTTCGGCGAACTTTGTTCGATCTTAGCGTCCTTCGGAGTCCAAAGTAGGCACGATTGCCAACCATAATGCGCCTTTGTATTTCTCTACTGATGTCGTAATCGGCGGTCACCAATGAGCCCAGATACACGAATTCGTCTACTACCTTGATTTTATCACCGTCGATCTGAACTCGTGCTAGAAGGCTAAAATTGTCTTCTCGTGAGCCTCTTCCCTTCATGTATTTTGTTTTCAACGCATTAATCACAAGCCCAATCCTACCAGCTTCAGCCTTAAGTCTGATGTACGTTTCAGCCATCACCTCAAAGTTACGTGCTACGATATCAACGTCGTCGGCGAAGCCAAATAGTTGGACAGACTTCCTGAAGATCGTGCCACTCGTGTCTATCCCAGCTCTTCGAATCACACCTTCCAGTGCAATGTTAAACAACAAACACGACAATCCGTCACCTTGCCGTAACCCTCTCCGAGATTCGAAGGGACTCGAGAGCGTCCCTGATACTCGGACGACACACATCACTCGATCCATCGTTGCTTTGATCAACCGCGTCAGTTTTTCTGGAAATCCATATTCATGCAAACGTGAAAAATCGCGTTTTCATAGTATTTATGTAATTTTTATAAAAATCTGACTTAAATTTTACTATCGTAACTGACAAAAGAACAAGATGCATTCTAATCAAATGTGAACAGTAAACATTGAAAATCTGCGATCAAGGCTAATTCAATAGACACTGTTGCTATGGCAAAAATAGTGCTTAAAATCTTGTAACGTTGATTGAACATAAAGTTTTAAAATTTGATCTAAAATTGACATCATTCAAAGTTTACGAAGCTTCCATTAAAGCGAAACACTAACAGGAATTTCCGTCTCGAGTTCTAGATTCAAATTTTATTAGCATATCAAAACTAGGAATAAATTCGGCATTGATTTTGTTATCATGCTGTTCATCCTTTAGAATACAACTTTTAATAAGCTTATCGGAAACAATGTAGATTAAACATTCCTTCTGAAATTTCAGTATGTTTTACTTCATCACTACTTAGAACTTGTCATACATATATTCAACCATATGGTGTGCTACCAATGATAAACTTAAGCTGTGACTCCATATTTTTTCGTGTTCAATCTTCACAAAACCGTAATTGTAACTTGTTCGGAGGTAAGATTTGAACTCGTGACTTTGGCATGAGTGGTTTGAATGGTACACACTTGGAAATTATTAATTTTACACGAGCCGTAATTCATGTTTGTAAAAAGTCGGGGAACGTAGAGGAAGAATTCATGTTAAATTATGTCTCCTGACACTGACACACAATTCGACGAGAGATGTGTTTGATTGAATATATTTTCTCATCTCTTTGCACTCATTCTCATGTTCTAAAAGACACTTGCATGTGTCGGTCTTACACTGTCGTTTGCAAAAACCCACTAATAGGTGAAAAAACACCCATTTTCGCTAGAATTGCCTCTCCCCATCTGATGGGTAAACCCGATTTACCTCCACTTTGATTGTTGTTTTTTGTATTCTCCCATGCGTGGAGTAACGATCTTTGATGAAGTTTGTCAGAAGCAGATAATTTCTCATCTCCATGCGAAGCGCTAGGAGTGGACGGTAATTTATTGCTAGAATGAATAGAAATGAAGAGAACGTGTATTGATAGTTCCGTATAGGGGCGACGCTTTGAAATTGAAAGATAGAGGAAAGGCTTGTAAGATGGGACGGCTTGTGAGATGGAACAGCGCTACTTTTGACATTCACAGCGACAACACTATCGCGCTGTCAAGTGTTAACCTCATTTTTTTGCTATTCTTCAATTTTCATTTGCTTTTGGAGTGAATACACTCATTCTATTCTATTCATTCTATTTAGCTCTTTCAGGTTTCATTGTTCGAAAGTGTTGGCATAGTTAAAACAGCAATTATTTCTTGTGCTTAGTAACTGGAACTTTCCTATCGATATTTAAAAGTAAACATTTGTGATGGCTAGTATTTTTGGTGTATTTGTATGATCCAAAGGCATTTCCAAACAAATAGTAAAGTGAAACAATTTTTTGATGTTTTGTGTTTATGGCGTCATGTTTGTAAGATGGAACACTGTTAGGCTTGTAAGATAGAATACATTTTTTTTTTTCGTTTTAAAACATATGAATGAAATTTTTTTTTTTTTGGAAATGCCATGGAATCAACAATAAAGTGTGTATAGAATAATTTGGTGGATCTAGCATCTTTTTAGAAATTTGATATGGCCTCCCGTCATTCGAGAAAAACTCAGCGTGGTGTCATCGACCATGAAGCATTGCTGGATGCTTTAAAGAGCGTCAACATCAACAGAGTTTCGATGAGAACTGCCGCTGCGGTCAACAATCTCAAGCTAACATTTTTCCATAGCCACGTTGCCAAATTTAATGCCAAAGTTCGCCGCATTGGATCATATTCCAACACTGGTCTCGCGCATTCGGTTTGCTAATTTTATATTCTTTCTGACTAAATACATAATTCGCTGTAGTCAGGATTAGTAGGGAATCAGCATTTTTGAGTTGAGGCAGCTGGCATATGAATTTGCAGTGCAAGAGGAAAAAGTCGTCGGTCCGAAGAATTGGGAAGCAGAGAAGCTAGCCGGTCGTCAATGTACTATGGGTTTATGCTTCGCCATAAACATCTTTCATTGCGTTCGTAAACTTGATGCTTTTTTTGCTGAAACATCCTTCGGGCCGAGCGACATTTCGAATATGGACGAGACCGGGTTCACAACCGTTCTAAACAACTTTGGCAAAATATAATCCTTGAAGTGGTTGAAACGCGTCGGCCAAACAACATAGGCCGAGCGCGGCTCATTGATGACGTTGGCTCTCGCGGTTAGTGCTTCGGGAAATTCAATTCCACCATTTTATATCTTCCCTCGCAAAAAAATGAGTCCGACCTACATGGAATATGCGAGCAAGGAATCGGTTGGCTACGCAAATGGCAGCGGATGGATGCATCAAGACGAATTTGGTAAGTTCATGCATCATTTTATCAAATACAGTCGATCATCAATTGAAGTACCGACCTTGTTCCGTCGCATCTGACCATCGCTGCCATTGATCTAGCTCGTGAGCATGGCGTCACCATTCTTTCATTTCCGCCGCATTGCAGCCATCGCATGCCACCGCTCAATGTCTCTGTGTTCAAGCCAGTTAAAGGAGCATAACTCATGGATGCGCGAAAATCCTGGTCATACTCTCGATATCATGCACATCCGAATGCTTGTTCGTGCTGCTCTTCTGAGAGGTGCAACCGCTGAGAATATCGTCTCCGGTTTCAAAAACACTGGGATCAGCCCGTTCAACCCGGCTATATTCGGCGACAGCGACTTCATTTTACTAGGTGAAGAAGTATTGTCGAAGAACAATACGAACAATAATAGCAGCGCAGGATCGTTGTTGATACAAATGCTTTTGACGTTGCTGCTAATGAAACTATTGAATTTTCATCGAAAAGTCGTTGCACTCCTATTGATTCCATCTCAGCTGCATCAACTTTTCGTGCTTTTACTTCGGTTGATTCCACCCCAGTTGTATCAACTTCTCGTGCTTCTACTGCGGTTGCTTCTACCTCAGACGCTCAAAGATATGCGGCATTGCTCACATCGATTGGTCCTCTTCGGACAGCAAAGACGCCAAAAAAAAACTAGAAGGGACAGCCCAATGGGGTTGTACGCAAAGTTGACGTAGGACTACGAAGCAATGTGCAATCTAGATCGCTTGATTGTTTAAAGAGTGGCCGAAATTGGTTTTGTTCCAAATCTAATTCCCATACACTAAACGTTCGCACTACAACCTTTATTGATATAGCCTGTCTTGGTATCTACATTCATACATCTTGCTTTCACTGCAAATAATATGTATGTCATATGATATCAAGATACTCTATATCACGTAATATACCTTGTAGTGCGAATGAGTTATTGCGTAAAGTTTGGGAAACTTTTACCCAAGAGGCTGGTTTCGTTCACCTCCATTTGCATACGGTTTCTACTAGGCCTAAGTGTGTACAACACTGCTAATGTCGAAAACATTACAGCTTCGGCACACGAAAGATATTTTTCGCAATCAAACACCCCAAAACCAAGGCGTGCTGGGGGCCAAAGACATGTCAACTCTCTTTCCAGTTATTTTGATGGCCCTGAAAAGGGCCATTTTGGGTTAAAGGGAACAGCTACGGCCACCACCTCATTTCGTCATGTAACTGATTTAACTCGTGAAACCTCGGATTTGGCTAGCTCTCCCTAGGTCGAAATAGTGCTAATTGAACGATAGACCAGTATTGGGAAGTAAATATGTAAGAAAATTCTATTGTTAACACTTAAGATAGCATTTGGTGGCCCTTAAAAGGACCGTTTGGTTTCAATAATGATACGGCCCTGGTTGTATTTTCTACGATGGTTGAGAGGGCCACAATATTTAACGCGTAGAAGATAACTATGGAACCACATACTTGCAGCCATATGCTGCGACATTTCACTTTTTCGAAATTATTTGAACGGATCAGAACGGTTCATTCCAAAACAAATGATGTAATCTTCCTTTATAAACATTTTATTGAAAAATGAACCCATAAAAATTATATTTTAAACATATTTTGTAAGTGTATCCGAACTTATTGAATGCCGTGTATATATCACGTTATGCAACTCATTTTGTAAAGCTAGAAATTTTCATGGATCCATAATATTATGTCGGTCTTAAAGTAATAAATTGGGTCTATTCATTGATGCAACTTCCTCCCGCACGATAGATGTATTATTTAATGCAGTCTCCCTATTACGTTTTCTCTCTGCTTTTCTGATTTAGGTGTTCGTTAATATTTTACAAAACAAAATTAAATAATTCTACTTTGAAACACTTAGATGATTTTCATACATGATTTATTGGTCATTCAATAATGAAAACATTATAATTCATTGTACACAGATTTTGATCCTCTGGTTTATGCTTAGATATTTTAAAAATATACAACGCAAACTAATACATTCCCAATGATAATTTTACCATAGTCAACATTTTTACTACGTTATGAATAAAACAGGCCAAAGTTGGGAACATAGAGAACAAACAGTTTCTACAGTTTTCTTTTTAAATAATTTTTATTATATCTATATTGATCGTCAATTTATAACGTATGACTATTTTCTGTATACCTAGGCTGCATTACTCGATTTATCGATTCAGTTTAGCGAAATTAAGACCATTCGAAGATCGTGGAGAGAATCTGTTTAGCTTAACCAGGGAAGTCATGATGTCTAAAAAGATATGGATGTCGAAAATTACGCAGAAACGAACAACTATTTTGAACCAATGACATATGTAGTACCTAGGTCGAATGAAGAAGCTAGGCAAACATGACATCCCGTGACTCTAGTACATATGAAAGATTATTGCAAAACACAGTTAAAACTAGTCTTACATTTAACTTAGAATCTTTCTTAAGTCGTTGTTAAGATCGAAAAAACAACTACTCTAACATCAAGTCAACCTAGCGTTGTAGAATTATGAGCTCAATTTGCTAATACTACGATTCGTGATTAATTTGGTTCCGCTGGAAGAAATTGAAGTGTAAAAAATATTGTTCTTTTAATGCGGGTATAAATGGAAACGCCGCCATGATGCAACATGGTGCAACAGTGCATGGTAATTAATGCCGGTAGTCACATGTAGGAGGCGACCGCCGGGTAATCAATCTGAGATTGGATGAAGAATCATCATTTTGGATCGATTGTTAGAAAAAGAAGTATATTGAAATAGAGCACATCGACAGCGAAGTAATGCCCTACACTTGCTCACATTCTTTTGGTTCGTTTTAAGCTTATCCTGAAAAACTAATCAAATTGGAATAGCATACGGCTGTGTACAAGCGAGAAAACGACGGGTCCGCTGCTGTATTGGAAAACTGAATAATTCTTGGGCACCTGCTTATCGTACTCGTTTTTGGAATGCGTTCTTAGTTTATGAGAAATTTTCCCATACTGAATAATCTATTCGAATACCTTGGGGAAGATTGTCATCTGCATGAACAACCCAAAACTCAGAGTTTTGGAGACGTTCAGTTGAAATTTGGTTTGGCATGGTACATTTTGCCAATCTTTCCTTACAATATGCAATATTTATGTTATTGTGGCATTATGAAACATTATAACAAAATATCTTAACATTGAAAACAATAATGCATTGATGACTTTCTATTGAGCAGTGAACAGAAATGATGAACTGTTTATATTGTTTGTGATTTTTATCGAAAAAAAGTTTTCATCGTAAATCAAACATGTATACAATAGAAGAACACTTAACTAATAAAAGTATAAATAGTTTATGATATGGGCTTTTATCTTAAGCTAAAGATTATTTTGGATAGAGTATGACTCTTGAATCAGCATAATATGCAGAGGTCGATTAAATTTTTGTTTGTTATTCATAAAGTAATTGAGCTGTTAACAATTTTCAACTAGTTATATGCTTGCTTAGGTAAGCTTATTAACATGTTCGTTGTTTGTTGTTTCACTAAAAGGTCAACAGCTTCCTTTCAAAAGATGAAAATGTTCAAGGAATATAAATGTCATGTCGGTCTATTAGCACTTTTGATGGATGCAATTTCGTCTCATCCATAAGAATAATTATTAGATGCCGTCATCGTAAAATTTACTTTTCGTTTTTCATACACTTCATTTTGCTATAATTGCTTTAAGTAACTAAAAATTTAACCTTTTTTTACATCCAGATAAATTTTGCAGACTCTTCAAAACACTTACGTGATTTTCAAATATTGGATAGTAAAAACATCATTTTTTCCACCACACAGATTTTGGTGCTAAGATTTGTTTTAGATCCACTATTTCAAAAATAAACAACCACATACTCATATATTTCCATTGAAAGCATTCAATTGATAAATGTGAAAGTAAAACTAGAATTCTACATTAAGAGAAGGCACAGAAATTGCAACAGAAACGTTTGAGTCAAGAAAATGAAGTATTATAAATTGATATCATAACTGAACAGTAAAATATCAAAATTAAACGCAGATAAACCACCGGTGATACGTAATGTTGCAATATAACTTAACGTATTTGTATGATATTTCCGTTTGTTTAGGTTGTTATTACATGAGAATTTTGATGTGCATAACGCTATTCATGCTATCTAAGAATCGTTTTGTCAGAGTGATCAGAAAATCTGTAAAATTTTAATCGTTTCCTTTTGTTTTGAATGAAACATTGCACTCGCATTTGGCTTAGAATGTTGAGCATTTTCCGCTACTGTAGCAGTTTATTGGCTCACGAGTAAAGGGTATTCTAGAATAAATTTGCTATTTCGAGCATTCTAAATAATATTTATGCATTTTAAGCAGTTACCTCAGTTTTTCCTCAGTTTATATTTATTTTATATTATTTGAGTTGGCTTTAGTCATACTGAACACATCGCAATAAAAACTTTTTGAATTCATTTTAGTAACTTCTGAAGTCCCTCAAAGTTCTAATTTCTGATTCTAATTATAACATTTCCTATGTACTTAAAAAAATTAGAGTACTTATCTATGCAGATGACATAAAGCTCTTTATAGAATTAAGTAATTCTTTTTTTTTAACCAGTTTATTTATTTGTACGGCTCAATCACGAGAGCTTTACGGAGCCATAAGCAATGTTTGTGGGTTATACACAAAAAGAAACTATGTTTTCAACAAACTATGGTTCTTCTTTTTTCGAGGTGGCGATATAATATTTGCATCTTCTTGTTCCTTTGCTATTCTAGCTGACTCTTTATGTTTTCTGATCCCCGTTGACATAAATGCGACGAACTGTATCAACGCGCGATCGCGAGTATTCATCTCCTTCGGTTCATCGTTACGAATTTCAGTATCCACTGGCATCATAGCAGCTTTCTCAATTTTTTCTTCCAGCACCTCTAGCGTGTCCGATTGCTTCTCACCTTCAACATCTGATACTACGGTGGATGTACCTCCGGTTACTGCAGAACCGTACGTTGCCTTCAGTCTACCGGTCTGTTCCCTTTCCTGTCGACGCACTTTCGGCTGACTCCGCTTGGGGCAGGAAGCCATCAGGTGTCCCTCTTCTTTGCAGATGAAGCATTTATCCTTGTTGCCTTGGTGATATATATTTCCCTTCCGGCTGGCAAAATGCAGCGATGACGGGATTTCCTTCTTCACATCCATGTACGCGCCGCGCACACCAGTGTAGGTGGGTATTCCCAGCTCCACCGGAAACTTCTCCCGCCCGATGCGTTTTACGCGTCATTACTTAGTTAACACCGTAACAATCTCCTGGTTGGGAATCTCCGGTGGGAGATCGTATATTCGCACATAGCAGCTATGATCCTGGGCATGCGACATGTACACTTTGACGTCTTTTCCATTCTCATAATGGAATCCCAAGTAGCACAGTACGACCAAAATTAGTTGTAGTAACTTGATTATGACTTAGCAAGTCATATTTATGTTACCTCAACCGAATGGCAACAAGTGTGCTACTAGGGATATCCGTTCGTCCGAGTTGGCAGTCAGCGCGTGCAACATCGACCGCTCAGATTTAAATTTGACGAGAAGGGACTTTTCATCTGCTATCCTATACGCAGCTTCAATTACATCAAGCTCTACATCCAAGCCTTTCACGAAATTATTCGAAACAACTTCGCCTAAGGCTAGTTTATCCGCTCCATTGCCGAAGGTAAACCGCACAGTAGTTTCAACTCGCACATTTTTGCTTCCACAAAAGCGACCGGGTTGAACAAAAAGAACAATGCAAATTGATAACAATGCCGTAGACAAGAAAACTATCTCGAGCAAAACTATCAACCGTTCCAATCGAAAGCAAAAAGAGAACTGGATTAAGTAATTCTAGCGACGCAGAATTCCAAAATATATAATATAAGCCTATTTCAACCAAATGTAAAAAAAAAGTTACTCAATATCATTCAGCTTCAATTTTAAATAACCATACAAAATAAAACTTTAATACATTACAAACCAATTCTGAAAAACTGTAGCCTAGTATGGAATCCATATTCAACCGTACAAGAAGAACGCATAGAATTCGTCCTAAGTCAATTCCTTTCATATGCCCTACGTAAATTCTATTGGACTGAATTTTCTCTTCCATCATATGAAACACGCTGCATGCTCATCGGTATACAGACACTCAAGAGCATTGCAATCTTCTTCACCAACGACATTATTTCGCAACGCATAAACGCAACTCAGTACCATTACTCTCGCTTTTAAACTTGTTCACTCCCTCTCGGTATCTTAGAACACGAAAATGGTTCTCGCGTGAAGAAAATTATGCACAAAACGAACTCATGAATGATATGACAATATTATATTAACAGAAGTATCATTGAAATAACAATGGCTAAAAACAGTAAAAGGAAAATTTAAATGATCACAACTAGAAGAGTGACTCAGAAAATAAACAAACCTTACTCCAAGTCGTTGGGGACAAGGATTCACTGAAGCTCATTGTTTTTTACAGAACTTCTAGTTAAGCAAATTAATCACATAAAAAGATACAAAATTGTTATCTGGATTTATAAATAACAAACATTCAAGAAGGAAATGAAATATTTTACACATATTTTACAAAGTCCCAACGATGGTGTTTGAGGAAGTCTTTGAATGCCAGAAAGAGAACAAACCAACTTAGAGGTATTAGTTAAAACTGGCAATCAATACTACGGAATAGAGGAAACGTGGAACGACGTGTTTTGAAACATTCTTTTCGGAATCATTCGTGGGCTGGTTCAGGTAAATAAAAGACGACATCAAGAAGCTCCAACCATCTTGGGCATATAAAAACACACAAAAAAACTCAGATTAAAAAACTTGTGTGCAATTCTAAGAATAATACCAGCAATGAAAATTTGAACAAATATGCAGATCATATGAATGTGCCAGTGGCATCATATCTGAAGAGTGAAAGGCAAAAACTGAAAATCAAATAAACTTGTGCTCTAAGAACTTCTTCAATTACGTTGAAACAATTTCCGACAATCCGACAATTTTCCTTGGTCCATCCCAAGTAACAAATTCAATTTTAAGGTACACTTGAAGAAGTTTTCAAGTCTCATTTGATGAAACTACGCATAAAACTAGATATTTTACATAACATCGATAAAACAGCCATAAAACCCTCTTAAGTTCTAAAAGGCCCATACTACAGGAGGTTCTAAAGACTATCTCCCAAGGTTCGCTTAAAACTTGATAGTTTTATCGGTACATACTTGCAATGACATTCAAGACATACTTAAAGCTATGATAAAACTACCACAAGCGTTGATAGTTTTATGATTTTCCTCTTTAAGAGCACCTCCAGTCCGTCACAAATATGCTTCGAAGATTCCATTTTTCGATTCGTTCTGCTGAATGGGGATTTTTTGTTTGTTTATGGTTGAGTGGTAGCTACTATATTTCTCTTCCAAAGTGAATACGTATGTAAATTAATTGTAAAATTGACCATAAATGCATCTGTTTTTTGCCTGCAATTGATGAATTTTTCATACGACATTCAGTTTATTGGTGTTTTATAACATAAAAGATCGAAAATTTTAATGCGCCTCTGAAATATTGCTAGAACATTGACTTATTTGAACAATAAAAAAAATAGTTGAAAATTCAACTATTCGGTGACAAGGCTGATAAATTGTAAGATCTTGAATAAATTGTGTCTACAACCCATTTTAAGTTTCAAAATGTATTTTAAACAGCATTGTTTGTTCGTACCATTGGAAAAATGAGAGTTTTGTTGCATACTTATGAAAATGGCTACCGTCCCGAGGGAATCCAAAATAGCCACGCTCGCCATTTTTCCAATGGTTTTATCTAAAACTACCATAAAACGCAAATAAAACCTATATTTCTTGCACAAGACTAACAAGATTTTTTGAAGGGCGCGATAAGTTCATCTTTATTTGTTATACTCTTGAAAAAGATGAGTTACGCTTGAATAAAACTTGTTTGAATTGCTCAAGGTAAACAAGTCTTTCGTAAGATAGCCATCAAATGAAAAAAGCACATGATAAACAAAGAAAATGTGACCGTGCAAATCAAAAGTGCCTATGCATAATTGTTGTTCTTAGTCATAATTACAGCTTATAATTTAATATTTTTAATCACCAGCGTAAGTCGATAAAAAACAAAAAAAAAATAAACAAAAAGAAAATTTAACTTGAATATGCTAACAATGGTTTTGGGAAGAATAACAGATGATAAATATTGCCTGGAAGGCGGAAACATCAGTTGAGCGAAAAATGATTTTTCCTCTTGATCTATATGCTAAACCTAACGTCGGATGAAGTGCGCTGTGTAGTAGATCACTGAGCAATTCCAGCGCACCACTTCCGACTTTAGATTTAACGGTGGTGGACGTACGATAACGCATGGCTATAACGTACTACCTGGGACGTTAGGTTCAACTTGCACAACTGACATAAAATCAATAATCATGAGTTATGATTCCCGGTTTTCAACTGGCGACACATTGCACAATTTAATTTGATTCGTTACAAAAAAAATAGGACGCATAACGCATAGACCCTTCTGATAAGTTAGTCTCAGTAGGCTGCGAATCTAATGGAATCTAGCGATGGTAAAAATTGTCGTTGGTGACTGAGATGAAGAAGTATTCAATATCGGATAGGTTTTTATTGAATTTCCGCTTGAACGATCCACTATTTTATATTTTCCTTCACCTATCTGCGTCCATTGTCCAGTTTGTTTATTTTTCACATAATGTTCTTTCTCAAGAGTATGTGCTCTTATTTGAAACCAAATGGTTCTAAGAACGTTTTATGGCCGCATTTTCAAGATATATTTATCTTAAAGAAGAATGTCATAAAACTTTCTCAAAACTTTTATCAGGTTTTATGAAAGTTGCGAATCGATCTCTTGAAAGGGGACTCAAGTATCTTATAAAATTAATTATAAGGTGAATTACACTTATAAATGATGTAGTTTTTTGGAGGTTTCTTCAAGTGTTCTTTGATCATTCTTAAGAACTGTTAATCAATTAAAACCACCTTAACTTGGAAAATCCATGATAAAACCAGATGATCTCCATAATGCTTTGATAAAACTACCATAAAACATGAATAAAACCAATTTGCATTTGAGTTGTTACTTGGGATGCATCTAGACGAACGAGTTAACAACATTTTAGAATAAACACGCAACCTTTTGGCAAAACTTCTTTTAGGAACTACTATATATACCACATGTTACATCGCTCGGCATTGGAAGGAGTCAACAGAGCTAGAACAGAACTGGAAGCAAGTTGAAGTTCTGGCCACGAAGATTTCTACTGTCCCCGTCACTGCTCCTGCAGGTGCGTCTGGTGTGAAAAGCTAACAAAAGGATGTTTGATGCTGCCGGGCTGATATCACCAGATATGTCTAACCCATCGTGTGGCACAAACAAGTTGTCTGCTAATATTGCATCGATCTCTACTGTTCCCCCAGAACCAGAAAAATGCTGGGTGTTTCTTTCTCGTATTGCAGGCAAGAGACGATGACATTCTCGCTCTAGCAACGGAATGCATACCCTGCGATAAACCGATCGAAGTCAGAAAGTCGGTGAAAAAGAATGCCGATTTACCGTCTATGCGGTTTATTCCCTTTAAAATTGGAGTAGGTGGCTATGAGTGCCGAAGCATGACCAAATGGTGTTTTTTCGCCAATTTTTCAATTATAAAGATAGAAAATACGGACAGGGGTCTCTAAAACCTCCTCGCCTGAATTAAACTGCCATACTCGCCCAACATTGGTTATCATCCAATTCACACAACCGGGATGCACACTGCAAGGCACCAAGGGAGCCCTCAATCACTCTGACCCAGTTGAGCTGAGTACCATCCAACATCAACCAATTAGTTGTTCCACCCATCCAAATCATCCCGGTCCTGTGGTCAGAGCCCGGGGGAGGGTCTTCCGACCTGAATATTACAGGGAAGTATGTGTCTCAAGCCAGGTATGTGTCATATTTGGTTACAACAACTCAGTTGTGACTTGAGCTAGTCACATTGAAGTTACTTTTACTCGTTTAAAACAAGTGTGCTGCTAGGGGTGTTATTGTAGTAATTTGGTTCCTGATCCTCACTTCCAGTGAACAACCAAGTTGAATGGTATCTGTCGCGAATTGATTTTGCACCCGCACCTGGAAAATCCTCAATTCTCTCCTTGGGGTATCGGATAACAACTCGGGATCGTTCTGTCAACGGTGAATCGTGTGATTGAACGTTACTACGAAACTCTGAGCATCAGACGGAAGAAGAAAATTGGTCAGAATGAATATTATATTAGTTATCAGGATCACAAGCATATAAGTGAAATCCCAATGCGTCTATCAGGGATGACGTGGAATCTGTCCAACCCTTTCGTTCATAAAGCCGGGAGGGACTGCATACGTACAAGGTGAAAAAGGCTCCAAATCGTGACGAACGGCAGAATACGGTGGGAAAATTACGGGCCCGGAAAATGTACACCCAGATGCTGACGAAGCCTCATTGTCTCATCATGGATGATGAGACTTACGTCAAAGCGGACTTCCGGCTGCTTCCGGGGCTACTGTTCTTCACCACACAGCACAAGTTTGATGTTCCGGAGGAAGTAAAGAATCAGAAACTTTCAAAGTTTGCCAAGAAATACATGATTTGGCAAGCGATCTGAAAACAAGGAGATCTACCTAAAGAAATGTCTACAGACGTGTCCGCCAACGGGATCACTATCGTACCCAAGGACATGAACCACGCCAACGCACCGGAACTAAGGCCCATCGAATAATAATGGGCTGTTATGAAGCAGGCACTAATGAGTGGAGTTAAGCATAATGTGCGAGCGTACGGTTATGGTATTGAAGTTTAATAAAATAAATGAAATATCAGCTTACTAATTGGTTACATTTTATTGTCTGAAAGTTTGAAAAGGATTGGTCAGATGATAAGGATGGGTTCTACAGCGCTTTTTTGCCGTGATGCAATTTGATGTGGGACATCCTTTATCATGCTGGCAACACATTGCATAAATTGTTGCTAAAGCGTCTAGAACCTTAGCGTTCATATTCATGATTGGTAAGACTCCGACATTTACTGACTGAAATCACTCTATTCCCTGGTACAATCGAGTGTCGTTCTGCTGTCTGAAACTCAACCTACAACAACGGTGCTGAGAGAATCGAATCAGTTCAACGTTGCTTTTTCCGTTTTGCGCTTCGTCGACGACCATGGAATGATTCGATTCGGCTATCAAGCTACGAAAATCGTTTTCAACTGATCTCATACATCATACAGGCACCAACACCAGCCACCAACACCTACCTTACCTAACCGTGTTGTTAACAACCGTTTTGTTCAACATGTAAATGGACCTACCTATGCTACCGTTGCAACGGGTGGGAACCAAAACCAAAATTCCCACGGGACCTCTGATGAATTTGATTTAGATAGCATATCCGCTGCTAAATAAGAATTTTTAAAGCAATCGTTAATCGATATGATAACCGATATGCTACAAACTAATGACTTGTTTGATGCTATACAAACTGGTATTAAATTTTCCAATAATATTGTCATAACATTGAAATTCAGTAATGGATTTTAAGTCCTTAAATATTTTGAATTGGAATACGAGGACGAGGACGAGGTATTTAATTTTTTTAAGTGAATTGGAATGCTCGATCCATCAGAAAACGAGGACGAGGTATTTAATTTTTTAAGTGTTCATTACGTGCACATTGCTGTTATAACTGAGACTTATCTCAAACCTGCCCATAAGGTCAAAAGAGATCCAAATTATTTGGTCTACCGCAATGATCGCCTTAATGGAGCTAGTGGTGGCTTTGCCATCATTGTCCATAGGCGAATCAAACATCACATTCTTTTTTCATTTGAAACGAAAGTTTTTGATAATTGGGGGTTTCAATTGAAACAAAATTTGGCCAATTTATTTTATAGCTGCCTATTTGCCTTTTCAATGCACTGTCCAGCAGAAGA
Source organism: Aedes japonicus (assembly GCA_034211315.2). NCBI lineage: Eukaryota > Metazoa > Arthropoda > Insecta > Diptera > Culicidae > Aedes > Aedes japonicus. The sequence goes on from JASCZW010000486.1 coordinate 309,895, forward strand.
ACTGGCTCAAGGGTGACCTTAAGCAACTTACCCGTCATAGGTCTAAATTCTTTGTTATAGGTGAATTCAATGCAAAACACTGCTCATGGAATAATTCTCAAAGCAATGCCAATGGTTATATACTATATGATCATTGTTCTGCAGACTATTGCACTATAAAATACCCAAACAGCCCAACTTGCTTTTCTTCAGTCACAAATCCCTCAACTATTGACTTGGTCATAACTGATTCATGTCAACTTTGTAATCAATTGGTTACCCATGCTGACTTCGGTTCTGATAACCTTCCAGTTACATTTGAAATATCTCAAGAAATCATTTCTAACTCCATCAGTTCTATTTTCAACTACCATAGAACTGATTGGGATCAATATCGAACATTCATGGAATACAACTTTGATCCTAATGTTCCATTGCAATCAAGAAATAAAATTAATAATGCTCTTGAATCTCTGACTTTCTCAATAAATAGATCAAGAGCTGCTTCATTGTCAAAATTCCAGGTTAAATTCGATTCAGTTATAATTGATCATGATCTCCAGCTCTTGATTCGCCTGAAAAATGTATGTAGGCGTCAATATCAAAGAACACGAGGTCCCGCTATGAAAGTCATATGGCGAGATTTACAAAAACAAATTAAAAAACGCTTCTCTGCCCTGAGTAACAAACATTTTAAAAATAATGTGTCAAAATTAGATCCGAATTCCAAACCTTTTTGGAAACTCTCTAAAATCTTGAAAAAACCTCAAAAGCCTATACCAGCGCTCAAAGAAGGTGATTTTGCTTTCAGATTGGGACTCACTAGTTCTATTGAGGATCAGGTTTCCAGGGAGTATCTGAATATTTGCTCTCAAGAAAATACTTTTGATGATTCTTGGGGAACTGATTTGGATGAAGTTAACTAAAAAAAAATCATAATATGAAAGCACCAGGAGATGATGGGATTTTCTATATCCTTATCAAAACACTCCCTGAAAGTACTTTGTCTTTCTTGGTAAAACTATTTATATAAATGGGAAAACTGTTTCACTGGAGTTGCTCTTCTAGACATAGAAAAAGCATTGGACAGTGTTTTGCATGAAGGTTTGATTGCGAAACTGAAAAAGAATTTTTCTCTTTATATCATGAAATTAGTTCAGAACTACTTAACTGATAGAACTTTGCAAGTAAATTATCAGAATTCTAAATCTTTTCAATTGCCTATTAGAGCTGGTGTTCCTCAAGGTATCATTATTGGGCCAATACTATATAACATTTTTACTTCATATCTCCACGATTTACCTCAGGGCTGTCAAAAATCTTGCTTTGCTGATTACACAGGCTCCGATAAAAGAAAAAGTTTTCGTGTTATATCCAGGAGGCTGCAAAAAATCTTGGATATTTTTACAGATTATTTTCAAAAATGTAGAATTGCTCCTAATGCTTCCAAAACTCAACTTATAATTTTTCCACACAAGCCAACAGCTGCACACAAGTGCGTAAAATTTCCTCTCGCTTAATTTCAACCCAAAAGAGGCGTAAACAACGAACTTGTATGCAATCTTCCATGCACCATACAACAATGTTTGTAATCTGTCATACAACAGGCTAGATGCAGGCTTTATCTGACTTCAATTTACATGAAATATCCCATCAATTTCTGCCAAATCTAGCATTCCATTTATGTGCATTAGAAAACGCATAAAATTCAATGTTTATTTTTATCTGTAGCATAAAATACATACTCGTCAAAAGTTTTCGACTTAATAAATTAAGTTGGTTAGCTGTCCATGGTCCAAAAGAGTAAACGTCTTATTAAGTATGTCTAAGAGAAGATATTACTAGTTGAATATCGTTTACAGCTCAATTGCTTTATGAACTATAATGAAAATTGTTATCGACCGCTGCATATTAAACTGAGACAAGGGACATCTAGCCTAAATAAATAAATATATTTGAGTCCAAATCATTGGAGATATGTAAAATATTTCATTTTTCAATGCGGGTTAAACTTTTTCCTCAATCAGATTATGAAAAAGGCAAGTTTAAAAAAAATATCACAAAATTATCATCACTTTCATGATTATTCTTCTATCCGTAAAAGCTATTTTTGATTCACCAATATACAACACCAAGATGCACATTTACACCGAACGCATAAAGTAAAACAGCGCCAAGCATGAAGACCTTCTCAGATAAAGTGTTTTGAAGGTAGGTCAAGGTGTTATATACAACCAAATGTGCAACCACCCGGCTTCTCTTGTTGCTTACTTTCTACAGAAACAGCTGGATGGATCCTACTTAGTAACCAATTTGGCAACCAAGAAGTGTCCGTCAAGGAATCGTCCATCGCGTGGTGCGTATGAAATTACTGGCAGGCATGAGAATTGGGACAAATTCTTTACATAAGAACAGACACATTCCTTTATGTACGAACCAAACTCTGTTGCTTGTACTGTATGTGCAGTCAAAGTCTGTTGACAAACTGCCTTATACATGTGTCTGCATACATAATGTGCGGGCAGTCGAAACAAACACGGTGATTTTTCGCTCTGTAGCGTCTCTGTGTTATCAGAGTTATCCTCGCTAGTCGTCTAGATTGATTACGTCACACAACGGTTCTTATGTCGGTTCGCAAAAGTTTTGCTATCAACTTCATATTATGATGAAGCCAACATGAAGATAGTATGTAAAATACTTAGGTGTGCTCAAACGCATTTGGTTTTCAGAAGAAGAAATGCTAGTATCAATCTCGACTTCATGGGGGTGACCTCGGCGTAGTGGTTCACATCCATACCTCTGACGCCAAAGTCACGAGTTCGAATCTCACCCCGGACAAGTTACGAAAATACCCAAAAGGTATTTTTATCTACTATAAGAGATGAACCAACCCAAAATTTGTTTTGGGCCAGCTGATAATTTCGAAAATCAAGAAACTTGGAAAAACTAATCTCAGCCAACACGACCATGGATTTCAATACGCCAACACACACATGATTCCCACTTTGGAGAGTGAATAGTGTAATTTAACAATTTTAAATGCGGTTTTTGATAACCTTCCCTAATATGTCATGTAACATAATTAACTTATTATTGACTTATATGCTTTTATTATCATGAGCCTGGTTAATGCATTTAATATCCCAGCAATCATCAATCCTGTTCAAATTTATTAAGGAAAACGGCTTTAACATGAGCCCATGGCGTATGAAAATAATCTTTAAATGTTTCCTCAACTTGGCGTGTTATCTGAATAGTAATAATAATGATTGTTATTATTATATTTATTTATAGCCAATAATACAAACAATAATAATGATAAATAACCTCGTGCGTAGTCGGTAGACGTGTCAATTATCCAATGCGAAGGTCCTAGAGCATAAACATATTATTATGCTTGCCACAAACTAAACGATTTGAATGGCGAAGAAATCAAAAATTTCTGTGGTCTTCTTGGTACCAAACTGAGTATGACATTAATAATACGGCATTTGCTGTAGGCTAAGTGGCTATTTTTGTGATGTATTGGATTTTACTAGGTTGCCTGATAAGTCCCTTCAATATCAAAAACGTAAACTTTGTTTTTTTATGCCAAATTCGGTTTTATTTTTCAAAATACTCTCCTTTTAGGTCGATACAGCGAGTCCAGCGATTTTCTAATTTTTTTATCCCATCCGAATAGAACTCTTTCGGAAGTCCTTTAAAATAGCCATCGGTTTCAGGTATTAGGTCATCATTTGAGTGAAATCGGTTACATGTGAGCAATCTCTTCAGGTTTGGGAACAAAAAGAAGTCACTGGGGGCAAGTCTGGCGAATGCGGTGGATGGAGAACCAATTGATACCGAATTTCATTCAATATTATTTAAGCAATTGAGGATGAATGAGCAGGCGCATTGTCGTGATGATAGAACATTACGTTTTCTCTACAAATGCGGCCGTTTTTTCTGGACTTCATCCTTCAAACGATCCAATAACGCTGATAAGTATGCGCCTGCTATGGTTTTACCTTTTTCAAGTTCAAGATAGTCGATGAATTACATTTGATGATTACACCTTGTGCATACCAAAACACGGAGGCCATAACCTTTCCCGCTGATTGTTGCGTTGATTGCTTCGGAGCACTTCCGCCAGGTGAAACCCACTGTCTTGCCTGCTACGATGACTCCGGTGTGTAGTAATGGATCGAAGTGTCATCCATGGTTATTAATCGGCGCACAAACTCCTTCAGATTGCGTGTAAATTTGCCCAAATTCTCCTGAGAGGTTGTAACTTGAATGCGTTTTTAGTCTATTGTAAGCGAACGCGGCACCCAACGCGCGCAGAGCTTCTCAAAACAGAATGCATGATGTTGCCAACTTGTTACATTAAAATGCCTAAACCCTTAACTAGCTCTCTCAAATTCACTTTTGAATCTTCCAATACTATATCATGGATTTTATCGACGTTCTCTGTTGTAGTGACCTCATTTGGGCGTCTAGAACGCGGTGCGTCAACGATGCTCGTGCGGCCACAACGAAAATCAGCCAACCACTTATGAATCGTTTGAAACGACGGAGCAGAGTCTGTTAAATATTTATTCAGCTTGGCTTTGGTTTCGGCAGCCGTTTTCTTCCGTGGAAAATAGTATTTTATCAAAACTCGAAACTCGGATTTTTCCATTTTTAAAAAAAATTTGCTGATCGAATCTTCTCCTGTTGTCACTAATGAATGCGTGGACAGAAATGGCTGAAAATTTGACAGCCGTCATTTCAAGAGTGAAGCTCATAGAAAATGGTTCAGATTGGCGATTACCAACGCCATATGTAGGAAATTAAAGGGACTTTTAAAGCAGCTTAGTAATATCAGCACACATAGGGTTAGGGGACTATGTACTAAATATGCCATTAATTCAGCGACTATCAACAAATTCACGATGAAATTATGGTGATCGATTTGTTCTAAAGTAGTTGAGAACATTCTGATCACTTTATCGTGATGTAACTGTTTGAAATTAATGATTTACCTAAAGGTACAGCCGCCATGATTTCGTTAGTTAAGCTGACAGATTTTCTTCACGATCTTTAAACATTCTACATCGGACTAAATTTGATCGACAGCTAATGTAATATACCCTAGATCTGCAGAAAATAGGCACTGGTTACAAATTAAGTTGTCTAACGGAAAAATAATTTGTGATTTTGCAAGAAAATCGTAGGCCCAATTTTCGATATTAATTATTTTATGTATTCCTAACTATGACTTCTTATATTGATTAGATAGTTCAATATTGGTATCCAATGTAGGGTTATTATTATGTGGCTGTATATTTTTCAAACAGAATATCGTCATAAGCATCTAATAAAACAAACCTGTTTTATGCAAACTATAATGTTTTGAAAGTTGTGCGTCGATAGAATGTGAGCAAACTAGAGGATGAGTCGAAGTTGTATCCGTGAATAGACCCAACATGGAGCCAGCATTACATTCATATTCCACGAATGTTTCTGCTCCAATAAACATTTTGGTAGTTTTTAATGATGAATATCTTATCAAAAATTAATAAGCAAGCGTGCAGCCAGTTGAATGTCGTTTGTAGCTCAATAATTTGAATATATCATATTAGGCTGAGTTATGAGACACATACCCTATCTTATAATCATGTATGAGTGTCCCCATAATCAATCTATGTGCACTAGGAAATGAATACATCATTCCCGATATGATCATGGAGTGATTGTTTCTTACAATCACTCCATGATCATATCGGGAATGATGTATTGCACGCTTGAACAGTCAATGGAGTTCAACAAAAGTTCAACAGTACCTACTACTTTTTTATACAATCTACTTTTGAGTAGCTTCTACTCAAATCGGTATAGCTACTTAGCTTGCTTAGATTGTCTGACTGCACGTATCAATGGTTGCTACTCTGTGTTTGATCAGAATCAGTGAAGGAAAAGGATAACAATAACCTTTTTCGCTCCACGTTTTTGAGTGCACTTACAACCTCTTAGGTTGCTTAGGTGCATTTGGGTGATAATGTCCAACATGGCTTTCTCGTGATGGAAAACATCACGATAGTTCAGCTTGAAAGTTTATTTTTCAATAGAATAACTTGCTCCGATTTTTAACAATGCCATGCTTTAGACTTGACAGTTCTACAATTAATATGAAAATAAATCCTTTAATTTTGGAACTTTTTCTTTATTTCAATCCAAAAAGCACATTTCTCGAGTAATTCATGTTAAGGGCCTAAAAGCCATTTGTAAACAATGACTTCAAATGTCGATTTCTCTTGAATCTTAAATCACTCTCGTGAAATGAAAACAGCATCTGGTAGAAGAATGTTAGTTCTACCATATAGCGTAGTTGGATATAGTAGGTTTCTTTTGATTCGTGAGAGATCAACGTTTAAAGTCATTGTTTACAAATGGCTTTTAGGCCCTAATCATGAATTACTCGAGATTTTGCTTTTGATTGCACAGAACTTTCTGGACGAAAGTTAATTTTGGAATGAAAATAATTTGCTTTCGTTTTCAACGATGCCACGGTTTCCATTTGACAGTTCTACAATTTATTCTGAAAATTTCTACTTTTAAATGTACAGAGCAGGCAATTTTTGAATTGACGGTTTGAAGGTTTTTGTTTCGAAAGCAAACCGTTTTCTACGAAAAAGAACCAATGCAACTTTTCAATTTTGGCAATGTGTACACACACACACACTTTTTCTCCACCACTGAAAAATCTTCAGCTTAGCATCCGGCTATGCGCATCAATGGCCAACTTTAGCTCGCCTGACATCCGCCTACGATCCGGATCATTTTTTCTCACTTTTCATTTCCCCGAGGATTGAAGAATTTGACAATTGACAACAACGAGAACTCGGCCACCGAAATATTTTACTAAACGTCAGTCAAAACCAGGCCTATGACACGGACCACTTTTTCACGTAGACAACATCTCAGCAAGCTCAGCTGTCAAAATAATGTCAACATTGTAAGTTGTGTCTGTTGTTGCTGGTTTACGTTTTGCCTGCACGTCATACAAAGCAGAACGATCGCTTTCTGTGGTGTTTCACATCAAAACAAACAACCAAAACAAATGATTAGACTTCTATTTGGGCCCAGGACATCCTGTCTACTGTCAATCACTGCTATTGATATAGGCTTGTCAAAACAACTAAAAACACGAAAAGTCGGAAGTAAATTTGCAATTTTCACGGGAGGAAAAGCATTTGCTGTCATCATCGAACAAGGCACACTTCGATCTCCCTACTCAAATCGGTATAGCTACTAAACATTAAGTAAACTTAGATGGTAGGAGTAAGAAGACCAACAATCAACATCGACTTCAACCCGAGAGATGTTTTCTAATTGTTTCTCTAATGGGATGAACAAGCCCCAACTATGTTTAATTATTTTTGAGTAGCTATGCCTTAGAAAAGTTTCAGTAAATCCTTTAAGAAATTGGTGCTGTTTAGAAATAATGTATGTAGATGAAAGGATTCAATATTAGATAAAAAAAAAACACTGTGATAGGAGAAAAATTGGCTTCGACAATGTTAACTATTCTCGGCAACCTATTTTCAAATCTCTATTTCGAAATATTCTTCTATCAATGCACTTTATTGAATATATTCATGTGATAACTTGGTAAGTTAACTTTGGTTTGATAACCTTGCAAATATTGAGACATTATGTTGAGCTATTCTCTTCAAACAAACCATATACACTCCAAAATGCTTTGAAATAATTTCGTTACTCATAATAGAACAATTTTTCCATACGCTGTTCAAATGGTTCCTAAGCTGAATAAAAAGTAACTGCCGATCATAATTACACGCACTAGAGATGTTGGGCGCTTTATAAAACACTTTCAAGCTATTCTGGATAACTCTGTTAATTGTAATGGATAACGCACAGTGATGCAAGTAATTTTAAACAAACGAAAAATAGAAGATATAATGTGATGTTCATAAAATGATGACCTCTGCCAAGCTTAGAACTAACCTAGAACTTAGAACTAATCTTAGAGCAAACATACAATAGGGTATTCATCATATTCTTCAACCAAATAAGGTAGAAAATATTTAGTTAAATAATTCGGTGTAGAACACTTGAATCAATACACCCTACTAGGGAGATGTGTTGTTACTAGGACTCAACTTCGTCCCGATTCAAAAGAATCGTTAAGTTCATCGTGTGTGTATGTATACAGCAAGAATTTGCCCGGGCATCACAGGCCAAATCAGCTAACCCGGAATCGTCGTCGTTGTCGTCGTCGCCGTCAGCAACCGGTGGCATTCGTGATGTCGTACTTACATGTAGGATTTTACGTACAAGCACTCATACACTCACCCAGAGAGCAGAGCCCCAGTCTAGCTATGTATTTACCTTCTCTCGGAAAACCAACCACCGACATCAGAACAGCACTGCCACGCTTTTCTAAGGAAATGGTCGAAGATAAGAATGGAAGGAAAGTGAAAGTCTTTTTTTATTTCTTGGTGCGGTAAACATAGCTTTCACACGGTGAAAAATCCGCACGAGAGAGGCTATCTGGAGAACGAAAAGTACCGCCGTTCTTTGAATATAGGACTGGTATATAAAAAAAGGCAACCCCTCAGATGACACGTGCGGGAGGAAAACTTTCTCAAATTATGTACTTCTGTACGGGGAAATGCTTGAGGAAGACGAGACATATGTGAGAAATGTGGCCTGTTCTGTAGCAAAAATCGAGGCCACATTCGTGACACTACGCTAGGACGTACAAATTTAAGTATTTGTTTGGGTGATATGTGTGAAATGGGTCAACTGAGCGCATAAATAATCATTCCACTCGAAAGTAGGTGTCTCAGTGAACACCGAAGGGTAGTGTCTAGTGGTTAACCGTAGTTTAAAACTTTATCTCTGATATCATCATATCATGTTTACATAAGAAGCAACAGTTGACCGGACGTAGGCAAACCGGACAGACAGACCCGATTTAATTAGTTCTTCCGCATACCAGACAAAATATGCGTAAGGGTATTTTCCAAGACGAGAAATTCATGATGTTTAATGGGATAGCAGTGTAACGGAGGGAGTTGGGGAAGGTTGAGAACGAGCAATGTCGACCCTATTGGAAATTAAGCATGAACAAATTTAAAGTTGTTTCTGGTTCATGAAAATATTGTCCAATTAAGTGCAACGAGTTATCAGTAAGGCAAATTATCAATTGATGCGTGATAGTTTGATGATACTTCGATTAAACTTCATCATTCACAGTTTGCAACCTAATAATTTATTGATTAGTTTTAAACATTCGAAATAAATTTGTTCTCTTAGAAACAAATAGTAAAAAGGTAAAACTTTTATGTTGAATATCATGTCCAATCAATGTCCAATATCATATAATTGACTATAATTTAGAAGAAAAATTAGTAATCTCCATTTAATTCCAACTACCTTTGCTTATCTTCGACAGATACGCGTATTTCGTCTACAATGTGCAGACTTCTTCATGTCTCGTACAAATAACTCGACTACGAGTTACTAGTACGAGACACTGAAGAAGTCTGCACATTGTAGACGAAATACGCGTATCTGTCGAAGATAAGCAAAGGTAGTTGGAATTAAAAGGAGATTACTAATTTTTCTTCTAAATTATAGTTACAAGTATTCCACTAAACAGCTCAAACCCTCTAGGAATCATATAGTTGCTACTCCTTTACATATCAGAACTAGTTTAATTGCACAAAGAACCACATAGATGGAGCTTGGGAGTAGCTTTTACATCTTCAATGTACAAGTTCACTAATTCTATTTAAAGATAAGTACCGGCGCCGGCCACGTCCTCACGGTCTTTGGGGAGGGGGGAAGGATGATTAGTTTGACAATCGTTGTTATTAGATACCGTGATCACCACTGCATCTCTACAATTGCCAAGTAAAGGATAGTGAGGCAGGTTAGTTTTAGATCATGGATACACTGTGGTAAGTGAAGCGATCAATGGAAGTAACCGCAGTACACTGCTTTTTGTTTTAAATCTAGTGGTGATAGAAAGAGGCAAGTGACAAATGACAAGGAAGGAGACGGGCCTGGGATTGAAGTCCCGACCATCTGCTCAGTAAGCAGAACGGGTAAGCGCTGAGTTACCCAGCCGCGTCCGAGTCAGTTCCATTGTGGTTATATCACATAAATAAGTTTTTCCACACTATTTATCTACACATTTTAGCATGAAGCAACATGACAAATAATAAAGCCTAAATTGGTTTTTCAGCATTTCAGCATGGAGGCGCTGGTTGGCGTAGCCTGGGCAATACTGTCAATTTGACAGTAGCGAAGTGAGTGACTGCGAATGAAGATCGTGTACAAGTAGGGTATACACTCAATTTTCATTTAATTGAGAATTTCAGCACGCTTTGGAATCATCCTTGCATTTCAAACTATTCATCCTTGCTCAAATTATTTTTCTGCCTTTCCGCTTAGCAGTGAAACGATTTTAAATTCTACTTTTAAACTTCGACTACTACTTTATAAAAGACTGGCTTGTGATTATAAACAGTATAGCATTGTATTTAAATATTTGTGCTCAGTGATATTATGATTAGATGCTTGATTTATTTCAGGCATCTTCATATCGAGCATATAGCTCACTCAAACTACTTTCTTCGACTTATACAATAGTCTGTTGATTCTAAAAAAAAACAAATTAAATATCTATTCATTTAAATTTTATCTTCGTTGATTGGACTAATCTTTTCTGATTGTTGTGCTTTCCAGGACTATTAAGACATTAATACGGTCATACCACGATATAACGTAACATAATTTTTATTTTCGTTACGTTATATCGAAGCAAAAAAATTTTCCAAGAATTTTTATTCTAGCGTTTTGTTTCTATATAAGAATTAACGCAAAATAAATGTTTTTCACCCAGCAGAGTGTGCCAGCCCTTCTAACATCAGTTTTTTCAATTTCTTTTAATATATTTTCATCTTAATTTTTTATATTAATTCTTCAAAAATTTTAAAATTCTTTATAGTTTTTTCTCATATTTTCTTTTTATCTTAGAATATAACTTTTAGCAGCATTCTTTGAATGTCGTATAAATAAAAATGAACAAACTTTTGTTTTCCACTTATTCCATACTACCCATACTACCATACTACCCGACACACTATAAACATTTTATTAACAAATTCATTTCTGGCACCACTTACACGAATCGATTGTATGTTTTCTCACTGTTTTGTTTCCCTCTGGTTGCTGTGGTGCAGTGGTCAAAATGGTCCATGGTTGCCAGTAAGCATACATTTTCAATTGTAGTTATGACAGATTTGTTGAAAAACATAAACATTTTCCTATCTGGCGCAGCGAGAACTGTGAAGTCAGTGAACAGTTGTTTTCTTCCTCGTATTTGATCAACAGATCGAACTCATTTAAGGCTGCTTCATCCGACACGTTTACATATTTGTCACCTTCTACAAAACTCGAAGATTGTGATGCTTCTTTCAGCATGTCTCTTACGATCGACTGCGGTACATCATCCTCATCCTAGATTTCACGGGCATTGTAAAGCATGTTCCAAGATTTGTGAATCGAGTCAGCTGGAAATACCTCCCACGCTTGAGTGACTCAAGAGATGACGTCCTCTATTTTGATCTTCTTTAAGCACTCGTCAAACTCTCGTCCATTAATTGGAATTTCCTGCATCAACAGATTCCTATAGCGCGTCTTATTTATCTGAATAATGTTCTGATCCATCGGTTGAAGAACAGGATGGTAAAAATTGATCTGTCGGCAGTTTTTAGCTCATCTGCATTGTTATGAGTTGTGCAATTGTCCATAACATGAGCGGCTTTTAGGGGAAGTCCTTTTGACTTGAGAAAGGTGGTCACTTTCAGAACAAATTTCCCAAAAAACACTCTTATAAGAGCTCCTTTGCCATCCAATCGCTTTTGGATGCCCTGTAGTATACAGGCAACTCCTTCAGATTTTTGAGTGCATTGATGGTAATTCAAGTAACCCATCCATGTTGCTGCAAGCCATGAATGTAATCCAATCTTTGTTGATTTGACGTCTCTCTCAACATATGTTCATGTTGGGGATCTCTTAAAAAAGAGCCCATTTTCGCCAGCATCTGACAAGGACACAAATCTTCTGTGTAGCAAAGCCTTTTTATATTGTTTGACAAAAGAAATATTGCTAAGCATTTTTTCGTCACCAATTTTCAGAAAGCGAATGCTTGAAGCATTTCTTGGCTTACCGGTCATTGGTGCTGTCGTTTCTGCAAAAAAAAACAGATGTAGAGAGCTTTGTCAACTTGTGGGTATTGTGGGATTCTTAGGACGCTTTCGTTTTGCCATAAATAAAAAACAAAACATGTTGAATTGTTTTCGCACATTCCTCCTTGTTAGCCAATTTTTTTGAGAATGTGTTCCTTTGCATATCTCATGGCATAGATGGTAGATGCTGACCCAACTTTGTACTCCTTCATTATTTTGTCATTTTTTGTCTTGTTTACGCAATAGACGATCTATTTTTCAAAAAAAAAACCTCTGACTTAGTCGACCTTCTTGAATTATAAGTTGAGCAATAATAAAGAAGTTTCAACAGCTAGCTACATACACAAAAACAAACAATCCACAGAAAACAGATTTTTGATGGCATATTCAAACCATGTTGAATCATTGCACGCAACATCACAAGCGACTTTTCACCAAACCTTCCCAGATAGTGGAGCCTAGTACAATTGAAGTACGATTGAAGAAGCCAAGTCCCTTTTCCTACTTCAATCGTTCTTCCCATCCTAGTACAGTCGTTTTTCAAATGCACATCAGATGTTACAACCGGTGGACTTGTAATATCATAATAGCTAGCGGTTTATTTCAAATTTTGGCAATAGGTTGAAGGACACTTGAAGTCTATCTTTGAATCAGAATTGTACAAGAACTGTTTATGTAAAATGGACCGGATCAAATGGGTTCGTTGAAAAATAAGACAAACAAATACATAAAACATAAGACACATCCACTTTGCGGCGTTTTTTTATTACTTAGTTCAGACCGGAAACCTGGAATTCCGCGAGCGACAAAATTTGGCTTCTGCGCCCATTTTGTTATATGTCATTGGTGTAGTTGCGTCAAACGTTGAAGCGGTTGAAAAAGAAAAAGAAAAACAATACATTGACATTAAAACAAGAAGACAAAATCTGTCAACTGAGCAAATGACAGATAATCGTGAAGTAGAACGAAGCCTATCTGGGTTGCAGCAATCTTACGATGCAATGTTAGCCTAGCTCCTTCATTTGGCCTATGTACAAATCTGTCATTAATATAGTGATAATCAACTAAATTATGTTGCTATTATGATGACCGATGTAATTCAAAGCAATTGAGACAATATTAATCAACTTATAGTTGTTCACTTCCGTGTAATTTTCGATTTCTTGAACTTGTGCAGAAAATAATTACACGTTACAAACTAACTGTTCACATAGTTAAAATAATAATGATTTTATAAGAAAACCGTAGACCCAATGTTGGGGACATATTTTTTTGTATGATCCCATCTATGGCCTGCGGTATCAATAACGTAGTAAAAACGTTGTTATTGGTCAAATTTCAAATGGAAATGCATGAATTTGCGGTTTTTTATATTCAAGTGGTTCATCTAAACACAAGCCGAAGGAATAAAATCATTGTACAGTGAATTATAATCTTTTCATTATGGAATGGTTGGTGAATCATATATGAACACCATTTAAGTGTTTCGAGGCAGTTTAACTTTAGTTTGTATTGTGTAATGTTGTATTAAGTAAATCAAAAACAGTTGGCAATGCCTTAATTAATAAAATAAATAAAAACCGTACAAGACTGCCTTTTTGTAATAAATCCATCGAATGGGACAAAGTTGCATCCATGAATAGACCCAATTTTGTACCTATAGACCGACATTAAATCTATATCAGTCGAATGTTTCTGACTTTATAAAAAGAGTTGTGTAACTTTTCGTGATACATGCTACCAAATGTCTTATCAAACTCATTTTAGCAAGTGTCTAACTAGTTGAGTCTCGCCTATAGCTTAGAAACTTTGAGTTATAATAAAAAATGTAATCGATCATTACATAATAGGCTGAGTTAAGAGACACATACCCTATGTCGTTTTGAGTTATCCTGGGTCAGGTCTGACTCTGACTTGCAATCATCGAACGAAAGCGGGTCCACAGTCAAGGCAGTGTGATATACCCTAAATAACCTGCCAAAACATGCCAAATTTCGTTCCATTTGCTTGATTAGTTCTCGAGCTATGCAGAAATTTCTGTTTCATTTGTATGAAACCCCCCCCCCCCTCCCCCCCTCACCCTTCCAGAGCAGGGAGGGGTTTTGAACCATCATAAGAATCTTCCCCAGCCCATAAAACTTCTGCATACAAATTTTCCGAATTTCCGAGTCTATAAGGGACAGACAAGCAGATAATTTATTTTTATGTACAGGGTTTTCGGCTCCTTAGAGCAACATAAGATTAACATAATTATTTCAACTTTGAGCTTTGACCATATGCGTAGAATATTTTTTTCTTCAAATATCATCCACCCACCCTGTATATAGATAGATTTATCACGTTTATAATTTATAAACTGCCAAAAATAAGGGTTTAAAAAAGTTACGTTACATCGAGGTTACGTTATATCGAGGTATGACTGTACATATGTAATTTTTATTTTGCAGTTATAATCCAGTAGATGTCAGTTGTGTTTTTGAAATACATATCTCGAGTACTTTTTCAAACGGACTTATCTAATGTTTTAAGCAAAACGGGGAAGAGAAAAATTCAAAAGTAAATTTCTCAAAACACTCGGTATCCTCACTAAAAGTACACACTTAACAATTATGAATTTTACACGAAACCTAATCCATGTTTGTAAATAGTCGTGGAACGTAAAATCGGGGAAACTTAATAGTCGGGGGACGTAAAGAAAGATTTCGTGTGAAATGATGTCTTCTGAAACTGACACATACGCAATTCAACAAAAGATGTGTTCGGTTGAATTTATTTTCTCATCTCTTTCAACACATTCTTATGCGCTAAAGGACGCTTGCATGAGTCGGTCTCAGGGAAGGTCTTAAGGAAATGTTATTTCTTGTGGTCACCAACAATAATTTGCATGAAAGTGCTGAGGGTTTCAAGAATTTAACGTTTGAATCTTACTTCCCCTATTTGTTTACAAAATCAGATACGTCTGTTTGAAAAAGTACTCGAGATATATTAGATTCCATTACGTTCAGAATATAGGGAATACAAAGTGCCAGACGAAGTGCAGGCTGGATGAGGAATTCGTGGTTACCCTAGTAGCACACATGTTGCAAATCAGTCAAATTAACTTCAGTGTGACTCAATTAAGTTACAATCAAGTTCCTACAACCAATTATGACTATTTTGTATTGCTTGGGAATCTGTCCCAAGTCATGGATGACAATTATGCCTTTCTTGATGGAAATTGTCAGATCAAGATCAGTGAAGGAACCAAACCACGAACATATTTAACTGGCTGACAGGGAACATTTTTACCCATGAAATTAAAATGACCATTACTATGAAAATATCCAACCGATTTGGAAATTTTTAGCAGCATGCGATTAAGGAACTCAACCAATTTCTCAAATTTGTCTAACATTAAAGATGGACATCATCCGTCTCTGAAAAAACTGAATTTCCGGAACCATGCTCCGAAACTGGAGTACTTACAGAAGATTTCAATAGAAAATCAGCAGCAACGATACTAAAAGTCATGGAACGTGTGTGATCGCCATACGATAATCCGGTGTATTGATCTTGGAACAGTTACTTTGGAGCAGGTTCCCATGGTGTCACGGATGCTCAGAAAATTATTTGAATTGAACCCTAGCAATATGGATATCAATTCGGGAGAATGTTGTATTACTTATTAGTACAGTTCATGCAATAAATTCCCTTACAGTTTGACAACTGAACATGGAGTTTTTCCACGGCAATTAGAATCATTATTGTTTATTTTCTATTGAAATATTTTATAGGTAGTTTTGGATCACAGTTCCGGAGATCCGTTTTTTTTTCGGAGATGAATGATGTCCATGAATGATGAGACAAAAGCTTCCAAATCGGTTGGATATTTCCATAGTAATGGTCATTTTTGTTTCCGTGGTAGAAATGTTCTCTGACGGCCTTTTAAATACGTAATAAATTAAATGAGAAACCCGTCTTATAACACCCCCCTCCCCCCTCCTGGCTTTGCCCTGATTATTCCCCTCCTAGATGGTAAGTATTACCGAGATATGCGATATCACAGAGTTTCAACATCCAACTATGATAGCATAATGAAAACTCATGTCTTGAAATAAAAAAAGACGAATTTGTTTTCTTGTCTTCCATACGACACCGCACGCACGTTTACCTATCATAAGTCACTCCTGTATTTTTCTAGAACACATTACTTAATTTTAGACTCAAATATGACCAAAACAGCGTAATTAATCGATCTTTTTATAACATCTTTTAAGTCGTATAAGAAGTTTTAAAGATGTATATGCTTTTGAAATGCTTTTTACAATACGATATCTTATCTATGTAGTTTATAGCATCACTTAAACCAATAGGTTATAATCAGGTTATTAAAAAGTAAAAATAAATGCAGATCTAATTTGACAGTAATGACTGTTATGAATATGATGAATATGTTTATGAATTTTCATTACTTTTTATAAATTTTTCATATCGATTAAAAAGCAGACCTAGCCCATTTGCAAGATATCTTCTTAATAAGAATTCGTATAACTACAAGAAAAAAACAAACATATTTTTCGGAACTATATTATGCAATAAGAATCACCATCAGTAATTAATTCATTGTGACGGATCACAAGAAACATCATTTTTTCTGAAATTTCTGAAGCCAAATGACATTTCACTAAGAAGATGCTTTAATATGGTTATTTAGATGTTACAATAACTAACTCAAAAAATTTGCAATGGACCATCATGAGTGTGTTATTAGACTGCTCCCAAGTTGTTTTTTGGCATCAATTTCATCTTCACGCCATAGCTACGCACAAAATTACAGTGTCGGTTGAAACTTAGATTACAATTATTACAAAAAAATTCGGGAGCTGCATTTTTTTTGTCGATGATTGAGATGATACATTTTGAGTAATCTAGACATTTTTTTATGTTTAAAAAATAATTTTAATCGACAGTGTAGACCATGTGTCTAATCCACCATGACGATTTTAGATGATTCCAACAGAGATGCTACAAACTTGCAAAATATTAAAAAAAATTCTATTGTTGAATGTTTTAGTGTTTTTTTTTTCAATACTTGGAACGGCGCATAAATTATGCAAGAGTAAAGCCAAAAGTTGCACCATAAAAGCTGCCTCGCATATGATATTTTGTTAAACGTTCTGATCATTAACAATCTGTAGATTTATAATGTAGGGTATGTGTCCCTTAACTCAACCTATTATGTGATGATCAATTACATTTTTTATTATAACTCATTAAGTTTTTAAGTTGTAAGCAAGACTAAACTAGTTAGACGCTTGCTAAGATAAGTTTGATGAGACATTTGGTAGTATGTATCACGAAAAGTTACACAACTCTTTTCATAAAATCAGAAATATTCGACGGATATGGATTCAATGTCGGTCTATAAGCACTAAATTGGGTCTATTTGTGGATGCAACTTCGTTCTATTCGATGGATGTATTACTAAATGCAGTTTTTGTCCGGATTTTTTTTCCCATGTTTTTTGAATTAAGGCATTGCCAGCTGTATTCGATCTACTTAATACAACATTTTACAAAACAAACTAAAGTAAAACTGCCTCGAAACACTTAAATGATGTTCATATATGAGTTATCACCCGGATAAAAATAACCATACAAATACAATACAATAATATAAAATAACATTAAAATCTATTTCCGACCATGAATCTTATTGTTCATGAATCAGTTAAATGGAAAATGCATATTGTCATTACAATAGATCTACAATTCACTCTATATGCTAGGATTTTCACCAATTATGACACAATACAATTAATAGTAATTGACTCAAATTTGTTCAGAAAATAATGATATTTTCTACAGTTAAGATACATAACAACCCCCTTTTCTATTGTGGATGGCTCAACTTACATTAGATTCTATTGTGGTCATCCTATCGTTGTGAACAATACTATTAATCGTAAATACTATATATTCTATTGTATGGTTACAATATATTCAATTGTAAATCTATGAGAATTTTTTATTCGGGCAGCCATTCATCAATAAAATCATTATAATTCACTATGCAATGATTTTGCTCCTTCGGTTTGTGTTTATATGAACCACTTGAATATAAACAACCGCAAACTCATGCCTTTCCACTTGAAATTTTACCAATAACAACATTTTTACTGCGTTATTGATACAACAGGCGATAGTTGGGAACATACAAAAAAATATGTCAAAAAATAGCCAAATTTAGATCACTTGAAGATCGTGTAGATCATCTGTTCAGCTTAACCAGTGAAATCATGATACCCCAAAAGTTCAAGAAATTGAAATTTACGCGGAAATGAACTACTTTAAGTTGATTAATATTGTCTCAATTGATGTAATCCTACATCGGTCATCCTGATAGCAACATGATTTTGTTGATTATCGCTAAATTAATGACACATTTGGTACATAGGCCGAATGAAGGAGCTAGGCTAACATTACATCCTCTTACCCTATATTAAATAATTGATTTGACCAAAAATGACTGTCATTTTTTACTATGAGTTGTGCATATTCTCTTCATAAACAAACATAATTTTCCAATCATAACAATCTCTACAATCTTTGTTAACTTCTGTTCGTTTGACATTTCTCAAACTAGCATGTCATGTTCATGTATTTCTGTAATTGTTTTTACTTCGAAATTACTTGATTATAATCTATTTGTTTTTATGATGCTGAAACTACCAAGATAAGCCATCATCATATTAAAGGCATGTTTTTCAAAGCATCTTGATAACGTATTATTAGTATTAAATCTGTATCTAAAAACTTCTTGTTTGACCATAAAGATGTTCCAAAAAGATCGATTTATTGCGCTGTTTTGGTCAAAAAAAATAAGTTATGTGTACTAGAAAAATACATGAGATCATGTCTTAGAGATACTTTTTTTAAGTAAACTGTTACTGAAAAATGTCAACCATTACCACCACTGCTCCCAAGGCCTATCGGGAAAGATAGACCAGTATCTACGCTTCTAGCACCGTAGCAAATGCATTATCCAGAGTTCGGTTCATTTAGCCGGTACCAATGTGTCAGACTTCATCGAGAGCACTGAGCGCTTCTATCTGTCCCCACTAGAGTTAAACTGAACCCCGTTTACTGTCGTTTTGTAGTTTGGGTCAATTACTACATTGAGTACCTGATCTTAAATTAACGCTAACTCACTAATACAACCAACAATCCATATGAAATTAGCTATTTAAAATTGGTTCACTGTTTTAAAACCCCCCGGTCCAAAGTACAGCTTGTAGTCTGCACCTTGCAATACACTCTTGTGCTTTTCGGTACCTTTCGATAACAATATTTTTGTTTTTGTTTTGATTCGCTATGTTTTTTTACAGAATATTTGATAGTGTATTCGTGTGAGTTATGTTATAAGGGGCGAATCGTCAAGCTTGGCACCAAGCTTGCGACCGGTGTGCTGGTACTTTCTGAGTCTAAAACTATACCCATTTGACTTCTTGACTATCCAGCCGCTGATACAACTTGTATCAGCGACCGGATAGACAAGAAGAAAATGGGTATAATTTTAGTATCACACAACTCTCCTTCCCTTGGAAATTATAAAGACGCAGAGGTAAGAACAGTCTCCAAACGAACCAACTAATCAACTCCAACAAAGTTTATTAAACTAATCATGCCTCCACTCCCGAAGACTGGGATAACTGGCCGCGTTATCTAATGCACATATATGAAATGCCAAATTTGCTATAAAGTCATGGGATATTTCATGTAAATTTAAGCCACATATCGTTTAAATCAAGTCGGTTGTATCGATGACTGTAATAAATTTCGGTTCCTTTGACATGCAATTGAGCGAAAAAGAAATCTTTTTTTTTTTGGTTCTGATATGTAATAGAGGAGCAACTAAGGAATGCACGGTGTTTAAAATCGTGTTCTACCTACAGAGGTTGATAACACTTGCCTTGGAACAAATTATGCTTTTTGGCTCAGATTCCGATTGCAATCTCTGCATTTTTGCTCAACATGGCCATATCCTTGAGGGTCACTAGTTTTAACTATATGGTATGAAGTCCAATTGCACAACTATACGATTTATCGATATGTAATGCACACATAAGAATCGCTAGTTTTGGCATACGGTTACGTTATATTTCATGTAAATTCAAATGAAATTTCACTTTATATCCGATGCATTGAGAGCAATATTTTAAACAATTCCGTTGTTTTAGCTTACTTTGGCATGAATTTAATTAAAAGGAAATTGTGCGCGTCTACCATGTTCAGAAAAAATCATAAATCACGAAAAGAATAACTTGAACAAGCTGGGTATCTCCCCTAAACGATAAGATTCATTTAGTCATTAACGGGTACTGTTTAGTTGTATTAGTAAAAATGGATAACATTTCTGTATGAGTATACTATTCATCAATGAAACAGTACCAAATTGAATCTTATCGTATTTACGAGTAAATGAATCTTATCGTCTAGGGGAGACACTCGGCTTCTTTGAACTTTTCTTTCCTTCATTAATGATCAATTCAGTTTTTTTTGCCTATAACATACAAAAGTGATGATATTTACCTATCTATAACGTTGTAGAAGTTAATTATAAGCCTATGGGTCTTTCGAGTACCACACTGTAACCTAATAAACAGTAAGGAGAGTTTCCGAAGTTTTCTTGAGAATATAATGGTGATACATTTATCAACGCATATGGTTAAACAATTTTGCTTGCTCAATAAAGATTGGACTCGGAAAAAATGCGACGCTTTGTTTTGAGTGTAACTTTTTATCGCGTGGGTAAAAAATAATTTTGGGTAATACTAGTTTAAAGTGTTTTGTTTATGTGTGCAAAATTTTATCAAGTAGTTTTAAAGATGCATTCGAAACAAGAAGAGCTACGCCAGTAAATCTTGGGCGCGGTGATCGATAATCCTGGTCAGCCGCACAGATGGCTCGGCAAAAGGTTTGGAATCCACCATTCCACCGTGTCCCCCGTTGTGAAGATGTTCCAAGAGACGAAGACCATCGGCCAAATTGCGTGCGTGGAATCTGTACCGCGAGTGGCTGGTCAAGCCAAGCTGTCTCGTCATGGACGACGAGACATATATCAAGGCGGATACCAAACAAATCCCCGACCTCGAGTTTTTTGACGGTACGTCCCGCCGAAGGGCGTTAATGTGGTCCCGAAGGCGTCGAACCCGCCAAATACACCAGAACTTCGTCCGATCGAAAAGTTTTGGGCAATAATGAAGAAGAAGTTGAAGAAAAGCGGAAAAACATTCAAAACCGATGAAGCTTTGAAGAAAAACTGGGAGAAACTGTGTAAGGAAGATGGACAAAGCCTCGCCCAAGATCTCATGAGCAGTGTTAAGAGAAATGGGAGGAAATTCAATAAATCAATTATGCCAAAACATAGTTAATGTATATTTATTTAATTCCTGAAAATTTGAGAAGTATCCGATTTAAAATGAATTTTTGGTGATCATTTTTGTGTGTCTATTTTTTTCCGAGTTCAGTCTTTAAAACTTTGCTGATCTATAAAACTTTAGAGATGGCACTTAGTGACGTGATGCCCCGATAATTCACAATGTAGATGAGGCTGTTTTAGCAGAATTATCAACAAAGAACATTGTGGAGACAAATCATCTTTTTTTCGCTTGTCCGAACAAAAGACCATTATCGGATTCCTGCGTTCGGCTTACGTATTATGTAGCGGGTGTAGTACGAACCAACGCTTTGAAGAAAGGTAACGATGTTGGTACTACAGGTCGGAATGCAATGGTTCTGGCCTGCATATTATGCATAAAAGAATATGATGGAAACGCCCTTGCGCTGAACTGGCCGGCTTGTCGTGCCGCAAAGGCTCAGTATGGATTCTTGGTCAAGACCCGAACCTAAGAGTCAGTTGCATTGTGGAAATATCACATCAAGTAGTTTTTCCACCTGCAACAGAGGATCGTGTGCCTGGAGGTCACACTGAGAATTTTACTATTCACATTAGGTTCGTAGTTGCAGCGCGCTTTGGGATCATCCTTCCCATCCTAATAACATGAAAGGACGTTAGGGGAAATAGAGACAAAATACATTTTTTATTTTTTTCTTGTTATGATAAGATAGTTGAATATAAATTGGTTTCAGGTTTTCGAGATTTGAAATGTACTGTCTTTTGCATGATGAAAAATTAAAATATTCTTTATACGGTATTTAATTTCAGGTCATCCATGGATCCTCAAGTATTGTTTAATGATATTAACCTTTTTCTCGTAGCTATGATCATCTACAACTGCAGCAGGACCACAATCTGTAGTAATGCAGACCAGAGATGGCATTTTGCTCTAATGTTACGCCGGCGCGTGAGATTTGTACCTTCACAGAGGACAACCATAACTCACCGCAGATAAAGCAAAGTGCTCTTTTATTCGGTAATAAATAGACAGGGTGAATGTGTGCGCCTGTGATGGGATTACTTGGAGTGAGTGAATCACTCTCTTTTTTAAACGACCGCTCTCACGTGCTTTCATCTGTCTGTTGCCCATGTACTCTCGCCTGCTATCACTGCCGCGTACACTTGTGCGAGGACTCGCCAGTGATCTTTCTGTGATTCGCTGGTGCGATTGAAACTGAAAACATCTTCGGTGTTGCAGAAAATGTCCGAAAAAAGGGAGCGAGAAGAAACATTATTATTTTTTCTTTTGTTATGTAGCGTCAAAGAGAATTTGCAATCACTGCTGTATATTAGCAGAAAAGCCCACGCCAGTGAGCTCACTGGGGCGCACACGTCAGGGAATTTATCTTCATTTGCTACTGTGATTTTGAGAGCTCTTTTTCTCACTCTAGGGCGATCGAGTGTAGTGTGAATAATAACAGTTTTTTCCACAATTAGGGTAGGAAGAGTGTGTGGAAAAATTTAAATCTCTCTCTACCACACTGAGGATATGGACATCACTGATGCAGACACTTACAAATATAATTGTTATTATCATTTTATATTATAACATCACTTCACAATATATTTTATTCAGTTTTAGCTTCGCATATATGCATCGTTGTATTGTTTAGACCACCTAACTCACCTTATGTATTTGAAAAGATAGAGAGGGTTTTCACGTTTGTTTAGAAAGGATTGTTTACGACAAATTCTATAAAAAAAGATTTTTGTTTTTCATTCTTCATCCAATCAGATTTATAAAATTCTTAATCCATTATTATTTATGATCCCTCATTTTCTATTTCACAGGTACAAAGGTGTATTTATGAACCCAGTAGTGAACAAGCGTTTTCGGAGAGTTCATGTTTCCTTTTTATCTTTTTTTTAAATTTAATTGTGGTTTTATTGAGTTTCTGTTTTCGGGTTTCAAGTTTCTCTCTTTTTTTTTCAATTTCAATTTACAATTTTATTTTATAGTTTAAATTATTGAACACCGCAGTGGAAGAGACAAATAGCAGCATTTCATTATTGTACGAACAATATTTAATATTGCATTAGCACATCGTTTTATTATATTATATATTATTATAACCATATTAAAACTATTAGAGGAAAGGCTTGTAAGATGGAACAGCGCCGCTTTTGACATTCACAGCGACAACACTATCGCGCTAACAAGTGTTATCCTAATTTTTTTACTGTTCTTCAATTTTCATTTGCTTTTAGAGTGAATACACTGATTCTGTTTAGCTCTTCTAGATTTCAATGTTTCAAAGTATTGGCATAATTAAAATAGTAATTATTTCTTGAGCTTAATAAGTGGAAATTTCTCATCGATATCAAAAGGTAAACATTTGTGTTGGCTAGCATTTTTGGTGTATTTTTATGATCCAAAGACATTTCCAAACAAATCGTAAAGTGAAGCAATTTTTTGATGTTTTGTGTTTATGGCGTCATGTTTGTAAGATGGAACACTGTTAGGCTTGTAAGATTTTTTTTCCGTTTTAAAACATATGAATGATATTTTTAATGTTGTGAATTTCCATGGAATCAACAAAAGTTGAATTGAAATATAACAACACATTTTTTGAAATTGTAATTTTCGATGAATTTCGAAAACAGACCATAATGACGTCACTCCACATATATGTTGACCAATAGCTGTGCATAGCTGACCGTACACATCACGGGTGGCTGTAAGCAAAGTTGAATGCACCAGGGAAAGCAGATTAGAGATTACATACATACTTGCCATCTATCGATCTCTGGAAAACACCTGGCCGGTTCCTTACGATCAGTGGGGATACTGTATCCCTTATACGGCCTTCATAGACATCTGGAGTTGAAAATGGGATAGAATTGATGGATTTTTTTCCTTTGCGAGAAAGTGAATGGAATTCTGATATATAAACAAAACCACAGGTAGTAAAATTGCATAAGGAACTAGCAATTGGGTGTTGAAATTGACGTCATAATTTATTGTACACGTGCTCACAGCTTTTCGAGTAATTAAAAGGCCGCCATATCACAACCTCGGCCTTCCTTAGGGCTTTCAAAAGCTCTGCGTGTATGCGCATAGGATTACAAAGCAAGACCATTCTGAACGTGCCTGGGTTCGATTACCTGTGCGGTCCAGGAAATTTACAGTTAGTAAATTTTCTCGGCTTCCCTGGGTATAGAGTATCGGCCACAAAATGATACAAATGCATAAATTGCAACTTTGGCATAGAAAGATCTCAGTGAACAAATGTGGAAGTGCTAGGCGATCAATTTTTTTCAAGCACGAGAGTGTATTCTGGTAGTATATAGCATCGGCCACGTCCTTTCGGAAAATGGTTTTCCAGTGTCTTACAAAGAAGTTATATTTTCAATCTCCTTCGGATCTTAATTCAATGGATTAGCTACAGGTTCCAAAATGCATTATTTATTCTAATTTTTTGTCCATCTATGCAGCCATAAAATAAACTGCGAGCTAATTCCTTTTTCTTTAAAGCAATTAATAAACCAACAAAAACGACTTCAACATACTATATATTTGATGAAATTTGTCAGAAGTAGATAATTTCTCATCTCCTTGCGAAGCTCTAGAAGGGGACGCTAATTTATTACTAGAACGAATAGAAATGAAGAGAAAGTGTATTGGTAGTTCCGTATAGGGTTTGGTAGGCTTTGAAATTGAAAGATACAAGTTTGAAAACGAGCGGAGGGCATTGAACGGTAGTATTCGATCAGGCACATAACTATACACACTTAGAAAATTTTGCAGTGTTCGGTAATTTTTTACCGAACTTTCAACAGCTGAACAGTTCGGTAATCCGATTTAACGGAATTCGGTAAAATTTGACAAGTTCCGGTAATTTTATTACCGGAATACTGTAAAATTTCACCGAAATCCGGTAAATTGGATTACCGAACGTTCAGCTGTTGAAAGTTCGGTAAAAAATTACCGAATACTGTAAAATATTCTAAGTGTGTATATTTCAATTTATGGTAGTATCGAGTTACTTAACAGTAACAGTAGTGTCAGAAGTAGATAATTTCTCATCTCCTTGCGAAGCTCTAGAAGGGGACGCTAATTTATTACTAGAACGAATAGAAATGAAGAGAAAGTGTATTAATAGTTCCATATAGGGTTTGGTAGGCTTTGAAATTGAAAGATACAAGTTTGAAAACGAGCGGAGGGCATTGAACGGTAGTATCCGATCAGGCACATAACTATATATTTCAATTTATGGTAGTATCGAGTTACTTAACAGTATTAACAAATAATACTCTCTTACTCTTTACATGCTTCATTATTGTTTTCAGGAAAATTAATCCAGTATTCGAGTTGCTCCTCCGGCATTAAAGGCAAGAGCTTTATGATAATAGAAGACTTCCTAGATTTGCCAATCTCACTGGCTTTTTTCTGGTATTGAAACTGCCTGATTTAATTGAAGGACAGTTTTTCAACATCTTTCATCTGTTTCTTTCTAAGTAGTCGCAATGTCTTCATATCTTCGTTATAGTTGTACGAGTACTGAACATAAAATTTTCCTCTAGAGAAGATGGCATGTTTGATGTTTGCCATCTTCGGTTTGTCCTTACGCTTGGCTAGAACAGATTGCTTGAATTTTAAAGAACATTCAAAGAAATCTGACGACTCCATTTCGAAAACCAGTGGCTTAATGCCATCCCCTGAGTTTCTTACACAGTTGACAAAATCTGGAAAACTGTGAACTTTTTTTCGAGAAATGTATCTCATCGTGTGCTCAACCGATGCATGAAATGAATCCGCTGACATATAAGTATGCCCAGGCTCACGGTAAATGAGGTATAAGTAATTCACAACGACGATACCTTTTGAAGATCAACCGAGAAAACCGACATGTTGATTTTCGCATTTGACCGATTGCTATAATATTCATCTCACCCAGCAACCGCTCGTGATACGTGATCCTTCCAACTCAAACACAACTAGCAGACGTATGCTCGTTAATACTCCTTGATAATTATCATCAGCTTTAGCAGTTCTTCGTGAAAACGATGAGCTTGACAACGTTCGCACTCTTCATGTCCCAGTTGGGTAAATTTTATGTTCAAATCTCTCAACACCTTACAGTAGAAACTGTAACTGCAACATTCTTGTCTTTTTTAACTGTATTTTTATTAGTAAAACTTCTCAAATGTACAGAACATTTATCCATAATTGTTGGTATACATTGCATTTCAGCTTAAACCCGGAAAAACGCGTTTTCTCAACAATCATACGGATCCCAAGTAGCACAATTTGTTTCAATAGAGCATAAAAATCGCTCTTGAAACAAATTAGGGATGGTTTTGTTTGGCTATGTACCTCAAAATCATACACAACTGCAACGCAAAAAGCGCAATGGTGGAGGCTATTTGCAACTTGTCATTGTTTCTACAGAGTTGCAATAGCGTTTTGTAAAACTCTCGAATATTCTTATTCGCGTTGCAAGAAAGTGAAATGATACCGATGTTTAAATGAATGCGAGGATAGCTTTTGTTTAAAGGATGTCTTTATCTACCAAATATTCGTGATCAAAATATTGAGAAACAAAATGATCCGAAAATCGTGTTGGTATAAGTTTAATTTTTAAACGCTTTCAGATTTATCAGATCATATTAGATCAGATTTATCATCAGATTTATCAGATATATATTCGATCAAAATTCTGTTCTACTACGAAAAATATAAACGCCCTTGAAAAAATCCTTATGAATAGAGCATTGCTTCTGAGTTTAGAAAAGAAAAATTTGTGTACAATAATGTTTACATACGGAAGAATAAGATTTCTGATTCATTCGAAGATTAATCAATCGTTACAGGTTCATGTTAAGTTCAAACTGTGGAGGAATGAGGGAAAATTTAAAATTTCATTTCGTATAGCAAAATTTTGACACATGGCATCTACGAACAAACCAATTATACTACCGGCTAAAATAATTATATTCCAATCCTAACACGTAAATGCATCTATGATGTTTGTCTATGCAGAAATTGTTAAATTATAGATATCTGGACAAAAGTAACATAATTAGTTTGATAGTTAGTTTTCTTTGTTACCGTATACCTGATTTACTTTTTATTAGAAAAAAACTGAATTCCACATTATAAAATAGTAATGAATTTAATATTAAACCAAACTAACAGCTGCTTATTTGTTCAAAGAATATACATAACGGACTGAAAAAAAAATTGAATTGGCATTACAAATAAAACAATAATGTCATATACGCTTTCAACAAATATTTTAGATCAAATAGAACAAAGAATTAGAATAATTAAGAAGCTTCACCAAGTTTCTTTACTTAACTATACTTAAAGGGCGATACGGTCAAAATTTCGTCAATATCAACTTGACGTATTTCTTTCAATTTTGCATTTAAAAAACCTGAACACCCCTCATTTTGAAGGTGTGTGTGTGTAGAATGTTGCTCCTATTTTGATTTTGGAATTCACTCTTCAGTTGTCAAAATGCCGTCCAAGCAAGAAGAGCAGCGTATCAAAATTTTGCTCGCGCATCGCGAAAATCCGAGCTACTCGCACGCAAAGTTGGCAAAATCGCTAAAAGTTGCCAAATCAACCTTTACAAATGTAATTAAAGTGTTTGGGGAACGTTTGTCGACAGCCAGGAAGTCTGGATCGGGGGAAATCGAAAACCGGAAGCCGCTGAGACGACAAAGAGAGTTGCCGGTAGTTTCAAGCGAAACCCTAACCTATCTCTCCGAGATGCCGCAAATAAGCTGGGTGTATCGTCTAC